>JARBWK010000005.1:128685692-129104359 GCA_030556195.1 Anolis apletophallus
TTAGCTACAGTACAACTTGCAATTGTTCTCTGTTGTACCCCAGTGGCTTGCTGAGAGCCTTCAAACATCCTGTTTCATTTTGATTGTCTCATCACAGGAATTTTCTTGCACAGGGTTTCTTTTCTATGAGTTATGAACAAATGTTAGTTCTGAGGCCAATGAAGTTGTCTCTAACCACTTTGTCACACGTGCTGCTGAAATCATCAGGTATCACCGCGGATCTATTCATCCATCCATTGGGAAAGAATAGAGTTGCAAGGCTGAAAGCTGGAGATGACTCTATCCTATACTAGTGAAATGGTGATGTTTCACCACCATCACAAGCATCACCCACCATCCAATGTTTAAGTTAGCTTCACATTATTCTAACACTAGTACCACAAGAGATGGTCAGTTGTGTAATTAATCTGAAATATCCAATGAAATCTACATTGGCTATGTCAGTGATTTTCAACCAGTGCGCAGCGAAACACTAGTGTGCCGTGAGAGATCATCAGGTGTGCCGTGGGAAATTATCTTCGAACTTCATTCATATATAAACTATAAGACTGACAGCTGTTGAGCAACAGCTTTGTGTGTGTCTTTCTACCATTCCTGCCAAGACATCTATTTTATGTTCATCGAAACAGGCCCAGGTTTCACACTAAGTGACTTTTTAAATACCTTTAAAACATATTAACTATATGTATTAATGTGTTAAAGTGTCATTTTGTGTCATTTTTATTTATTTATTTATTTATTATTCGGCTTGGTGATGCCCACAGGGCTTTTGTAAAAACAACAGCAGTGTAAAAAACACAGTTAAAACAATGAACAGCACATCATCCTCAGAAGAACTCAAAAAAAGGTTAAACAGGTAACAAACGGAGCAAGTGGGCTAAAAGGTTGGGAACACTGGCCTATGTGAACACTTGTCAAACTCATTGACAAATACTCACAACACCACTACACCAGTGAATATTTGTGAACATTTATATCTATATTCCCCTTTTGTATTTCGTTATCTAGCCTTAACGGTCTTCTGTACAATCCCCTTATCTATGAGGGACACAATCTAAGATTCCTCAATGGATACCTAAAACCATGGGTAACAGCAAAACCTATGTTTTGAGTATATATGAGCTGAAAAATACCATATATGCATTGGAGTACCAGAGAAAGTCACAAACACTTTGGGAGAGGGAGATATTATTTGAAGTATGGGTAGATTGTTATTACATTAGTGCAGCGGTGTTCACACTTTTTCAGCATGTGAGCTACTTATAAAACAACCAAGTCAAAATGATCTACCTACCCACTACTCAGAGAGCCAGAAAAGCAAAATATTTGGAAATTTATTTCAGTGAGAGCCATATAATATATTTTAAGACTGAATTCAACTAAATGTGAGTATAATAAGCCCCTGAATTTATTCATAATAATAATGATAATATTCATTCAGCCTCTGCTGCTGCTACTACTACTAATAGTGACAACAACAACAATAGGTTCCTAGAGTAGAAGGAGACCTCCAAGGGCCATCCAGTCCAACCTCCTTCTGCCATAAGGGAAAAACACAATCAAAGCATTCCTCACAAATGGCCATTCAGCCTCTGACAACAACAACAACAACAACAATAACAATGGGTTCATAGAATAGAGACCTCCAAGGGCCATCCAGTCCAGCCTCCTTCTGTACCTGGACAGCGTCAGGAGCCTGTGGGGCGGGATTGAGTCTGCCTCCCACCCTGCCTGCGATCTACCAGGACGCCCTACACAATCTACCAGTAGATCACGATCTACCTAATGAGCACCCCTGCATTAGTGGATAAGGGGATAATACTGTGTTTTAATTACTTGTTTTTATTTGGCTATTGCAATGGCATAGCCATTTTCCTAGGCTCAAAAATGAGAAAACTTTGGCTTAACTGGAAATTTTCCTTTCTTTTCAAACAGACCTCTGCAATTTCATAGGTTGTCTTTGTTGCTTATAAAAACTTCAGAAGTTCAGATCAAGGACTACTCTGACCATACACCTGCTCTTTTATGATTTCTGTGTGACACCTGAAGAAGGAAGTCATCAAAGAGTTACGTGACTTTGCTCTTTCAGCATCTTACACCAGAACAGATATTTCATAGCGAGATGCACGAGTAACTTTGCACATCCAATCCTTTCTGGTTGTCAACTTCAAACCACCCAGCGGTTCATACACAACCTGAATGATACTGTCTTGTGCTGACAGTGTGTCACTCTCTGCCTCCCTCTTTCTACCTGCTCTGCTGACACTGTTATTGGTGCCACTGAAGAACACAAAGCTTGTATTGTTTCCAAAGTCACAAAGGCAGAATTTGTTTTGGTGCCCCATTCCTAGGCCAACACTGCTTGTCCATCTAAAAAGCAAAGACAATGAATTCCAACCCATAGAGTGTGAAGTCAGACTAGTTGCTGCAGCAACCACAGAAACGAATTAACCTCAAGCTGCACTCCTCTTTTTTTCCTACCAGGTAGACAAAAATGGAAAACACAACAGCAACAACAGGTGCTTTAAAATGTCCTTTGCAAATTTCTCGAAGCATTATACCTTCTTTATGTCTTTCTCTACTTCAAATAAATCTTCTTCCTCCATATAGCACTTGCAGATAAATGGATCACAAGCTGTAGAGTTTTTAGAAATATCTTTTTAACAATATTGCAAAGCAATAGGAGGGCTAGCACATTAAGTTGGCTATTAAAATATTGCAATTTCTAATTCAATTACCTATGAATTGAGTTGGAGGAACATTTTTAACAACTAACTTTAAATTAGAATGTAAATTTCTGTTACACTGGTATATTAAAAACTCATCTATCTATGATCCAATCTTTCCCTGAAGAATATTATGTTTTGTGTTCTAAAGGTAATAGCTTCATGGATTGTAAAAAGCACATTTTTCATCCAATGCACAAGACACTGTTCTCTTGTTTTCTTTTCCTTTTTCCCTTATGATATCGTCTCACCCTCTCTGTTTCTTTAGTCACAAGCAAAAATTGGAAATAAGAGTTTTAAAATTCCTTGGGACATTTATTTGGGGCTGCTTTTATGCAGCATCCTTTAGAGCAGTGATTTTCAACCAGTGTGCTGCAGAACACTAGTGTGCCATGAGAGATCATCAGGTGTGCCGTGGGAAATTATTTTCAAACTTCATTCATATACAAACTATAAGGCGCATCTGTCCCTTTAAGAAATGAAACCATAGCACTCTCACGTCACCTAAGAAGTGACACGAGAGTGCTATGGTCACGCCATCTTGGATTCGCTCAGATGTAGCTAAGTAAACAAAGTTAGAGTTAGTGCTGCAGCTGCGCATCAAGTGACAGTGGCAATTGTCACTTGACGCGCAGTGACAGTAGTGGAGAAGTTTTTGAGAAGGGAAAATGCAAATGCCGAACCGAACCTGGACAAAATTATGACACAGATGAAGGCCCTAATATGAGTGGTGGACAAAAGAAAAAAGAAAAGACGGTGAGCTCCAGGCAATACAGCTAAAGCTATCTTTCATTCACACTAAGTGAGTGTACAGATACATTTAAAAACATATTAACTATATGTATTACTGTGTTAGAGTGTCATTTTGTGTCATTTTGGTTGGTGGTGTGCCCCAAGATTTTGTAATTGTAAAAAATGTGTCGCAGATCAAAAAAGGTTGAAAATCACTACTTTATAGGACAATGAAGTAAAGGTAAAGGCTTCCCCTTGACATTAAATCTAATCGTGTCTGACTCTGGGAGGTGGTGCTCATCTCAATTTCTACGCCTAAGAACTGGCACTGTCTGTAGATGTCTCCAAGGTCATGTGACCAGCACGACTGCATGGAGCACTGTTACCTCCCCCCCCCCAGCAGTAATTATTGATCTACTCACATTTGCATGTTTTCAAACTGCTAGGGTGGCAGAAGCTGGGGCTAACAGCAGGAGCTCACCCCGCTCCCTGGATTCAAAAGGCCAAACTTTCGGTTAGCAAGTTCAGCAGCTCAGTGGTTTAATCTGCTGCACGAACGGTGGATCAGGACAATGAAGAACAATCAATTTAGCTCATTTGAAACTTCTTTCATATAAAGGGTAACTTGAAGAGTATGCATTAAATGAGCCAAGTAAGCAAGCTGTCAGGACTGGGAGACCTGAGCTTAGGAGAAGTTCAGGCTCCCAACCTGCCATGAGATTGCACCGACCTTTGCCCCAGTTCTTTGGTGACCTTGGCTCCAGTTGCATAGAGACTGTGCTGAGTCAAATGGGAGTGATGTAACTTCCAGGTGTGTGTGGGGCTGCGGAGGGAAGTGAGGTAAACTCCTCCGAGCCTGGACATTGGACAATTGGACTCATAACGCTGATTCATGGACCCATGAGGTCACATCCCTTCGGACTGTGGGATATGCTGACTCACCCGGATATGGTGCAACCCTGCTTGGACATTGCATGGGCAATGGGGAGGGGCTCGGGGTATATAAGGTGTGTTTGGGTGGCGGGCCGGTGCTTTTGCTTCACATGTGTCGTACCTGCAATAAAATCGTGTTGGACCGTGCTTCAATCTACGCGTGATCCTTACCGAACGTTGGAGAGTCGTTACAGAAGCAAAAGCCCCTTTTCAACTATCCCAGCAATGGAGAGGTTGGCTTGGAAAGAAGAAGAATATATTGATAGATGGGATTCGGCTCCTGAAGAAGTCCGGCGAAGTATGGAGTGGGATTGGACCACCCTTGACCACGTGGGGTTCCCGGATGAGCACCGAGAGATGATGGCGTCGGAAGGTGCGGTTGCCCAGGAGGATGAGCTTAGAGAAGCGGAGCGACTGTGGGAAGCTCAGGTGAGCTCAGAATTGGCCTGTCGAAGGAGGGAGCGATATGGCTCCAGACAGGCGGAGGTCTGGAGGGCCGGAGGGATCGGAGGAGCTGTTCCGAAGGACTGGTCAGCTCAGGTGGATCCAGAAGTGTGTGGGACCAGGAAGACTGTGCCGAAGGACAGGCCAGTTCAGATGGAGGTCCGGAGAACCGGAGGGATCGGAGAAGCTGTTCCGAAGGACTGGTCAGCTCAGGCGGATCCAGAGGTGCGTGGGGCCAGGGAGACTGTGCCGAAGGACAGGCCAGTTCAGATGGACCTGGCGGAGTGTGGTAGTGAGACCACAGAACCTGCATCACTGTCAGAATTGGAAGTGATGAAATGTAAGTTGGAGGCCATGGAACAGACCATGAGGAGGATGTCTCGAGCCATGTCCCGAAGGGAGCCGATCGAGTCAGTATGGAGTGCCCCGGGAGGAGGAGACTTCACTTATTATTCATGGATGGATGGCGGAGTATCAGCTGAGCGTCCTAGATCTCCTTTGGGAGTGAGGACCGTTGGTGGCCATCCAGAAGGAAGTCCGGCTCAGATGAGGCGCCCTGTGCAACAGGCTGGAATGGGAAGAGGTGTTACAAGGCTCGAGGTCCCTCAAGGGAGGGAAGTGCTGTCCCAGGAGTTCGGCGCCCGTATGAAGAAGGAACCATTACGGGTTGAGTTTGAAGGTGAAGCCTGTAAAGTAGCCTTTTTTCCTGCGGCGGTGCAAGATCATATGGAGGACTACGGTCACCTTTATCTTAGCGACAACAGCCGAGTGCGGGCCATCGGAGCGGTGTTCAAAGGAAGGGCAGCTGAATGGTATGTCCAATGCCATGACCGCCGAGACCCGTGTTTGAGATCCGTGAGAGCTTTTCTGCAGGCGATTCGAAATCGGTTTCGGGATCCGTTGGAGAGGATTAAGGCGAAGGAAGCGCTGCGCTGCCTGACCCAGGGATCCCGGTCCGTCACCGAGTATGCAGAAGAATTTATAGGATTGGCTGGAAAAGTTGCCGAATGGTCTCCAGCTACCCTACTCGAGTTGTTTAAGGACGGCCTGCGGAAGGAGATCCTCGAGTGGTGTCTGCATCGAGATGATCCTGGCGATGTCGATGGTTGGATCCAGTTGGCCGGCAGCGTAGAGGGGATCCTTGCCCAGGTGCAGCGGCGTCGTTTCCAGTCTGCGAGGTCCAGAGGATCCAGTCGTGGTGTAGTTGAGGGGCGATTCCGAGGAGGAGAGCCTAAACGTGGCAGTGACAACCGATCCAGTGTTACGAGAAGGCCAACGATGGGACGAGGCCTTTGTTTTATTTGTTCCCAACCCGGGCATTTTGCGTCCCAGTGCCGGCAGAGGCAGGTGCTGGAGCCAGTGAAGGTGGCCTCCGCTAAAGCAGCTTGTGTGGACAATGATGATAAAAAAGTGTTGGGGTGAGCTCTAATATACAGTGCACTTTGGGATTGTATAAAGGGGACGAGATTGTGGAAAAGAAAGCTTTAGTGGACTGCGGGTGCTCGGAGAACATTATGTCCCCCAAGTTGATAGGGGATTTGGGTGGGGGGACAAAGCCCTTGGAAACGCCCATAGCGTTTACTCAATTGGATGGGTCTTTTATTGAGGGTGGCCCGTTCTCTGTGGGGACTAAAGACTGAAGGGTCGGGTGGGACCCTGGGAGGGGGGCATTGACTTTGTGGTGGCCCCCATTAAGGGACATGAGGTGGTGTTGGGATTGCCATGGCTAGAGCAGGCAAACCCCAAGATCGATTGGAAAACAGGGGTTGTACAGTGTGCTCCTAGTAAAGGGGGGGAGGTTGGAAGTGAAGTGCAAGGGGTGCCTGTCGAGTATTGGGATTATGCAGATGTGTTTAATCCGGTTCTGGCTCAGAGCCTTCCCCCCCCCCCCCCGCAATGTACAGTGTAGTATAGAGGTCAAGGAGGGGGCTGTTTTGCCTAAGCCAAAGATCTATGCCATGACTGTGAAGGAAAAGGAAGCTTTGAGGGAGCAAATAGACGGGTATTTAAACAAAGGGTTTATTCGGAGGTCCGAGTCTCCCATTGCGGCACCAGTCTTGTTTCGTGAAAAGAAGGATGGTAGGTTGCGGTTGTGTATTGATTATAGAGGTTTGAATGCTGTTAGTACTACCAACTGTTACCCTTTACCATTAATCAAGGATTTGTTGGGTCAGTTAGGAGGTGGTAAGTTCTTTACCAAGTTGGATTTGATTGACGCGTTTCATATGGTGAGGGTGAAGGGGAGTGATCAATGGAAGACGGCTTTCTCCTGCCCCCTCGGGCTATACGAATGGACCGTAATGCCATTCGGATTAGCGGGAGCTCCAGGTATTTTCATGCAATTGATTAATGAGGTGTTGCACCCCCTTTTGTATAAAGGGGTGTTTGTATACCTGGATGATATTGTGATTGTGACACATACTAGAGATGAGCATGTTCGTTTGGTGAGGGAGGTGTTGGAGAGACTCCGACAAGCGAGTCTGTATGTGAAGTTGAGTAAGTGCGAATTTGGCAAGACTCAGATTGATTTCTTGGGATATAGGATTAGTGAGAATGGAGTTGCGATGGATCCGGCTAAGGTGGATGACGTATTGAATTGGGAGGCTCCGCAAACTCGTAGGCAGCTACAGGCTTTCTTAGGGTTAGCCAATTTTTATCGCACTTTTATATCGGAGTTTTCAGCGATAACCCTCCCGCTTACTGAGTTATTGAAGACCAAGGGTAAGGGTGAGTCGAAGAAGACTAAGTCTCCGGGTGCTAAGCTGGATTGGACGAAGGATTGTCAGGAGGCTTTTGTGAAATTAAAAAAAGCTTTTACTAATGGGCCCTTATTAATGCATCCGAATGTGGATAAGCCTTTTGTGGTGCAGTGCGATGCTTCTGCTTGGGCATATGGTGGAGTGTTGATGCAGGAGGATGATCGAGGTAGACTGAGGCCATGTGCTTATTTTTCTAAGAAATTTGGAGAGCATGAGCGGAAGTGGCCAGTCTGGGAAAAGGAGGCGTTTGCTGTGCGGGCGCTTTGCAAACGTGGCGGCAGTTTTTAGAGGGTGCTGCTTTCCCTTTTGTGGTGATGACTGATCATCAGAACCTTCAGTATCTGAGGAACCCTCAGAAGTTGTCGCCCAAGTTGGTGAGGTGGGCTCAGTTTTTCGCTCGGTTTGATTTCCGGCTGCAGCATATAAGAGGCAAAGAAAATGTGGTAGCTGATGCATTGTCCCGGTATCCGAGTGTAGGAGAGAATGAGTTGCATAAGTCAGGAGAGGTGTTTGCTAGAGAACATTGGGGTCTGGCAGTGCAGACAAGGTCCCAAACGGCGAGTGAGGTTAAGAAGGAGGAAGGAGTGGTAGACGAATGGAGTCTGGAATTGCAGAAAGGTTATGTAGGTGATGCGTGGTTGCAAAGTCATGAGAAAGAGTGTAAGCCATTGAATGGTTTGTGGATTATGGGCGGCAAGGTGTATGTCCCTCAGAGTATGAGAGAGAAAGTGCTGAGGTTGAATCATGATCATAGATCTGCTGGTCATTGGGGAGTCACGAAGACTCTTTTGGCCCTAAAGAAGAGATATTGGTGGCCGGCCATGAGGGCTGAGGTGAAGAGATATGTAGAGTGTTGTGAGACGTGTGCTAGAAATAAAGTTCCCTCTGCCAAGCCGCAGGGGTTGATTCAAGTGGTGGTTACTCCTGTGAGGCCGTGGACGCATGTCAGCACTGATTTTGTGGGGGAGCTGCCCTCGAGTCGGGGTTATAGGTATATTTGGACCGTGCTAGATATGTTTTCTAAGCAGGCCCATTTTATTCCGTTAAAGGGATTGCCTTCTGCAGAGAGATTGGCTGAGTTGTATGTGCAGCATGTGTACCGATTGCATGGGTGCCCGGAACAAGTTTTGAGTGATCGTGGAGTTCAATTTACTGCTCAGTTTTGGGAGCGATTTTTGGAGGTATTGGGGGCTCAGAGGCGTCTTATGACCTCTTCTCATCCTTGCTGCAATGGTGGCGTGGAGAGGACGCAAAAATCGTTAGGGTCTTATCTGCGTATTTTCAGCAATAAGGAGCAAAATAATTGGTCTGATCTATTGCCTTATGCTGAGATGGCTTATAACAGCTCGGTACATTCTTCCACCGGGAAGTCTCCCTTTGAGGTAGTCTATGGTCAGGAGGTGGCTCCTTTGCCCCAGCTGTTGGAGTTAGGAGGGGAGGAGAGGGTGGAATGGAAGATACGAGCCCGAGAGGATTGGAAGGAAGTGGCGGAGGCTTTAGGGAAGGCACAGCGTTCTTACAAGTTATTTGGAGACCGGAAGAGGCAAGAAGGGGAGGAGTACAGTGAGGGGGATTTAGTGTGGCTATCCACGCAGAATTTGAAATTGGGGTATCCATCCAAAAAGTTAAGTCCAAAATATATTGGGCCTTTTAGAGTTTTGGAAAGCGGTGAATAAGGTCTCATATACCCTTCTGTTGCCCAAGAGTTTAGGGAAGGTTCATCCCACGTTTCACTGTAGTCTTTTAAAGAAGTATGTGGGGCCCTTTCCTCCTCCGGATTGAATGATGTTTTGTTTTCCAGGGGGAGGACGTGGTGGAGGAGACCGTTATGTCAGGACTGGGAGACCTGAGCTTAGGAGAAGTTCAGGCTCCCAACCTGCCATGAGATTGCACCGACCTTTGCCCCAGTTCTTTGGTGACCTTGGCTCCAGTTGCATAGAGACTGTGCTGAGTCAAATGGGAGTGATGTAACTTCCAGGTGTGTGTGGGGCTGCGGAGGGAAGTGAGGTAAACTCCTCCGAGCCTGGACATTGGACAATTGGACTCATAACGCTGATTCATGGACCCATGAGGTCACATCCCTTCGGACTGTGGGATATGCTGACTCACCCAGATATGGTGCAACCCTGCTTGGACATTGCATGGGCAATGGGGAGGGGCTCGGGGTATATAAGGTGTGTTTGGGTGGCGGGCCGGTGCTTTTGCTTCACATGTGTCGTACCTGCAATAAAATCGTGTTGGACCGTGCTTCAATCTACGCGTGATCCTTACCGAACGTTGGAGAGTCGTTACACAAGCAAGTAAGCAATCACAAAATTGTAAAAAAAGAAAATGCCTTCCTCCCTCCCCCAAATTGAAGCCCTTGGACAAATACCCTCATATTGCCTTCATGGTTTAATGATATTCATGTCCTTAGAGAACAACCTAACCATGTTAGTACTCTGCTTTCTGGGTCCTCAGAACATAAAAGGGCAACAGTACAGCAACAGTCTTGGAATAAACTAGTGTTGTTTCTCTCCATGTTGAGGCTCCCTCCATGCTGATAGTCAATAAAATAATATTTAGGAGCCCCCTGTTATGCTGAATTAGAGATACATAGTACGAAAGAGAGAGATTCAAATCTGTGATCGCTCTGTGTTCACTAAAGACTACATAGTAAGTAACTAATACTCCTAGTTTATTTGGGAATTTTGGCAAAGCTTTTTGTGTGTGGATACTTTGAAGATATTTTCATGTCAACTGATTTCTGTGTGTATGTGTTTTGCTTTTATACTTTCTGTTATGCTTTGTACTGTATGTGTTTGTTAAATATATTTTATATGAACTACTTTGAAGTACTGAAATAGTCTTTACATAAATAAATGAATTAATATAGCCTTATGGTTGGTATGAAGTGAGAACTGACTTTTTTCACGAAATGAATGGGCACAAGACTTTTGTCTCTGAAGCCTGTTTAAGTCCATATTATTAAACAATCTCAATTGAGGTGTATGTTTGTGTACTGGTACAAATGCACAAGTTTAACCACCTAAGTCAGGGGTGCTCACACTTTTTCAGCATGCGAGCTACTTATAAAACAACCAAATCAAAATGATCTACCTACCCACTACAAAAATGTGAAACATATAACACAATATCTGCTTTGAACTGGGTTTTCTGAGTCCACACAGCCATATAATCTGATTCAAAGCAGATAACATGGGATTTTATTCAACTGTGTTGAAAGGACCTCAGATAACCCAGGGCCGGCAGCACTTGGACGGCATCGGGAGCTGCGGGGTGGGACTGAGCCTTCCTCCCTCCCTGCCTGCGATCTACCAGGATGCCCTACGTGATCTACCAGTAGATCACAATCTACCTAATGAGCACCCCTGACCTAAATCCTTTAGTCATATCCATCCAGATGTAAGTTCCCTCGATTACAGTGGAGTTTTGCCATAACATTTCTAGGAGACATCTTACCTCTACTTATCAAACTTTCAAATAAAACCAGAATCTTTTATTATTGAATGAACCATGGGGTTTTAATGTCCATGGTAGGGGAAAAACACATAGATTCCATCTATTTGGAACAACATTGGAGATATGTGAAATGGAGCAGAGAATGGTTAAACTCTAGTACTGTTTACTTTTAAATATGGGCAAGAATCATATACAGTGGATGCAATCTTGCTTGTTGTTCTGGATGTCAAGTCCTGCAGACTGTAGGCAGTAATTGCAAAGGGTCGTAATGACTTTGTTGACTTGCCTCATGTTGATTCCTGGTGTGGGTTGTGGGTTCTGTTTGCATGGTGATTGTTCCTTGCTGAATGCTTTTGCCTCATGTTGGATAATATGGATTACAAACACACACCCTGCATGCTGAATGAAGGCAGGTCACAAAGGGACTGCTAGCTAGGAGACAGCTCCCCCCACCTCTTGTATTCGGCTGCTGAAGTGATTATGCTTTTAGGCTTTTTCCTGCTTCCTTGAAACATATGACACAGTCAGGGAATTTATTCAAATTCCTCGTGTCTGTCTGAAAAGTTTTACCCTTCTGTCGCTGGGCTGAAATGGGTATTCTGAATTCAAACGTTCAGCCTGTTTGTCTATCTGTCTACAGAGAGGGGGGGGGGGGTAGGATGGAAAATGTGTGTGTGTGAGAGAAAATCTCTCTCACACATTTTTTCCTAACCTCACATTACCTCCAGAAGTCTTTTGAAGATTAAGATTCTGAAGCATACAAGTTCATGCTGCATTGGACTTTCTGGCCCATGAATAACAGTTGATACTAGGTTTGTGCATTTGAGGCAAACGTTGACCTGTTTCATGTCCTGGCTTCTGGTGGGGGCCCTGATCCATTTTTGGGAGCCTCCTGAAATTGGGAGAGCAGATGATCATTTTCGCTCTGGTGCTAAAAGATCCATTTTCTATCAACCCATTATTTGGGGGGGGGGGGGTGTCCCACCCAGGCTCTCCTTACTGGTACATGATTTCAGGAAGCTTCTTATTGCCTGCTGTGCTCCTACACACCACACATGCACTCTCCTTGGAAAGTGTGTGTGTGTGTAATGTGCAGAAGTGTGTCCATGCCTGCAAAGTCCTCTAGTGAGTGCCTCTTACTCTAGAGCAGTGATTTTCAACCAATGTGCCGCGGAACACTAGTGTGCCGTGAGAGACCATCAGGTGTGCCGTGGGAAATTATTTTCGAACTTCATTCATATATAAACTATAAGGCGCATCTGTCCCTTTAGGAAATGGAACCATAGCACTCTCACATCACCTAAGAAGTGAGGCGAGGGTGCTATGGTCGCACCATCTTGGATTCGCTCAGACGCGGCTAAGTAAACAAAGTTAGAGTTAGTGCTGCAGCTGCGCTTCAATTTGGCATCACAGCAAGACAAGAGAGTGACAGTGATGGAGAAGTTTTTGAGAAGGGAAAATGCAAAGGCCAAACAGGGCCCTGGACAAAATTATGACACAGATAAAGGCGCTAATGAGAGTGGTGGACAAAAGAAAAAAGAAAAAAGCTTCTCAAGCTTGACTGCAATAAAAACTAAAAACAGAGAGAGACTGACAGCTGTTGAGGAAGAGCTTTGTGTGTGTCTTTCTACCATTCCTGCCAGGATATCTATTTTGTGTTCATCGAAACAGGCTCAGGTTTCACACAAAGTGAGTGTATAAATACATTTAAAAACATATTAACTATATGTATTACTGTGTTAGAGTGTCATTTTGGTTAGTGGTGTGCCCCAGGATTTTGTAAATGTAAAAAATGTGCCGCGGCTCAAAAAAGGTTGAAAATCACTGCTCTAGAGTAAGAGAGACTCAGCTGCAGCCTTGGCAGGCGTGGGCGCTTCCGCATGACACACATGCACTGTCCTAGGCAGGTGTGAGTGCTCTGGGCTTGCATGTCACACACACTCTCTGCAGCTGCGCACTTCTTACTCTGTGATACTGAAAAGCAGGCCAGGAGCCGGGGATCCGCTATTGCTTGCTTTTGTGTCAAGCTGATTTTCATAAGGAAGAGTCCCTCCTGTTCTGTGGTCCCAAAGAAATGAAAGACACGGGAGAAATGAATTCTGCACACAACTCTAGTTGATACTATAAGTCATGCCAATGCAGAAACTGAATACAGGCAGTCCCAGAGTTACAAACACCTGACTTACAAATGACTTATAGTTACAAATGGGATTGAGGTAACAGGAAGTGAGATAAATTTACCCATTGGAAGGGAAAATCACTCCTGGAAAGAGTTATTATCCTGGAGAAAAGGTGTTTCCAATGAAGCTTTATCACCAATCCTTGTTTCCACAAGGACACAAACTTTTCAAAATCCATTTGTCACAGGGACAGAAAGTGAGGTGAAATCTTTTGAACAGGGCCACAGACAGCAAAACAAACACCACAGGAGTGTTCACCCTGCCCTGTGATATCCAATGCACACACACACACACACACACACACACACACACACACACATATATATATATATATATATATATATATATATATGGGCTGTTTTAAAATTTTGGATACTCCCAACTTTTTAAGCAATATCGAGAACAGCCCTTCCAAAAGGAATTCCGAAATCCAAATTCCAAATTTTGGAATTCCAAAATCCGAATTTTGGATGTCATTTCCGAATTTTCTCATTGCTCATTGGCTGATGGCTAACAGCTGACTCTCCCTTCTGCTGATTTTTTAGCCCATTTTTTGAAAGCGGAAGCCATTTTTTAAGACTTACGAAGACTTCCGAATTTCAGAAATACTTCCGAATCAATTTCGAAATGCATCGGAATTTTTTCGGAAGTCTAAATAATCCGAAAAGCTATCTATGACTAGATCCAAAACGAGTTTTGAAACTTTTTTATGAAACAGCCCACACACACACACACACACACACACACACATATATATATATATATACAGTGTGTGTGTGTGTGTGTGTGTGTGTGTGTATATATATATATATAACCTGTTCTGACATTCAAACAAATGCAACTAAAGAACAAACCTAAATAACTTATTTTATTTGTAACTTGGAGACCACCTGTAGTTTGGGAGTGTGCTCTTCCAGCTGTATGGGATTTATTTCTATCTAGAGTATAAAACAACACTGGAAAGTTCATGTATATTTACAGGGAGTAAATTCCATTGAAGTCACCTGGAATTTCCTTCTGAGTAGACATGCTTTGGATTGCAGTGATAGATTTCAGACATATCCATACATATTTGGAAGTAAATTTTCATTGAACAGAGTGGGGCTTACTTCTGAGAAAGAATTCCTAGGATGGCAGCATAAGCCTATGGTGAAATCCACTTCTAGGTAGCTAAACAGAGAAACCAATTCTTTGTATTATTTGAGGCTAAAAATGATTTTTGAAGGAATGTGTGGGTAAGTAATAAACATTTTTGTGGGCTAAGAAGTTTTAAGAACTTATTTGCATAGTCAGCTCAGTTTTAACATCCAAAATTAACTTCATCTAACTACAAATCAGATTCTGAACCATTGCCAATAGCAGCATAAAAGCCTAGGATGTGTTAGGAAGATGATGGTCAGCCCTAAGAAATGTTTGCTACACCCTACTTCCCACCATTCATGAAGGCATCCCTTTGTATATGCTTGTCTATTTGATTCATTCAGAGTCAGGGGTGTGATCAACTATTACTTCATGTGGTCAGACAGGATTACTTGGCTCTTGACCATTCTCGTAATGTCTTTTTTCATTGATTCCATGGTGTAATCAACTATATCACAGGCAAAGTATTATGCAGAAATCTGACACACACTCAGAGAGCAAGAGAGAGAGAGAGAGAAATGGAGAAATGGAGAAATGGAGAAATGAAGGAGACAGTTTTCTTCCTGAATTTGAATAGCACGTTCATTTGTTACAGATGTACGGTTTCTCTTTCTGCATATTACAAATGCAAAGTCTATCCATTAGCTGGTCAAGGTGAATTCTTAAATGAAGGTTTTCCTATATCAAATCTAAAATTAGAATTGGAAATGTGCTATGTGCCTTCCAATCTACCATTGACCTATGGTAATCCCATGCATTTTTAGAGGATTTCTTAGATGAGAAACACTCAGAGATGATTTTAACAAGAACTTGACATTTCTACCACAAAGTATCTGAAGGAATATTAGAGGATGAAGAAAGGGCGTTTTCTGGAAATTGGGGGATTGTCTACAAGAGTTTAAAAATGTCAAGTCACTTCAAATCCAGTGCTATTTTCATTTCACTTCTAGTGCTTTTCCAAAGTTTTCTGTGCTTAACCCAGCTTTGTTCTGCTTTAGGCAAAGTTGAAGGATATTCCAGAGTTTTCAGAAAACCTGAAGGCTTTGCAGCCATCTGCACAGCTGGATCGAGTTCCATTTGGCCCAATTCACTATCTGGACAGACATTGCCACCGTCACCCTTTCTCTCCACTAGTCAGTCTACTGTGCCATTACTCTATCAACTCCTTGCTAGTTGTAGTGACACTTATTTATTTTTATTTATTATTCATTCTTGTATACCGCTCCTTCCAGCAAGCTCGGGATGGTTTACATAAAATCAATTAAAACAACAACATTACAGGTCTAATAACAACTTAATAACAACAGTATAACACAATATAAAACCAGATGAATTCCATAGGACTCCATGGGTTAACAACTTTATCCAAGGCTATTTAAGTTGAAAGCCTGTCTGAAAAGGGTCGTCTTACAGGCTCTCCGAAACAGTGCTAGCTCTTTAATGGCCCGGACTTCCTCCGGCATTGAATTCCATAACGTGGGCGCCGCTACCGAGAAAGCTCTTGCTCTAGTTGTTGACAGACGGCAGGAGCGGATGGATGGCACTGCTAGAAGGTTTTGCTCTTCTGAACGTAGTTCTGACATCACTTAGTTCACTTAGTTCTGACATCAGCAGAAGCAATAGGTAGTGAGCTCTGTGGCTACTGCAGACCAGTAACACAGAGGATGAGGTGATGTCTTAGAGGGGTTCATGCAATCTTGGCCTTGCTGAATGTCAATCCAGTGAGTTAAATCTAGTCTATATGGCCACCATCATGGTTGCTCCGGGTTTGATTCAATGCATGATTAATTGGCTAGTGTAGGTCCTTCTAAGGGCATAATTTCATTAATTAAAATCACTAATTAGAACCATTAGAACCATTCTATCTCACACTGTTGGAAGAAATAGGAAATAGAGCAGCACTATTCAGTTCTCAATATTCAGTTTACTGTTCAGGCATAAAACAATTGGAAATGTTTGACCATCCAGTTACCTTTTAACTGCAGGTTCAACAAATGATCAGAGTTTTGGCCCAAAAAAAATCTGGAAAGTCATACATTTTTCATCCTTGGCAGGTAATTCCTAATATAACTGCTGCTTTTTGCCCACAATTCCCTGTTCTCATTTTCTTTTCTGTGGAATAGAGTTACAAAAAGTTCTTTGTCCCCAGAAAGAGAAGAGGAGGAATCTCCGGGTGAGGGAACTGTCCTGAAAAGTTGTATGAGTGTGCGTATTTCCTTATTGTTAGACTAGATGTCTTTTTATTTGACATAATTTGCACAAATGTGATTGATGCTTAAGATATTATACTATATATGAACTCTTCTGAATGAGATTGGTTGCCAGACTCTGTTATACTGCCTAAGAATATCACTTCAACAATGCTAAAAGCTATAGCACTATGCTTTGGAAATATGGGAAGGATAGTCTTGCCCATCTAACCACCAATAATAAGGTTAGTATAGCCATCAACCATGTAGAAAGCATCACCCTACCACTTCAATATTGTGTAACCCTGACCTGGCCTACCTGGTAAGATCAAGCAAATATCCTTTCACCATCCCATTCATGCTTAGTTTAAATTCAATTTGGGACATTCAGTCTGTACGCATAACTTCAAGCAGATTTTTTTTGCCAGGTGCTTGCTTTTCTTTTGAAAACATTTGGACTCTATTCACGTGATAGTCAAAATCTGCATCCAACCTGAGTGAAAAGAACAAATTCCTTTGATTTCTTCTGCTAACATCTGCATTAATTCTGTTACCAATTTGCACTCAGATTTCACAAGCAGTGAGGATTGTCTATAAAATAAGTCTTCAAATTGGTTGTGAGACCCATGAACAGATGAACTCCAGTAAGAAGAAAAATAATGTTTTAAATAGCTTCCCCATTTCTTACTACATTTTGGACTATGACATGTTTTATCCAGTACTGATGGTTGATGGCAAACAGATGCTCAGGAGCTAGCAGTTTATTTATTTATTTTATTTCCGGCATTTTACCCTGCTCTTCCCGAGGGGGGACTCAGAGCGGCTTACAAAAAGGCACAATTCGATGCCCACACAGTAAAACACAATATAAAACCGCAGAAACATTCAACATTAAAATACATTAAAATACAGTTACATTAAGCATCATACGCATTCATTTAAGTTAAAAACAGTGTTCTGTCCATAAAAAGCATTGAGCCTTATTCATCAACTTTCCATTAAAATCCAATCTAAAATGGTGCCTTGTGCTAGTGTGCAAATGCCTGGTCCCATAGCCAGGATTTTACTTTTTTCCTGAATGCCAGGAGGGATGGAATTGATCGTATGTCGCTGGGAAGCGCATTCCACAGACGGGGAGCCACCACCGAGAAGGCCCTCTCCCTCATCCCCACCAACCACATTTGAGAAGTGTGTAAGTCACTTCCATTCCAAAACGGGGGGAAAGAATGCTAGAAATAAATATATAATGACATCAGCAATAGAAAGAATAGCAACAACATATAAGCTTGTATATACATATGCATATAGACAGACACAGCAAACTTTAACCAAATGATGATTCCAAAGCTGAATAATGATGTAAAATTCCTTATAAGCATTTTGAACTTTAAATTGCAATGGACAACTTGTCATTGAAGTTTCAGTGTGCTTACTGATAAGATCACAATGGTAAAAAAATGTGTTGCCACATTTCCAAAGCATAGTTAAGAGATCAGTTAACTACTGTAAAAGTATCGTTTCCCTTTCATGCAGTAGCTTCTTTGTTCGTGCCCTTATACTTTTTTGAACACTGATTCAGTAGCACCCCGAAAGCAATTGTCTTTTGTTGGAAGAAAGTCTGAAGTTAACACATGTCTGCAAGGTGGCGGCAGCTGTCCAAGTCTTGCAGTCTAACAGGCAGACTGCCCAAACTATAAAATAATTAGTTTCATTTGTAGCAGCTTGTACCAAATCAAAGAGTAGAAAGATCTACATGACAGATAGAAATGCAGGAAGTGTGAAAATGTTGAAATGTATTTTGAAAATTAAGGTGGTAACTACAAAAATGTTGAGGGGGATGTAAACTACCTTTGTCATTTTCTGTTTTACTAGCTGCATTGGTGCTATGGAGTAGTATTTTTAAAACCTCCAAAAGTTTATTTTGTACAATTCTGCCAAATAGCAATGGATTCTAACTGTTGCACCTCAGACCTCGGAGGCCCCCCCCCCCTCGATCACACACATACAGGCAGATGCAATAAATGTTCTTTTATTTAGAATAAAGGATATAGAATAGTCCAAAAAGAAGAATAAAGCAAATCCAAAATAGTCCCAAATAGTTCTATAGCTGGAAGCCCAAACGGCTTAAATCAATATGAAGCAAGGTTTCAAAGCAAGGCAAACTGCTTCGGCGGTCAAACCTGATACTTGGAGCAAACCGCAACGGCGGTCAACATCAACTTGAGTCCGAACTGCTCCGGTGGTCAAACGGGAGCTTGGAGACTGGAAGGTGAGACTGGTCAAGCTAAACATGGCTTCCGGTCTGAGAGCTCTTTCAGCTCAGGTTAATATAGGAATCTACTTCTTGTGCGCCCAACGCACCCCCTTCCTCCAATCTCTCCTAGAAGCCGAGATACTGTCCCTCCTGTTGAATTCCAGCTTGTTAGCGGGCCCAGCTGCATCGCTATCAGAGTGAGAACCAGGAAACTCCCTTTCTTCCATCTCACCATCTGGAAAGGGAGTAGCCACTCTCTCTTGAGACCCAAGGCCGCCTGGCCTTTCATGTTCATCCAAATCCATTTCCATGGAATCTTCACTAAACTCATCTGCGGTCCCGTATCCCTCCAGCCATGTGTTATCCCATTGCAGGATCTCTTCTGTAGAGTCACATGCATCAGGCCACTCATCATCCCCACTCTCTCCCGGATCAACAGGTGCTTGACCCAGTGCCCCCAGGGTCTGCCCAAGTCCACCAGGCTGGAACCCTACACTAACCTTGATCGTTGTACATGTGATGTGTGATACGTGCTACATTTGTTTGATGGACAATTTACATAAATCTTATATACATCCTTTTTATTTTAAAAAACCCTAATTTTTCACAATAATTAGAAACCACCCATCATGCCCCCCATCACCCATCCCTCTGACCACATATTTTTTTCTGAAGTAGTAATAATAAAAAGAATTTTCATACTTTACATAAATTTTGTGTGTGATGGTGCACATGTGTTCATCCATAGGCATAGTTACTAGTCATGTGCAAAAAAAATCAGAAGTTTCAGAAATTTTAAGAAAATCTGAAGTTTTGTAAATTGGAAGCCATATTCAAAGTGTTTGCATGGCCCACACCAAATATTTTAGAATCAAAACTTACCCCTTACTTTTTTGTTTCAGTTGTGTAAATCTTGGAAGGCTCCCAAAGTCAGTTTCATATTTAATGCAAGTCACGGAAGCAAAGCCAATGGTTGCCTTAGTACCTTGCCATTCCTCTGTGAAATTAATGCTTACTCGGCATTAGCAGCAGGCAAAATAGGGAGTAGTGCATTTTGAGAACAGCACAGAACTCTGGGAAATGTAGCTTGGGAAGGGAGAAGCCCTATGTCAGAGAATTCAAAAGGCCCTGCCTTAAACTACATTTCCCAGACTGCATCAGCATCAGAACGCACCAATCAGTTCTTTACTTTGAACTATTTTCAAAGTAAAGACCACACAATTAAATAGAAAATAACACTGTTAAAGTAGGAACGTATTTTCTTTATCATTAAAAATGTTTTTTTTATTATTTTAAAAAATGAAAATTTGCCAAAAATGTATGGATAAGTGAAATGTTCTGAAATTTGGTGGACTAACAGTAGTAAATATGATGTAACAAGTTTCACCTCAATAACGTTCAAAATGAGGGAGATTAAATGACTCCAATTATAGTCATTTAATTACCCGCAATTACTGCAATGAAATTGTAATGTAATTTCATTACTTTTGGTATAAGAACATAAGAACATAAGAAGAGCCATGCTGAATCGGGCCTCAGCCCATCTAGTCCAGCATTCTGTGTCACACAGTGGCCCACTAGTTGTACACAGGGATCTCTAGCAGAAAGGAGGGCAAAACCCTCACCTGCTCCCGACCCTTCACAACCAGTACCCGGGGAAAATCCTGCCTGCCTCCATCAACACAGAGGTGGCACTTGGATGTCCATTTCAGTAGCTACTGATTCTCTTGGTATCCATGAATCTGTCTAATCCTGCCTTGAAGCTGTCCTGGCTGACAGCTGTCACAACCTCCTCTGGAAGTGAGTTCCATAACCCAATGACCCTCTGGGTGAAGAAATATTTCCCTTTATTAGTCCTAACTTTCCTACCTTGGAGCTTTAGGGAGTGCCCCCTAGTCCTAGTGTTGGGTGACAGAGAAAATATTTTTCTTTATTCACCTTTTCTATCCCATGCATGATTTTATACACTTCGATCAAGTCACCTCTTAAACGCCGTCTTTCAAGGCTGAAAAGACCAAGGCGTTGCAACCTGATTTCATAAGGGAGCTGCTCTATCCCTTGGATCATTTTTGTTGCCCTTCTTTGTACCTTTTCCAGTTCCGTTATATCCTTCTTAAGGTGCGGAGACCAGAATTGTACACAGTACTCCAAATGTGGCCTTACCATAGATTTGTAGAGAGGCAATACAACATTTGCCGACCTATTTTCGATTCCCTTCCTGATCATGCCAAGCATAGAATTTGCTTTTTTCGCTGCTGCTGCGCACTGGGTTGACATCTTCATTGAGCTGTCCACCAAAACCCCAAGATCCCTTTCCTGGTTTGTCTCGGAAAGCTTTGACCCCATCAATTGGTAGGTGTAGTTGGGGTTCTTTGCCCCGATGTGCATGACTTTACACTTGTTTAGGTTAAAATGCATTTGCCACTTTGTTGCCCATTCACTCAATTTCAAGAGATCTTTCTGGAGCTCTTTACAATCAGTTTCATTTTTAACTACCTTGAACAATTTAATGTCGTCTGCAAACTTTGCTACCTCAGAATTCACTCCTATATCCAGGTCATTAATGAATAAATTAAAAAGTAACGGACCCAAAACTGAACCTTGGGGTACGCCACTTCTCACCTCTTTCCACCCAGAGAAATGTCCGTTTATTACCACCCTTTGTTTCCTACAGTTTAGCCAGGTTCCAATCCAGGACAAGACCTGTCCTCTGATTCCATGGCTGAAGAGCTTATTTAGGAGCCTTTGGTGAGGGACTTTGTCAAAAGCCTTTTGAAAGTATAGTATAGTAATGACATTTTCACTAAATATACTTTGGAAACACTTTAGAAACAAAGTGTCAGCACCCTCTAGTTTTATAATGACTTTTGAATCATTTTTATGGATCGCACATCCCTAATGGTTACACATACGTACATATACACACACATTTATATATACACATAACTAGCAATATTTTAGCATGCACATTTCCCTAACAGAATTCTAGCTATGGTAAGTACAAGAATAAACAATTATTCTATAATACGCTATGGAAAAAAGAAGGTTGTACATCTGCTTCCATTTTGCAGTATGTTAAAATAGTCTTGAATTGTTTCTTCAACTATCTTTCCAGATGATATATACAGAAATCTCATAGTAAATACCCTTTTGTCCAATCCCCTAGCTATATAAAATCCAGCATTTCTTTCCTGAATATATTGCATCCAGCTTTCCCCAGCTGCTCTATATATTTTGGCAGACTTCAGTTGCTCTGCATCTTCCAGTTACTTAGCAGGCTACTTACTGCAAGCTTTATTTGAGTGGCTTTAATGAATACTAATGCTTAGATTTTGTCAGTAATAGCATATAATCCTGACATGCAGACTAATCTATCAGAATTTGTTAAATTTAGGCCTGGAAACTATTTTGAATTAAAACAGTGGTTCACTGCGAACATACTGCCCATCTTTCGGCAAATCACAATTTTTTGCCTTTAAAAGTTCATATGCAGGTGAGAGCAACCTACAGCCCATAAAACCTCATGTGGCCCTTGGCATAAAATCAAAAACTTATCATTTCAGAGCTGTACAAAGAGCAAGGGCCTATTCACAGTAAAGAATTATGGCACTATAACTCCACTTTAACTGTGATGGTTCCATACTTCCAGCTTGCCTTCCACGTGTAGGTCTTAGTGGGACGCACCCCCTGTTGAAAAACGATTCTTTACCCAGGTCGCTTTTAATTGGTTTTAATTGCTTTTAATTGCTGTATTTTGATATTTTTAATGATGCTTTATGTTCTGTTTTATTCTGTATTGCTGTTTTTACTCTGTGATTTTTTCAGTGTTGTGAGCCGCCCCGAGCCCGCTGGGAGTGGCGGCATAGAAGCCGAAATAAATAAATAAATAAATACTTGCCAAACTACAAGCCCTAGAAGTCCATAGGACTGAATCATGACAGTTAAGTAATAATAATAATACACTTTATTTATATTCCGCTCTTCTCACCCCGAAGGAGACGGATTAAGAGCGGATTATAGGTACACATACTTAGCATAAATCACAAGCGGACAACAGATTATAATGCAAAATATATACTCTATTGGTGTGGGCTAAAAGATTGGTATGATCAATATGTGTATCACATAAATATAAACAACACTACATTAATGCGGGTCGCTATGACATACCACTACTTGGAGATACAAAGGAGAAGGGTGTGCGCACTGGGAAAGGATAACAGTTCTCCAAATGTTCGGTGAGCAGACCACAGAGGTTCAATTCAAATGAATGCGGAGTCCTAAATGGAAGTTCCCATGCAGTCTAATAATGCACTGATCCCTCATGGACATCTAAGGGGAGGGGGTGCACGATGGAACGGAGAAGGTCGCCACAAAAATCCCGAATCCAAAGGTAGTAAATCCCAGGCAGTGTTCGTAGAAGCCCTGGTTTGTAATTCAATAACTCCCGTAGGAGGTGAATAGCTAAACCCGAAGCGCCGAGAGGCGGCTTGAAGCCCAGAGGCGGATGGGACGCTGAGGGCCGCAACGATGGAGCTGCAGGGCCTGATCTGTTTCGCTAGGGCTTTTGCGTTGCGACCCTCCGCGTCCCATCCACCTCTGGGCTTCAAGCCGCCTCTCGGCACTTCGGGTTTCGCTATTCCCCTCCTACGAGAGTTATTGGATTACAAACCGGGGCTTCTACCTTTTGGATTCGGATGCTGCGAACCCTTTATATGATACACATTGATCATACCAGGCTTTTAGCCCATACCAATAGAGTATATATTTTGCATTATAATCTGTTGTCCGCTTGTGATTTATACTTGTTGTTACAGTACTGTGCGTGTTCTTGACACATACTTAGCAGACAATCCCTGCTGTTTCCACATACAGACATACAGACGAACAGAGGCAAACTCTGGCCACCAGGGGGAGCTGACGCATACCTCATCTCTCAATGTTCCCAGTGTCCCTTGTTGTTCCTTTCGCATTCTCAGCATTCCTGGAGTTTTTTAATGGCCTTATAATTCAGTCAAAATTTCCCTCCCCACTTAATGTGGTATCTTTATCTCCTACTTGACAGGTGCAACTGTCTTTCGGGCTGCAAAGATCAACAGCAGGCTAGACTTAAAGGTCGAGCACCCACCTCGACCCAGGCAGGCCTCGAACTCATGACCTACTGGTCAGAGAGATCTTATGCAGCTGACACTTAGCCACCTGCACCACATTCCCAGTGCTTATTAAAGTGGAATAATAATGTTATAATTGTGTAGTGAGCGGGGGAGGGATGGGTAACAAACTTTCATCATTCGGAGATTAATGCCTCTGTGCTTATTGATAAATTGACTTCCGTTGGGCACAAAATGGAATATGTTATAACTCAGCTCATGATTTTCTTGTATATAAAATCTTAGCAGGCACATACAGTACATCTGCCAGGAAAGTCTGAAAGACTTGTCCTAGGTTTCTGTTACGTTTACATATAACATTTCGGTCCAAATTCTACTTATTGTCCCATCTAGAGTATACTTATTGGATCAATGGAGAGGTGACACTTATAAGTTGCATGGATTCACTGTATGTAGTCGAGCTGGGACCAACAATAGGTATAAGGCCTAAATTTGCTGCCAAGTGTTCACTTAACAAAGAGCTGCAGGCAATTATAGCTCCCTGATTAATTTACCAGTACAACTGAGAGATGTGAACATCTGTTTTCCATATTCCTAATTTACTTATTAAGGTGTACACTTAGAATACTTCAGCCAAATGCATATTTTTGTCTGTCTTTGGCCTTGTGTAGAATGAGTATTGGGTTGAGTCCAGAGGAAAAAAGGGAGGAAAAGAAGGGAGGGAGACAGCAACAGTTCTATTTGTGTCATCATTTCAATGTGGCAGGAGTATGTATGCATTTTTCCTGATCCATTCACTTTCCCATCTTTCTGTGACTTTCCATATCTTTTTATCCTTTATTAATAAGCCTTGGCTGAAAGTGAGCATCACCGGTTGGGATCAGTTCATCTTGGAAATCTTTCCTTTAACCAAGGGTAGATTCAAAGGTATTTTTTTTAAATTTATTGACATGGAGACTGCTAAAAACTGTTTCCACATGGCAGAATACTCCTCATAGTGAGCTGCAAGTTTTGTTTTGATATTGCCATGACTTGGAATGTCTCCACACTGTTGTCAATCTCTTCCAGGAGATAGTGGGGCTGGATCTACACTGCCGTTTAATCCAGATTATCAAAGCATATAATCCACATTATCTGTTTTGAACTGGATTATATGAGTCTTTACTGCCATATAATCAAGATCAAAGCACTTAATCTGGATTTTATATGGCAGTGTAGATGGGGTCTGAGAACTTAATGAAGATATTCCAAAATATATATCTGTGTATATAGCTTTTTAAGCAGTCATCCATGGAGAGACAGAGACACTACCCCTCTGTCAAGAAGTAAAACACATGAACTACATTTTCCCCTTCCCCTAGAGATAGAAAGAAAATTCAAAACAATACGAACAATTGTTGAAAAATCTGTTTCTTATGTATCAGGAAGGTTTGATAGAGAGTCCCCGAGTGATGGGAATCTTCACAGTTTGAGTCTTATTTTCTGCATTTTTTGCACAGAAAACAATAATTATGTGCAGAAAATATTCTGCATAAAACCCACAAAAATATTTGAAACAGAACAAGTTCTGAACTGCAGTTTTTGAAAGATATGTACCTTTTGGGTGCTTTCTTAAAGAGAGAAATAGAATTGCCTGAATTATCCAGTGCTTCCTTTGAAATTGAAATTTGTGAAGATTCATGCAAATTAGGCTGGCCTCTATTGCGGTATACTTTGTACATCCAGCTGCTAATTTACCCACTCCCCAGTGATTGTCCCATCCTTACCTATTGTTGGATAAAACATGTCAATATCTCCCAATTCCATAACATTCTTATCACTCACCTTGGTCCTTTCTGTTCTGTGCTGAAGGTAAAGGAAGTAAAGTAATATTAGGGGGGTTGAGTCCCTGGAAGGCAAAGTTTCAACATTGTACAGAAGTAGGATTGCAGGGGCATAGGTTGGTAAATCAGCACAATTGTAGTAATGAAAATGTGATATCAGAGGTGCACAATGCAGTAGAATTCAAGATTCTGGTTATCTCCCCACGTTCGGTGGTTTTGCCCTGGGTTAAGCTGGATCAGCCTCATGCACCATTTAACTATGTTAGCTCTAACTCAGGGGTGCCCACACTTTTTCAGCATGCGAGCTACTTATATTAAAACCAAGTCAGAAAGATCTACCTACCTCCTCAAGGCTGGAGAGGGGAGGGGTGGGGTGGGGTGGGGCTTGGCCAGAGGGGGTGAAGCCAGGCCGCGCCAAGCCCCGCCCCCTCTCCTCTGGCTTTAGAGCTCCCAGCAGCTACTCCAGGCTTGAGGATGGTAATGCCAAGCCACTGGTGGCATAGCTAGCACAAGGCTGGCTTGGCATTGCCATCCTCAAGCCTGGAGAAGCTGCTGGTAGAGCAGAAGCCACAGGGGGCAGAGCCAGGCCGCACCAAGCCCCTCCCCCTCCTCTCTGGCTTTGGAGCTCCCAGCAGCTTATCCAGGTTTGAGGATGGCAATGCCAAGCTAGTGGTGGCATAGCTAGCACAAGGCTGGCTTGGCCCTGCCCTCCTCAAACCTGGAGCAGCTGCTGGGAGTGCCGAAGCCGAGGAGGGGCGGG
The DNA here is from genome assembly GCA_030556195.1 of Anolis apletophallus. Lineage (NCBI taxonomy): Eukaryota > Metazoa > Chordata > Lepidosauria > Squamata > Anolidae > Anolis > Anolis apletophallus. The sequence goes on from JARBWK010000005.1 coordinate 128,712,206, forward strand.
GCTTGGCACGGCCTGGCTCCGCCCCCTCTGAGAAGTGATCCAGCTGGGATCGACCTTCTTCGGTCCTGGGATCGACTTCCTGGGCAGCCCTGCTCTATCTCATCCTCACACTAACCTAAGCAGTCTGCGTAGATGTGCCATGTGTCTCCTGGAAACTTATTCTAAAGGGTTTTTCAGGTTCCCTTCTCTTAGTTCCTCTGCTGGAAATCCTTTTGTTAGCAGAATGACAACATCAGATCTTGCCCACATTGTGGAATCTATATAAATAAAAATGTAATGTTTGTTTGTGGGATTAACATAACTCAAAAACCACTGGATAAATTGCCACCAAATTTGGACACAATACACCTACTAACCTAAGAAGTGACCATAACTTAAAAATGGATTTTTGTCATTTGGGAGTTGTAGCTGCTAGGGTTTATAGTTCACCTACAATCAAAGAGCATTCTTAACCCCACCAATGATGCAATTCAACCAACCTTGGCACATAAGACTCCTACAACCAACAGAAAATTCTGGAAGGGTTTGGTGGGCATTGAGTTTGGGAGTTGTAGTTCACCAACATCCAGAGAGCACTGTGAACTCAAACAATGATGGATCTGGACAAATATGGCACGAATATTCCATATGCCCAACTATGAACACAGGTGGAATTGGGAGGAAATAGACCTTAACATTTGAGAGTTGTAGTTACTGGAATGTATACTTCACCTACAATCAAAGAGCATTCTGAACCCAACCAATGATAGAATTGAGCCAAACCTCCCACCCAGAACACCCACGATGAACAGAAAATACTGTATTTTCTGGTGGTCTTTGGTGACCCTTCTGACAACCCCTCATGAACCCCCTAAGGGTCCCGACCCCCAAGTTGAGAAATGCTGCCTTAATGCCATGCAGTCCAACTCCCTTCACCAGGGCAAGAAAACATAATCAAAGCCCTCCTGACAAAGAGCTATCCAGCCATAGATATAGGTAGATATGATTCCCACACACACACACAAACACAGATGTACATGACAGATATAATATCATAGATTTGAAAGGGACCCCTAAAGAATGTCAATAATATGTTTCATGTTCCATATAATATAAACCAGATAATCTCTACATCAACACTGACAAAAGAAACAACAAGTAGTACTGTTTACCCACAAGCATAAAGACATTACATATATTAGAAACCAACACTTTCTCATTACTTAATTTTCCAGATCACCAGACTGGGCCACAGCAACGTGTGGCAGAGGACGGCGAGTTACAAATTAAAAATTGCAAAGACAATTCCCGGACCTGCTCTCAAGGTCCAATTGGAACAAATTAAGAATAGTAATATATCAGAGATCTGTGTCAGAAGATTTTGACTGTCCCTAATAAATATATACTATTTATGTTAATTTAAGTAATCTGGCCCTTATGTAAACTGGGTACAATAATGCTGAAAATGCCTAAGCAGTTGCACTTACATTAACTGTATGGTGCTCTTATTTTACCTTAACAGAAGGATTCCAAAAACTACCAGCAAGAAGTACAATATGTAAGCTTATAAAAAGACGGAGGCCTCTTTTTGGCCAGGAATGTAAGATGTGAAATACCTGTGAAGCAGATGTTAAATACCTGAGTTGTGTTATGCTTCAGAAGTTTGAGAGCCCCTGACTTGGGAGTTGCCTCTGGCTGTCAGTTTCCTCATTTCCATCAGAGCTGATTTTCTCCATGCTCAATCTCTTTGATTTTCTATCACATTTAAGGAATGTTTATGCCATGTTCACTTTGAATGTGATGCTTGATTCAGATTCCGAAGGAAATTCAGCAGCTAGATAGTGATGGTGATTATGGTGATCCTTCTATTAGAATCCTTTAACTAGACAGTTGAGGATCTAAACAACACATCATGCCAGGTTAACCCTGAAAAACTCCATCAGTACTTAAAGTTTGTTATGTTGGGCAAGTTTGCTCCAGATGCATCATCACTTGGGTCCAGTGTGCTCTCTGGCTGTAGAATAAACTACAACTCCCACTATGGTGTGTCAGTCCCCTCAAACACCTCCAGTAGTTTCAGTTGGTCATGGGGGTAGGGGTTCTTTGGGTCAAGTTTGGTCCAGGTCCATCATCGGTGGAGGTAATAGTTTTTCTGCTTGTGGGTGAACTACAACTCCCAGAAAGGAATGTCAGTTCCCCTCCCCTAACTCTTTCCTATTCTTTTCTATGGTGCATGGAAAACAGAGGAATTGATCAGCAACTGAACATACAAGAGAGAATTCACCATGATTTGTAGGAGTTGTAGGAACTGGAATGTATAGTTCGCCTGCAATCTAAGAACACTCTGAACCCTACGAATGATGGACCTGGAACTAACTTGGCACACAGAAACCTCATGGCCAACATGAAGTCTTTGGAGAGATTTATAAGAGTTGTAGTTCACCTCCAACCAGAGTGCACTATGAACCCCCCGAACCCCTTCAGGATTCAAATTTGGGCATATCAGGTATGTATGCCAAATTGGGTCCAGATCCATCCTTGTTTGTTTTCAACATTAAAAAAATCAATTAACTAATTAAGCATTAAATCATGTCTCCATCCAGCAGGGGGCAATAAATACAAGATAGCATTACCCCAAAGACACCAGATCTCATTTGATATCGGAAGCTAAGTATATCCAATCATGGTTATTACTTGGATGGGAAACTGCCAGAGGAATGAACTGGCAATATTCCTTCTGTAAGAAAAATCACATGAAATTTGTGGGATTGACATAAGTCTACATATGACTTTGAAGGTACATACACACATAATAGTACAAAATAGGCAGTTGGTGTTGGGTGCAGATTTTCCCTCCCACACTTGATTGACAGAGTAAATAATTCAAGTTTCTGTTTAAAAGGCCAATTTTTAATTGGGAATGAGTGTAAGGGACAAAATTATATCTCTATCCTTCCTGTTCTGAATAATTAATCAGTATGAAAAATGCTTCTCAATAAGTGTCTCTTGATGTACTCCTTGATCTTACCGCCACATCGACTATGACATACTGATCCATCGACTTGCCATATCTGGAGTTCGTGGCCAGGCCCTTAGTTGGTTTGACTCATTCCTCCGAGGTCGGGGTCAGTGTGTGGAGTTTATGACTGGTGTTTCCGAAAGATCCCCTCTCTCTTGTGGGGTGCAATTCTCCCCCCCCCCTTCTTTTTAACATCTATGTCAAACCACTTGCAAGTCTAGTGCAGAGTTTCAGGCTGGAGTGTTACCAATATGCGGACGACACCCAACTCATTTTATGCTTGGAACCTGGAGCAACCACAGTACCGGACAGTTTCATCTTGTGTCTTGAAGCCATGTCAAATTGGCTGCGTGCCAGTAGATTGAAGGTGAATCCAGCCAAGACTGAGATCTTGTAGTCTGGCTGCCTGGTAGGTGTGCTGCACCATCTGCCCAACTTTGATGGTGCTCCCCTATCGCCATCCGCTACTGTTAAGAGTTTGGGTGTGGTCTTAGACACACAGCTAACCACGGAGTCCCAAATTGTGGCTGTTAGCAAGCAGGCCTTTTTTCTACCTTTGCCAGGCAAGGCAGTTGGCTTCTTACCTCTCAAGTGAGGCCTTGGCAACAGTCATCCATGCCATGGTTACATCTAGGCTGGACTATTGCAATGCCTTGTATGTTGGCCTCCCTTGGTCAATGACCTGGGAAATTTGGATCATCCAGAATGCAGCAGCCAGGCTACTTGCTAAATCACCTATGAATGGCCATATAACTCCTACGCTGTGACATCGCTTTGCTGTCCCTTTCTTTAATGTCTAATTCTGTTCAGATTATTTCACTCAAGCATCTAGAGCAGGGGTACTCACACTTTTTCAGCATGCGAGCTACTCTTAAAGCAACCAAGTCCAAAAGATCTACCTTCCCCTGCCGCCGTGCGCTCCCGTGCGCTCCGCCGTGCGCTCTTGCCACCACGCGTGCTCCTAGCAGAAAAACTATTACAGGAAGGAGAAAGCACGAGGTGGGGCATCCAGAGTGAGCGCTCCGCCTTGCCTGTCTCGCCGGCAATGGAGGCTGCACAGCTGCTTCTGGACGAGAGAGAGACAGGGCGCTGCCTCCAGAGGCCCCGCCTCGTGCTTCCTTCTTCCAGCAATGCCTCACAGGTGAAAGAAGCACCACAAGAGCGTAAGCCAGCAGCAGGAGTGCACGCGCGTGCAGGGTGTGCGTGCGCATGGCAGGAGCACCCCATCTGGCTGGTGAGGCCCAAAGATCACCTGGAAGAGGGCCGAAGATCTACTAGTAGCTACCGAGCTACCTAATGAGCACCCCTGATTTAGAGCACCAAAAGTAAACAATTCACCATTTTGAAAACAATCTGGTTCTATTTTTATGAATATAGAAGAGTAATTTTTTGAAGAAGGCTCCCAACAGAATATTGGGCCCTGTACAAGATGCTGGTCCGGACTTTTAAAGCCTTGTATGGCTAGGGGCCAGCATACCTCAGAGACCGCCTCTCTTCTTTCCACCATCAACGGTCGCCTCGCCCCACTCAACGAAATCTTTTGTATGTACCAGGTCCAGAGAAGTACATCTTGATAGTACGAGGCGCAGGGCCTTTTCTATTACTGCTCCTGTTTTATGGAACTCTCTGCCCCCTTATCTGAGAGCCATGCGCAATTTGTGATCCTTTGCGCAGGCACTTAAGACCTGGCTTTTTAACAGAGCTTTTGTTTTATAATTCTGATTTTAATACCTGTCTGTTTTAATGCTGTATCTTTATGTAAATCGCCTAGAGCATCTGGGATGGAGGGCGATTAACAAATATTAAATTGAATGAATGAATGAATGTTTAACTACCACCTTTCTATGGTGTTCTGTCTGAACTTCTTTGGTGTAGATCAGTGGTTCTCAACCTTCCTAATGCTGTGACCCCTTAATACAGTTCCTCATGTTGTGGTGACCCCTAACCACAACATTATTTTCATTGCTACCTCATAACTGTATTTGTGTGGGGGGGGGTTGATTTTGTCATTTGGAAGTTGTAGTTGCTGTGATTTATAGTTCACTTACAATCAAAGAGCATTCTGAACTCACCAACAATGGAATTGAAACAAACTTGGCACTCAAAATTCCCATGACCAACAGCAAATACTGGAAGGGTTTGGTGGGCATTGACCTTGAGTTTGGGAGTTCACCTACATCCAGCGAGCACTATAGACCCAACAAGGATGGATCTGGACCACACTTGACACGAATTCTCAATATACCCAAATGTGAACACTGGTGGAGTTTGGGGAAAATTGATCTTGACATTTGGGAGTTACAGTTGCTGGGATTGATAGTTCACCTACAATCAAAGAGCCCCTTGCACCCCACCAATGATAGAATTGGGTCAAACTTCCTATACAGAACCCTCATGCCTTGAAGGGACTAGCTGGCGTGAGCCTCCATCCCACCTCTCACACTCTCCCTCACCCACACATGTGCATCATGCTGCCATGCGCCAAGCACGCCTGCTCTCCCCTCCCTGCTTGGAGTCTCAGAAACAGCCCTCCCCTTAGCTGGGAGGCCTGCCAATCACAGCAAAGAGAGCTTTAGGTGGGAGAATTTGCAGTCTGTTTCCAAAAAGAAAGAGAAGGACAAGCGGAGAGATCTTCAACCTTCTCTGCCAAAGGGCTTCTCCTAAGACCATCAGAAATATATGTTTTTGATGGCCTTTGGCAACCCCTCTGAAACACTCTCACGACCCCCCTGGGGGTCCCGACCCCCAGCTTGAGAAACACTGGTGTAGATCAAAGTAGCTCAAGCCAATGAAGCCAGAAGCTTTTCCATTCTCTCCCTCTGTGACATCATGGAGTTCAGAAACCTTATTATTAGTATATACACAGTGGGATTTGGACCATAGTGCTGTTAAATGAATGTGAAGTTGAGTAAATGTTTAAGGAGAATAGTGTGGCCAATAATTTCTTCATGGTTCCTTCTTGCTGTTTAGGTGGTGCTTCCTCCCCCTCTTCCCCACTTTCCTTCTTCAAAAAATTACTCTTCTATATTCATAAAAATAGAACCAGATTGTTTTCAAAATGGTAAATTATTTACTTTTGGTGCTGTGGATGCTTGAGTGAAATAATCTGAACAGAATTAGACATTAAAGAAAGGGACAGCAAAGCGAGAAACATATGCAATCTTGGTCTCAAAAATATCTGCTCTGCTCTCTCCCATCGTACTCATAAATTTTTAATGAACTGAACTTACGGAGTCATTAACGTTCTTTTTAAAAAATAAAGAATACAACATAGAAACAAAGCAAGATGGTAAAGTCTACTGAATGTTCAATACAGACCACAAAGTGCCTTGCCCATTTTATTTTCTCTGTTTCAATTCCAGCTGTGGGAACCACAGGAATGAGACACAGCCAAAGTATATGGCAGTCCATTCATCAGCGTTTTCCTTCTTTCCTTCTGTGGACTGTAGTTTTGAAAAGCAAATTGACTACTTTCTGCTCCAGGCAACAGGAAGAAAATAAGCATTTTTTTAAAAAAAAAAAAAAAGCTCAGTGACAAGAATTGCCTAAAAAGATGTACATTCCATGAAATGATCTGGTACCTGTTTCATGCTCACTCCTTGACCCATTTTATAAACTCATGAGGATTTAAATATCACCAAACCAAAGGTGTGGGGTGGGGAAGAAGGCTGTATGACAACTTGTGACAATCTCCAATGTACTATTAATTAATTTAATTTAATTATTCGATTTTTTGGCCGCCACTCCCGGGAGGCTCGGGCCGGCTCACAAATCACAGCGGAATATAACACATTATAACATTAAGAACATAAGAAGAGCCATGCTGAATCAGACCTCAGCCCATCTAGTCCAGCATTCTGTATCACACAGTGGCCCACCAGTTGTACACGGGGATCTCGAGCAGAAGGGAGGGCAAAACCCTGACCTGCTCCCGACCCCCCACAACCAGTACCCGGGGAAATCCTGCCTACCTCAACCAACTCCGAGGTGGCACTTGAATGTCCATTAAACATTATAACATTAAAATTCAACAACAAGAACAAGGTTGGTAAGGGGGAAAGTGAGGTTGATAATAACATTGACTTGTATTATCACAGGCAAACTATTTAAGCAGAGTTGTGGGGGTTTTTTGGGGGGGGTGGATTCGAATGGACGTTACCATATGAAAATGGTGGTGTGTGCTTGTGGCTGTGTAACAGCACATTGCACAATGTAATGATGTTCCAGGTTTCCCCCCATTGTATCTTTTAATTCACAAGGGGAACCTATGAATAGGCTCCTAAAGGTGCTTCACTCCAATGTTGATACTGGTGCAATAAGTAATTAGCCACTGCTGTCATGATACTGGGTAAATCCACTTGGTGATGTGGATATGTTTTAGGTGTAACTTTTCTATGTTCATTTTTTCTGTTTCCAAGCTGAGTCCATTGACCTTCCAGCAGACAGATGACTTTATCCTACACTGTCCCATATCCCTCCCCCCATTTCTAAACAGAAACCAATGAGGGAATACTGTGTCCAATTCTGGGCACCACAGTTGATGGGAGATGTTGACAAGCTGAAATGTGTCCAGGGGAGGATGACAAAAATGATCAACGGTCTGGAGAACAAGTCCTATGAGGAGCGGCCTAAAGAGCAGGGCATGTTTACCCTGAAGAAGAGAAGGCCGAGAGGAGACATGATAGCCATGTATAAGTATGTGAGACGAAATCATAGGGAGGAGGGAACAAGCTTGTTTTCTACTGCCCTGGAGACTAGGACACGGAACAATGGCTTCAAACTACAAGAAAGGGGATTCTACTTGAACATTAGGAAGAACTTCCTGACTGTGAGAGCTGTTCAGCAGTGGAACTCTCTGGCCTGGATTGTGGTGGAGGTTCCTTCTTTGGAGGCTTTTAAACAGAGGCTGGATGGCCATCTGTCAGGGGTGCTTTGAATGCAGTAAGATATATTACCCGTGAGGACGACACACTGTTGTTTACCTGAGCCCTGAGGAAGACTCGGAACGAGTCGAAACGGCCCATGGTTACTCTCCTCGCGGCGCGCCTTTCATGGCGCCGCCTGGATCTTTACATTCACTCCTTTGCGGTCTGCCTCGGAAGACTTTTAACAGCAACAAGACTCACTATTTAGTGCTTAAAATAACCATTTGAAATACATCTTTACTTCATCTTGGCTCACGGAGAGCCCTACAATTGTTCCGGCTTTTGTTGGGCCACGCCCACACAGCACGCCCGGATTGAGGCACTTCGAACTGACCACGACTTTTGGATTTACCAATATATTGACTTCTTTTCCTTCCTCCTTCGCCTTGGGTCCACTCCAAAACCTTTGTTAAGGTACTGCTTACTTCTGTGCACCCTGGCAACATTGCTTGGAACACCTTATATGATTATATGACTATATTAGTCTGCAACGCCACTCAGATGTTTCCAAGCCCTATGATTGCTTTAGTAAGTCACTGTATGTGTAGAACTCTATGGATAATATTGATGTGTTGCTCTCTTTTGTCTATAACCACTTTGCGTAGAACGAACTGTGTAGACCGATGTTGTGTAGAACGAATTGTGTAGACCTACTATATGTGTGTATGTGTGTGTGTGTGTGTGATACAGACTCAAGCTTTGTGCATTTATAAAGCTCTTCCTACGACATGGGAGAACTTCCAATCAGCTCCCCTGTTTCATTAGGGAAATATCTGAAACAATCCAAATAAAGGGAGGAGGGAGAAGACTTCCAGATTTCATCTTCTGGACTCAGGAACCAGAATATAACTGGAGAAAACATCCAAAAAACATGTGGGATAGGAGCTGTCAAGTTTGCCTCAATGTTGTTGAGTAAGGGGCATTCCTATGGGCAGTCTGCTACCAAGCATCGACATTCACACTAAGAGTAGATCTGCTAATCTTTTTTTTCATGCAAGGCTAGTTTTAAATTATGTGTACATTTAACATTTCACTTTTTCCTGTCTACTGATGACTAAAATAAAAAAAAATAAAAAAACAAGCTTCAGGTTAATTGGGGGGGACAGATATTCATCAAAGACCAGTGATCAAAAATATAAATACATTTGTGGTTCACTTTCTCATTGGTTGGTCCCACACCAGCTAAACAGTAAAACTCTTAGAATATTTTGCCAAGTTGTTTGGTTGTTCTTTGCTGCTATCCAGTTCCTTTGCTGATAGCATTTCAATGGCCAGATTCTTGAATCTGGGATTGGTTCTACCACCTAACATTGGAATAATTGTTTCATAACCAGAAGTGATCTGGTTAATTTCAAAACTTAACTGTTTTGATTAAAACACCTGTTTTAGACTATAGCACTCAAGGATTGCTTCTCTGACACTTTGATTTTGCTTCTGGTTAGTCGTGATGTCTTTCTCCTTCGTTTTATTGGAAAGGCTAGCAGGAAATCACTGATCACAGCCGAAGACAGAAAGTTGCACTCTGCAAGATCTGTTTCACTCTCTGACATGCCTGATGGTTCCGTGTGTACAGTCTCTGTGCTTCTTAATGAGAGGCCTTGAAAGGAACTACTGTTCATTGACCAAAGTTCTACTTTCAAGTCAGGTCAGTTTGTTATGATAGCTCCCACTGGGAGTTTGCTCTAACTCTACAGTAACATTTTGTGAAAAGGGCCTTCTTGGTTTGGATAAATAATTGCAAACTGGAAAACATTAAAATGGTACTCGGACATCGTGAAGTTGGATTTATTCACAAGAGCAATACGTTTGCTGCCATAAAATACCATGTTGCTACATACCACCACCTCTGATATATGAAGGGGTCAACAATGGATCAAGCAGTGCCAGATAATGTAGTGATTTCACATTTTTCTCTCTGTGCCTGATTTCCTGCTAAGCACTGATAGGTAATTGGGGTCAGTGACCTATAAGAAGGCGTTAGAACACCACATCAGAGATTCCGTAAAAAGTAGATAGGAGCAACTTGCTCTTAAACTATTTCCACTTTATTTCCAACTAGCTTGGGGACCCGGCCCTGCCTGGGTTAAATTGAGAAAGGCATTGTGTGCCAAGGTTGGTCCTTATCAGTTGTTTATTTGGCTCGCAGTGGTCTCAGGAAGTAAGTGAAGGTAATTCAAGTCCCATGATCTGTGGTCCAATGTCTTCCAAACTGAAGCAGGATGTGGTGTGGGTCATGGGTACTCTGTGTGCCAAGTTTGGGCCTGGTCTGTGATTTGTAGGGCCTTCAATGTTCTGTGGGAAATGAATCGGGTGAAGGTACTGCAAATCCCATCATTTGTGGCCCATCCTGCCCTAAACTGCACCAGGTTGTAAAGTGGGCCAGTGGGCATCTGTGTGCCAAGTGTGGTCCTGATCCTTCTATGGTGTGGGCCACAGTGCTGTAAGCAAGTGAGTTAAAGTACTGCAAGTCCCGTCATCCATGGTCCATCCTCCCTCAAACTGCACCAGGATTTAGAGTGGGTCTTGAGGGTTCTGTGTGCCAAGTTTGGTCTTGTTCTCTCATTGTTTGGGGTCGCAAAGGGGTCGCAAAGTGTTTTGGCCTTAAACTCCCACCATGCCTGACTGCCTCAGGCCTTTTCCTTACCCCCTATGCCACTTTAGAGTGTCGGAATGTTCGTGTTGGTGACTGCCTCAGGCCTTTGCCTTATCCTCCTCTGGCAGTTTAGAGTGTCGGAATGTTCATGTTGGCTGGCCAATTAGAGGCGTTATGCAAATACTCCCTCACTGGCAACCAATAATGTCAGAATGTAGAGGCCGGGAGCCAATCAGAATGCTGCCACATTCCGCTTTATTATATATAGAGATAGAGATGGAATAGGAATAGAGAGCTATTCAATTTCCTTAAAGACTGCAGAGGAAAGAACCAGATTGCAGGGGAAAGAACCAGAAGAGACCAAGAACCTCATTACATGGAGGTTGAGAAGCCGTGGGGCAGTGGGGGAAACCGAGGGGCACCGCAAGGCTCCATTCCCATATTGTCAGTAGTTGTAGGATCCCATCCCATGATGTTTCCCCCCTGCACCCCCCCTGGCTTCTATGAGTCAGATACTCTGCTTCTCAGTGCTGCTGGCACATTGCCAGCATGGGGTCCAATGGAGACCCACCAGACAGAGCCCTGCATCATTTGATGGGCTTTGAAGCACTCTGTGCTGCCAGTGTGCCAGAAGTGCGGAGAAATGCAAAGAAGATGCTTCTGGACCTCAGTGTGAAGAGGTCCCAAGATGCAGACTGATTCATCACTTCTTCCCTGGATCGAAATGGCTATTGAAAATTTATATTTATTTATTTTATTATTTATTATTTCAACTTATATACCACCCTTCAACAGGGTGGTATATAAGTTGGTTCACAACAAGGCATACAACATAATCAAAACAACATTTCAAACACAATAAAAGAAATTTAACAACATAATAAAGCAATTTATACTAGCCCGAGAATATGGGTTAGGCAGAGGCTCTAGGTTGAATGCCTGCCGGAAGAGATAAGTCTTACAAGCCCTCCGAAAGGAGGACAGGTCTGTTATTGCTCGGACTTCCTCCGGCAACGCATTCCATAAATTAGGTACTGCTACCGAAAAGGCACACTGTCTTGTAGATGACAAGCGACAGGTTCTAACCGACAGGACTTCCAAAAGGTTTTGGTCCTCAGACCGTAGCGATCTCTGGGGAATATGCGGGGAGAGGCGGGCCTTCAAGTACGCTGTCCCCAGACAATGCAAGGCCTTAAAGGTTAACATGAGATTCAAATGTTCTCTACTTATGGCCATTACCTATCCCTAAATGGCAAAATGCAACACACACAGCCCTTGCACATTTGTTAGTGAATTTCATCTTGTACAAAGAAGTTGAGGTGTTTTAGGGATGGAACCAACGATCAGCATTTCAAATAATGTGTCTTTGCATCCTTATGTATTTCCCCTGACCCACTGATAAACTGAAATAAGAATTCAGAACATGAAATAATCATATCATATCAGAACTAAACCATTCTGCTTGTTAGGTCCAGCCCAAGATAACTTGGAGCCTGAGGTTATCAAGATTACTTCTTTCTCCATTTCGTACACAAAAGTTGGCTGATCGAATTTTACTTCAGTCCTGGCAACAAAATGATGTCCTCCACCATAGCTGAAGCTAAGCACTAGCACATGTGACATGCTATACACAGGTTTGTTCTTCACTAAACAGCTGGCAAATACAGATGGAACAGTTAGATGCCTATGATTACTGGGCCCTCAACCCAGCACCTGCTTCCTGTAGTGAGCTCACTTATATGGTCAATTTTAAACCATGAGTTTTAAATTTACATTCTATTACTATTGTATTTAATCTTTGTACCATGTATTTTATAATAAAGTAATGTGTTTTAACATGTATACATTCTACTGTATGCATTTTATGGTGATGTGTCTGTTAACTCTGATGTACACGATCTCAAGTTGTAAGGCAGTGGTTCTCAACCTTTCTAATGCCGGTACAATGGCGAGAGGAAACTGGTACAATGGCGAGAGGAGGGTGGAAGGTGCAGCCTGGCACCCTCCTCTCACCAACCGAGACCCAAACGGGTTAATAACCCCCGTTTGTGTGTCAGATGGCAAGAGAAGGGTGGAAGGTCTTCGACGTCGAGTATTTATGCCACAGCGGAATAGGCAACAGAAATATAGAAGTTTAATTCCCCATCGGCCCAATAAACTCCAGTCTCTGTTCGTGTGAATAATGACACTCTCATTCAATTCACAAGGTAAAAATATAACTTTGTATTGAATTGAATTTAACAATAACAAGCTAAGCATGGAAAAACAACAGCAATTACAGCTACCTTCCTAAACATCCTTTCCTCACAGATATTTAATCCAAACTGTCCTCTTCAACGGACAATTCCCAACTGTCAGATCCCAACTGTCATTCCTCAAGATTCCATTCATCAGTCTTGAGACAGCGCCATCTGGTGTCAAACATGTCACACTGCAGAAAATACATCTTGTGCTGACTCATGAATTGCCATTCAAAATGCAATAATCTGACAGAAGGTGCAGCCTGGCACCCTCCTCTCGCGAACCAAGACCCAAACAGGGGTTATCTTTAACACTCGTTTGGGTGTCAGCTGGCCAGAGGGGAGTGTGAGACACACCCATTTGTGTGTCAGATGGTGAGAGGAGGGGGGAAGGTGCAGCCTGGCACCCTCCTCTCACCAACCGAGACCCAAACGGGGGTTAATAATCCCTGTTTGTGTGTCAGATGGCGAGAGGAGGGGGGGAAGGTGCAGCCTGGCACTCTCCTCTCGCCTACCGAGACCCAAACGGGGGTTAATAACCCTTGTCCCAGTTTATTCCCAAGGAGAGGAGGAGGCAGGCACCCGCGCCCTCACTTTCTTCCCTGCTTGAGAATAAAGCGCCTGCCTCAGCTCGTGAGAGGAGAAAAGCGGGTGCTGCTGCCCTCCAGTCTCCTCTTGCGAGTTGAGAACTGAGGAGGGGGGAAACGACCTAACAACGTGATCTTTAGAAAAAATGGCGACCCCGGGTTCAGTTTTGAAACTTCTCTTCCAGGTTGGACCCCGAGGGTCGATATAAGGTCAAAATAATTTAAAATATGAAAAATAACGGATTTCGAAGTATTTTAAACCAGAGATATCCACACCTAGTAGACATATGTATTTCATTTCTGCACATGCTGCAATAGTTAGCATTCAGTTCAATAAATGAATGGATGTCGATTTGCAAGAAGTTAATTCTACAACTGAGTGCATGATGGCTCATGATGACTTTTTTCCAAAAAAATTAAGTTTCAATATTTCTCAGGGGTGTCAAGTGAATGAACTTCCATGAACACCCTTGATTTTACTAGTCCTCTTCCGGCATCTATTCTGAATTGAACAAGAGGGACAGTAAGATCCAGCACTAGCAGATCTCTCCAACAATCCAGAGCTAAGAGTGCAATTCTTAGGGACCTTCTACATTGTCATATAATCCAGAATACCGAGGCAGATTCTCCACATTATTTGCTTTGAACTGGATTATCTGTGTCTACACTGGATTTTATACAGCTGTGTATTTATTTATTTTCATTTTGAAGGAAGCTCCAAGTCATTTAGTAGTGTTGTTCATTCTGCTTAAAAGTTTTCAAAATCTGTGATTTTCAGAGATTACTCATTTTGTGCAAAATTCACCCATGGTTGCTTTACACAGAAAGCAGCACTTTCTGCATGCAATGGAGCAGTAATTGTGCAGACGATGGCATTTCTATTTCTTTACCTGTGGAAATTAATTTCATTATGGAATCCACACCCCCCCCCCCCCCGGTTGCATTGAGATGTATGTCTGTGAAGTATTGAAATAGCTTATGTATGCACTGTGCTGCGACAAAAACTAAAACAGATTAGATGTTATTAGATTTTGAAACACGAAATTGTCAAAAAAAAATCCTACCACCAAGGCTATGTGGTCAGTTCTTATGTGAGCTGTAATACAAAAGATCTGAAAGGCAGCAGGTAGCCTTATCATATACTGCTATAATGCCTCTTTTCAATGGTGGCCTTAATTCCCCTCTTTCTGAATCAGGAAAAATAAGGCAGCAAAGTATGACAAAATATTTGCTGCCTGTAGTCACTTCAATTGTTTCCCTTTCACTAGTACTTTTCCCTCCAAAACTAAAACATTTATTTCTGTAGATGATTTCTGCCATTCATTTTAACATTTGCATGAAATAAATGGAAACTAGAGTACCGGTTGTTGTCCAACGTTCACATTTTGTAATCTTTCTTTACTGGCTGTGCATAAAATGAGAATCCTAATCAAGACCAAAGAGTACAGTTTCTAAAGCTGATTCTAATTTCTTTCCAGCTTAGTTCTTCATTAGTCCTAGCTTCTTTAAATGCTGGAAACCAAATTCATTTCCAAACAAACCATGCATGGACCTTTTACAAAATATTTAAAGCCACATTGTCTGTATATACTGTAGATCTATTGCCCACCCTTGATCTAGACTCATTCTCCATTCCATATATTAGTCAGACGGGCTGATATCATTTACAACAAAACAATAACCACAATAAAATACATTGTTACTCACATCTCCTTATGATAGCGGTTCTCAACCTGGGGGTCGCGACCTCCAGGGGGCCGCTGGGCAATTTTGGGGGGTCGCAAAGCTGCCTTGGTTGGCCCCGCCCCCTCCAAAATGGCTGCTGACGCCCTGTGCCAGGCAAAATGCAAGCACTCCTGGTCAGTTCCTCCTCCTGCTCTTCCCACAGGCTGTGGGGTGTCAAGAGGAGGACCTTGCAGGAAAAGGTGCGCGCAGGATGAAGGTTCACCTGGGAAGGCCGCGGGGGAAAGGCAGAGCGCTGCCCTCATGACGCTGGGCCCTACCATTTGGGCAGCTTTTCTACCTGGCCTATGCCCCTTTTCCAGCTGGGAAGCACGTGAGGGCCAGGCGGAGGGCTGCCGGTGTGGCCTGGCCATCCATGGAGTGCCATGGCTGCCCTGCAGTCACCCCCTGCTGAGCTCAGGAGGCGCAGAACTGGGCGGAGGGCTCCACATGGCCTGGCAATCAGTGGAGCCTTTGCCACCCAGCCCTCACCCCCTGGCCAGCTCATCATCATCGGTCCAGATTCCAGGTCTGTGGAAGTCAGAGCTAAATTGGTTGAATGTATTGCAAATCCCATCATCCATTGTCCATACTCCCCGAGCATATTGTTTTTGTGATCAATCACTACGCTTTAATTATGTTCAATTTCTAACAATGAAAATGCATCCTGCATATCAGATATTTCCGTTATGCTTCATAAGAGTAGCAAAATTACCGTTATGAAGTAGCAACGAAAATATGGTTGGGGGTCACCGCAACATGAGGGGTCAAACCGCAATGGCATGAGGAAGGTGCAGCCTGGCACCCTCCTCTCGAATAAAACAGGGGTTAATAACCCCCGTTTGGGTGTCAGATGGCGAGAGGAGGGTGGAAGGTGCAGCCTGGCACCCTCCTCTCGCCAACCGAGACCCAAATGAGGGTTATCTTTAACACTTGTTTGGGTGTCAGCTGGCCAGAGGGGAGTGCAGGCAGCACCTTCCCCCCTCCTGTCACGCATGCGTGGACCAAATAACGTAATAATAACAAAATTCGATATTAATTACATTTCAATTACAAAAATGATTAAAAAGTTTTTGGATTAATTTCTATAATGAACCAGCAACGGAAATTCCCCCCACACGAGTTTAGAATCAAATTTTTCATGGATCAACCACCCCTAATGCCTACGTATGAGTGTCCAGCCACCCAACAATGGGTTTCTGCAGTAGTGCCAAATTACTTGTTTGGGTTGGTGCCTTCCAGTTGCTTCTGATTTATTGCAATCCTAAGGCAAACCTGTCATGGAGTTTTCTTGGTACTATATGTTCAGAGTGAGGTTTTGCCTTCCTCTTAGGATGAGAGTGTGATTTACTTAAGAGACACCAGTGATTTCCATGGCTGAGCAGGAATTCAAACCTTGGTCTTTAGAGTTGTAACCTAGCATTCAGACCAGTGCTCATGCTCAGTCTCTACTTGTTTGGCTCTCCCTTGATGGATTGTCCCCTTGTTATGGTGAGGAGACTTCGGTGTTCCAATGAACCTGTACTCCCAGGAGGCGCTGCAGGGGAGGTTCCAGACCAAGCACAATCCAAAGACCTCAACAGCAGACAAGGCAGAAGGCAACATGGTACATTTTACAATGGATGTGAAAGTGCAACGGGTTGAGAAGAAACTGTCATCATGTTAACCATGCCATTGGTTGGGACCCTCATTCTGTGAAGACTGTGTGTTGATCAGCTGTGCAGCAACCACCATACATAAAAAACACACACACAGGTTTCTTCCAAGTTGTTACTTGGAAGGCCATCAAACTTGGACAATGAGGGATTGCTTAAGAACTTTGTTTGGCTGTAAAGAGAAAATCGATCTCTCTGATTTTAATGTAGTTTACAGGGAAAAAATATCACTGAGAATATTCATTCTTTTGCTATAAAATGCAATTTTCCAAGCACTGTTTCAAAGTGATTCTATATATTTTGTTTTTTTTATCTGCCCTAGCTAACAATGTGCCATCACAGATAACTCATTTTTCATGTTGTTGTTTTTCTAATGTATCTTTTGGAGACAAGCTCCACAGTTGTATGTTATCTGGTGATTTGCATGAAGGTGTGGCTACAGGGTCTGATCAAAACATGGAAATCTTTCAGACTTTAGAAACAAGAAGAATTCAAAATTATTCAATTGGTTTTACTGTAAGCCATTTTGAGTCTCTTTTTAGAGGGAAAAGATGGGGTATATTATTATTATTTCCCCCTTTCTCTAAACTAAGTCCCTACAAATATATCAAATTGTGATTTCACTGGTAAAATTGCTAACATCAAAAATAGTGTGGAAAGAATGATAGGAAACTTAACAAGTTTCTCCATCAGTTGACACATTCTTGAACAGGACAATGATGATGTAATTTGAACTGAGCTAATTTCTAGCAATATATTTCATTTCATCATTGGCCCTGATCCAGCCTAAATTGAACACACCCAGTCATGTGCAACACCAACCCGTCTGGGTGAAGATTTCTTTCAAAAGATTCATTCAAGTTGGTTCAGTAGAGCCTGGACCAGAATCATAACGCATGTGGACACCCTGGTCAGCTACAAAGAAGCAAATTTCCTCCTGCAAATCTCATTTGCTGGATCCAAGGATCGGCAAAAAAAAAATATGCAAGGATGAAGTTTTCTAGTCTGTGCAATTTCATATGTGACAGATTAAAGAAAACTACAAGAATAGAAGCAATTTAAGGGGTAAAAAAGAGGACAGCATTTATTTTAAAACATGCTTTTGAAGGGAGAATGTTTTGCTACAGCGTATGTTTTTTTTTGTTTAAACTTTGCTTTGTGAACTGCTTTTCATTTAGTTTAGTTCATTGCAAATTTTCCAATATTTAAGAGGATGAAAATAATCCTGGATTGATGTAAATCACTTTTTAAATGTATCAATCAAATGTGAAGAGCTTTGCCAATTATATAAAACAGCATTCACTTCGGATGGTGGTTTGATTTGAAAATCAATTCCTATTTTCATATAAAAAATATTGTTCAAAACTTTTTGAAACTTCCGAGACTTCCAAAACAGCTTCGTTAATGGCAGATGCGCACGCGCAGTTGGAAGAAACAGCACGGGCACTGGGGAGACTTCAGGGGTTCTTCCACTCCTGACCGACACTCCAGGCCTGCCTCGGCTGTCAATGCGGAGGAGGAGGAGGCAATCCTCCTCCTCCTGTCACGTAATTCAGATTATCAAAGTAGAGGTAAAGGTTAACTCTTGACATTCAATCTAGTCTTGTCTTCCTCTGGAGAGTGATGCTCATCTCAATTTCTAGGCCAAAGAGACACGTTGTCCATAGACACCTCCAAGGTCATGTCACCAGCATGACTGTATGGAGAGCCATTACCTTCCTGCTGGTGCCTCAAACTGCAAAACCGGATTCAAACTGCTAAACTGGATTCAAACTGCGGACCTAATGCATTATGCATAATAGAGACTCATAGAAGGCAGCTAAACTGCATGATAGAAGTCTGCATCACTGAGTATATGCATAATGCAGTTTCAAGAAGCGTTACATGGCAATGTATATGTCGCCCGAGAGCAGATCGGGTATTCCTTCCAGGTGTTTTGGACTTCAACACCCACCATTCCCAACACCCTCAGGCCCTTTCCTTTTCCCCCTCAGCCGCTTAAATGGAGGAAGGGGAGGAAAAGAGTAGGAAGAAGGAGAGGAGAACTCGGCTTTCCAGGACACAGGAAGAATGGGAAGGGAAAATAAGCGAGGATATTCACCCAGGCTGCTTCTTTAACACAGCTTTCCTTTAACATGGCTTTCCTTTAACTTGGCTTTCCAGTACCCAGGAAGAATGGGAAGGGAAAAGAAGGGGGGACATTCAACCAGGTTGCTTCTTTAACACTACTTTCCTTAAACACGGCTTTCCAGGACCCAGGAAGAATGGGATGTTAAAAGAAGGGGGGACATTCACCCAGGCTGCTTCTTTAACCTGCCTTTCCTTTAACATGGCTTTCCAGGACCCAAGAAGAATGGGAAGGGGAAAGAAGGGGGGACATTCGCCCAGGCTGCATCTTTAACATGGCTTTCTGGGACCCAGGAAGAATAGGAAGGGAAAAGAAGGGGGGACATTCACCCAGGCTGCTTCTTTAACGTGCCTTTCCTTTAACATGGCTTTCCAAGACCCAAGAAGAATGGGAAGGGGAAAGAAGGGGGGACATTCGCCCAGACTGCATCTTTAACATGACTTTCCGGGACCCAGGAAGAATAGGAAGGGAAAAGAAGGGGGGACATTCACCCAGGCTGCTTCTTTAACGTGCCTTTCCTTTAACATGGCTTTCCAAGACCCAAGAAGAATGGGAAGGGAAAAGAAGGGGGGACATTCGCCCAGACTACATCTTTAACATGGCTTTCCGGGACCCAGGCAGAATGAGAGGGGAAAGGAAGGGGGGACATTCACCCAGGCTGCTTTTCTAACATGGCTTCCCAGGCTTGAGCTGAGGCCAGGGAAGAGAAGTGGGGAAACGTTGAATTGAATCATTTCCGACTCACTTACTGCTTTATAACAGAAATGAGGGAAAAAGCTTGGGAAGGGCAAAGGGACTTCCGGTTTCCTTAAAAACTTTGAAATTGCTTCAAAAAGCAAATCTTTCCTAATTTATTCCGAATTACGAAGATTCTGACCAAACCTAACCATGCCTACTGTGCACATCCCACTGTCCATCTGCCTCCTCTCCATGATTATCCCATCCTTAGCTATTCCAGCCATCGTTCCCAATTCTGAATTGCTACCATCACCTACTTCATGCAATAGATCCTATCCACTTCTTTGTGATCTTGCCAACAGTAAAGTGACATTAGGAGTCATGATTCTCCTCCTCTCCCTCCTTCCCCATTGCTATTAATAAAAGTGTGTCCATTCTAAGAATTGATTTTTTTTGGTTAGAATTAGGTGCAATGTTTTTAACAGTTTTAATTGTCTTTATATGTTTTATTTTGATTTTAAGTTCAATCAGTTGTGTAGTTGTATGTGTTTGTGTTTTAATGCAGCATTGAATATTTGCCAAAATTAGAAGCCAGTCTGAATGCTCTCCAGGGTGAGATAGAGCAGGGTAGAAATACAGTAAACAAACAAATAAACAAACAAACAAATAAATCCATTTCCAGGCTGAAAAATAGTATTTCCAATGACTGGGGGATCCCTTCAAGAATAAGAAGATTAGACTAGTGAGAATCTTGGACAGTCTTTTCATTGGATTAAACATCCCCAAATATTGTAGAAGTATTATCACTAAGAAGAAAGAAATATACAAATATTGGATGGGTGATGCCTGGTTTGAAAGGAGTACACATGAAAAAAGATCTAGGGATCTAAGCACAGTACAATCAATTGCCAAATATGAATCAACAGTGTGGTGCGGTTTTCAAAAAAGCCAATGCAATTGTAGACTTCATCAATTTGCGTAGTGTCCATATCAATGGAAGCAGTAGAGCTACTCACCTGGCATGTTGTGTCTAATCCTAGGTAGAACAATTTAAGACACTGACATGCTGGAACATGTCCAGGGAAGAGTGAAGACAGACCTGGGAAAGAAGTGTTAAGAGCAGACGTGGGCAATTGCTGGCCCTCCAGGTGTTTTGGACTTCAAATCCCAGAAATCCTAACAGCTGGTAAACTGGCTAAGATTTCTGGGAGTTGAAGTCCAAAACACCTGGAGGGTCGGCAATTGCCCAGGTCTGGTTAAGAAATATGGCTTGAGGAGATAGATATGTTTAGAGAAAACTGGTGGCACGATAGCCATCTTTAAAGAAGAGATGTCATATTGAAGATGCAGTGAAGTCCTATCCTGCTGCTCCACAGTCTACAGCTTGAACCACTGGACTCAAATTATAATAAAAGAGATTCAGCCTAAGCAATAGGAAGACTTCTTTGCTGTTAGAGCCATAACATAGATTTCCTCAGGGTGTGGTGGACCCTCTTCCTTTAGAGGTCTTTAAAGAGAAGTTGGATGATTATATATTACGAATGCTTTCACTGGACTCCAAATTGTCGATGGAGGCCCAGGTTGCCTCCACGAGCAAAAGGGCCTTCTTCCACCTGCGCCAAGCAAGACAATTGGCGCCCTATCTTCCGACGGAAGCGCTAGCTACAGTAATCCATGCCACGGTTACATCATGGCTGGATTACTGTAACGCTTTGTATGTAGGTCTACCCCGGTCACTAACCCACAGGCTCCAGATTGTGGAGAACGCGGCCGCCAGGCTTCTCACAGGAACATCGATGAGATGCCACATTACACCATCTCTGCAGCGCCTGCACTGGCTGCCCGTTGAGTATAGAGCCTTACACAAGACCTTGACCTTGGCTTTCAAAGCCCTACGGGGCCGGGGCCCAACATACCTAAAAGACCGCTTGTTGATGCCTGCTTACTCAAGGACCCCGCGGCCAGCAAACAAGAACCTTCTCCACGTACCAGGCTTGAAAAAGGCCCACCTGGAGACCACGAGACGGAGATCATTCTCCATTGTGGCCCCCGTTCTTTGGAACTCGATGCCACCGGACCAGAGAGCCTCCCTCGACCTGCCCCAGTTCCTGACCGCTCTGAAGACCTGGCTAGTTAGGAAAGCCCATGGTTAATGCATAACCAGGAACTCAAATACCGAGCCTGGCCCCTGCATTTAACCACTGACTATTTTAATCTAGTTTTAAATACTCTATTTTAATTGTGGAATGTGTGGTGGGTAAGTCGCCGGAGCACTAACGTGGAGGGCGACTCAGAAATAATAAAGTCAGTCAGTCAGTCAGTCAGTCAGTCAGTCAGTCAGTCAGTCAGTGTACTCTTTTATGAAAGAAGGTTGGACTAGATGTTCATTTCAGTCCCTTTTGACTTTATGATTTTGTGAATTATTCTGTGTAGAAAATTCTGAGTTTATTGTTGTGCGCCCTCAAATATCTCTTATTTATAACAACCCTAAGGAGAAAAATTTATCACAGAATTTCTTGACAGAATTTGTTTTAAAGGAGTTTGCCCTTGTCTTCCTTTAGAACTGAGAGTGTGTGACTTTCCCAAGGTTACCCAGTGAGTTTGTATGAACAAGCTGAGATCTCTCAGCATTCAAGTCCAACAAAGGAAGGGTAACAATACAATTTTTTTTGAATTTCTGTCCAAAAAGCTCAGTGGTTTCGTTATATTCTATGTAGAATACCGTATCTACAAAATTCAGGAATTTAGTACATTGATTGAATATTGTGGAAGAGTGTTGGTTTTCTCTTTCAATAGGAGAAACTACTATAATAAACTATAACATAATTCCTGTATCTACATGAAATACATTTTTGGACTTTGTTGGACATGCAAACACACAGATCATAGCAAACCTTATAGAAATAAACAATACCTGAGCAGGGGTGGGCAACCTACGGCCCGTGGGCCGAATCCGGCACAGCAGCCGATGCTGTCCGGCCCTTGGCTCCCTCAAGGCTTTGTCCTGAAGAGAAGGAGGCAAACTCCCATTGGGGCGGCTACAAACGTGAAGCAGGCAGGCAGGCAGGGGAGGGGGAAGAAGGGGAGGTGGCCAGGAGCAAGAGCATGCCTTTGCCCTCCTCCTCCTCCCTTCACTTCCTCCTTGTGTGCTCCCCCTCCCTCTTGCCTTGGCGCTCTTTCCCTTCTTCTGTTTCCTGCCTTCCTGTTTCCTTCCCTCCCTCCCTCTCTCTTTCCCCCTTTCATTCCTTCTCCCTTCCACCACCTGAACGGAAGAGGGAAGGAGCGGGAGTGCAGCGATGGAGAGGGGGCGGGGCCAGAGCAAGAAAGGGGTGGGGCCGAGACCGGGGGCACTTCCATTCCTTCCTCGTCTTCCTCCTCTTCTCTTCTCTTCTCTTCTGCCTCTTTGGGTGTAGGAGAACTACAACTCCCAAACTCAAGGTAAATGCCTAGCAAACCCTTTCAGTACTTTCTGTTGGTCTCATGAGAGTTCAGTGTTGGACTGGATGGCTCTTGGAAGTCTCCTCCTACTCTACTCCTCCTACTCTAGGAACCTGTTGTTGTTATTATTATTATTGGCTGAATGGCCATCTGTGAGGAGTGCCTTCATTGTGTTTTTCCCTTATGGCAGAAGGAGGTTGGACTGGATGGCCCTTGGAGGTCTCCTCCTAGTCTAGGAACCTGTTGTTGTTATTATTATTATTAGCAGAGGCTGAATAAATAACATCATCATTATTATTATAATGCTCTCACTGAAATAAATTTCCAAATATTTTGCTTTTATGGCTCTCTGAGTCAAAAAGGTTCCTGACCCCTGATATAATGAATCACAAATGATACAAATGTTCACATTTTGTTAACCATTGTTTTGTAAAATTTGAGTGAATAAATGTCATTTTTCCTATGACAACCTCTTTTTTTCATTGCTCATAACATACTCTTATCAGTCTTATTAATATATCAAAAACGCAATGTAGTGCCTTTTTATTATTATTAAAGAAATTAAATTGATATTATGTAGAATGTAGTTCAGCCTTTAGGTGTGGTCCTCCATAATATTTTTTGGCTCTCGTGTGGCCCCTTGGGAAAAATAATTGCACATCCCTACCTGAAAGATTATGCATGGGTGCCTTCAAGTTGCCTGTTGACTTAGGATGATTCAATGAATTTGATAGGGATTGCTTAGGCAAGGAATACTCAGAGATGATTTTGCCAACCCCTTCCTCTGTTATCAAGCCTATAGCACCTGGTATTTGTTGGCTCTTTTCCATCTGATCCCACTTTGTTTCCAAGTTCAGCGTTCTGGCTGCTGCAATTGTAAAATCCTCAGCTGAAGTCTTGTGGTGCATCCCACCACGCTTGCGGCTATGCTGTTGGGAGCATGTGCCAGTGGTTTATCTGACTGCTGACTGTGCAGTTCTCTCCTGCTATCCTTTCTGAGTTTCTGGCAAGCAGGTAAACTGTGTTAGTGTGATTGAGCTTTAACATTAGGAGTTGCTGTTCTTAAGTTTTTTAAAAAATTATCTGTGATTTGACACTTTCCTTTTTTAGAAAAGAGATTTTCTAGCCTTTTCTTAAATGTGTTTTTGTCATGAATTTGGCTGCTTTTAGCCATTTTGTATCACCTTGGGATCCCTGGTAGGCTGTGTGGTGACTGATCAAAAATATATCCATAAATCCATAGTTTTGAATAAATAGCCTTAACAAAAAAAAAGTGCACAGTACTAACTGGTTTCCTGGCAACAAAAGTCTAGAAAAAGCGCATGGCAATGCCATATATCAAGTTTGCAATGTATTTTTTCCCTTTTCTCTGTGTAAAGCATTAGCTCCATGACTTATGAAGTATTTTTTGTTCACAGCCACCATTTAAAGTGGCATTTGCTCTATGTGCTTGAAATTGCCATGTACACGGCACCTGTTACAAGTGTCCTTGTTTTTGACACTCTCAACTCACTCTTGGTATTTAAATGGTTTGTTTAGCAGAAGGAGAGGAAAATGGGGACAGCTGTTTTTTTAAAACTCCTCATTACCTTTGTGTCTAAATAACCAGAGACCAAAGGCCAAAAGGTCACAGTACTTTTTACGGTGGGAGGGTACCATCATCCCAAAAGCTGTTTTCTGCCACCCACTAAACACACATCCATTTCAACGAGAATATGATTTCAGCTGGTGGCATTTAGACATATGGCAAACATCCCCGAAAGTGGGGAGGGAGGGGAAAGGGAATCCACACTCTGTTTGGGAAATGATGCGGCGGAGCGGGGGGAGTCAAAAGAGCTCCTCTAAATCCTATTAAATTCCATGGAAAGATTCCTCTTTCCTTTCTTTAGCTTTGGACACTGCTCAAAAGGCAAGAACGTTTACAAAGAAAGTTTCCATCCCACCTGGACTTCTGTCAGAGTCACAAAAAGAAAGCAATTTATTGTTGAAGGCTGAGCAAGACACCTTGGGCAACAGGCCTAACCGAGGAATTCTGGGAGAGGCAAGATTGCTGAGCAAGGGGAAAGAGGCATTACTGTGGGCTGTCGTAAAATCTGACAGATCAATGTAAAGGGGTGAGATCATTCAAGCAAAAAAAAGAGGAAACCTCCTCAAAATTAAAGAAAAAGTGAAAAAATAACATAGATTTAGAAAAAGTTGAATTGGCTAATTTGCTATTCTGTATGTTTAACCTATGAAGGATTATAAAACTTGTAATACTCAAATGTACAAGCTTTGAACAGATATAGTAGTTCCCTTCCCAATGCTGAATTTCAGTTTCACATTGCAATGGCAGTGGTTGTATATTTGCATTACTTTATAGTACCAGGTTGTGTGTGTGTATGTGTCTGCTAGGATTGGTTTAGAACCCAAAAATCGCGATTCTAAAATCAAATGGGGGCATTTTTTTATTAGTAATAGAAAGACTTACAAAAAAATTTCCAAAAATTTCTAAAATGTAACGTAATTACTAACAAAATTCGTTAGTAGTTCGTATGCCAGCGCATGCGCATTCCAGATGGTTTTGGCCTACAGCTCCCAGAAATCCTAACAGCTGGTAAACTGTCTGGGATTTCTGGGAGTTGTAGGCCAAAACTGGAATAAATCACACTGAATTCTAGATGGGACTCTCCAAATAGGAAGGAGGGAGGGAAGGAGGGGGGGTATTCTATTCTTGGAAGCAGCAAAAAGGAGGAGGAGGAGGCCCCCCTCGCTCCTCGCTGCCACTCTCTTGCCTGATCCTGATGGAGTGAGGGCCGAAGTTTGCCCAGGCTGAGGGGAAAAGGAAGAGGCCTGAGGCTGTGAGGAATGGTGGGAGTTGAAGTCTGAAACACCAGAGGGAGGGAGCAAGGGCCCAACTTTGCCCAGCCCTAAGCTCTTCCATTGGCTGGAAGCCTGGAAAAATGTAAACAGAGAGGTTTACTCAAAAGTAAATCCAAAGTGCCCTCCTTTGTGGATTTACTTTTGAGTAAACCTCTCTGTTTACATTTTTCCAGGCTTCCAGCCTAGAGGCTACCTGTGTGCACTGCACATACATATTCTGTGGGGGAGCATTTGCTGCCTGAGATGGAATACTTCAGTTTGAATTTTATGTTAACCCCTACCTCTTCTTATACCCAGGTTCTCATAATCTCTACTATTTAGTTGTTATATATACTCTAGAACAGGGCTGTCCAACTGGCAGCCCGGGGGCCGCACACGGCCCCCCCAGCCTGTTGGGCACGGCCCCTGCTATGCCCTCGGCCGCCATTTTTTTAAAAAAAATTAATTTTTTAAAAAAAATGGCGGCGAGGGGGAGGGGGGGAGGTGGGGCAGGGAGGAGGAAGTGAGCCAGCTCCTCCTCCCTGCACCGCCCCTCCGTCCCTCTCTCCGCGCCGCCGATGCATTGGCGCCGGTGAGAGGGACAAGGGTGGTACAAGGAGGAGGAAGAGGGCTAGCTCCTCCTCCCTGCACCACCCTCTTCTTCCCTCTCTCGCCGGCGCCGATCCCTTGCAAGGGAGGGGGTCCCCGGCGGGGCCTCCGTCCCTGCAAGGGATCGCAGCAGCAGCTGAAGCCAGCGCCAGCTTCAGCCGCTGCTGCGATCCTTTGCAAGGGAGGGGGGGGCGGGGCCTCCGTCCTGCAGGGGATCGCAGCAGCAGCTGAAGCCAGCGCCGGCTTCAGCCACTGCTGCGATCCCTTGCAGGAGGGGGTCCCCGGCGGGGCCTCCGTCCCTTGCAAGAGATCGCAGCAGCAGCTGAAGCCAGCGCCGGCTTCAGCCGCTGCTGCGATCCTTGCAAGGGAGGGGGTCCCCGGCGGGGCCTCCGTCCCTTGCAGGGATCGCAGCAGCAGCTGAAGCCAGCGCCGGCTTCAGCCGCTGATGCGATCCTTTGCAAGGAGGGGGTCCCCTGGCGGGGCCTCCATCCCTTGCAAGGATCGCAGCAGCAGCTGAAGCCAGCGCCGGCTTCAGCCGCTGCTGCGATCCTTTGCAAGGGAGGGGTCCCCGGCGGGGCCTCCGTCCCTGCAGGGATCGCAGCAGCAGCTGAAGCCAGCGCCGGCTTCAGCCGCTGCTGCGATCCTTTGCAAGAGAGGGGGTCCCCGGCGGGGCCTCTCTCCCTTCCAAGGCATCCCGGCAGCAGCTGAAGCCAGCTTCATCTGCGGCTAGGATGCCTTGAAAGGGAGGGGGGTGCCATGGCTCCTCCCTCTCTCCCAAAGCTTCCCGGCAGCCGGGGCGGGGCGGGGCAGGGGCGGGGGCGAGGGCATGGCCAGGGGCGGGGGCGGGCGGCCCCCCCAGGTCATCAGTGACCTGGAATCCGGCCCTTGGCCGGTTAGAAGTTAGACAGCACTGCTCTAGAACATTGGGTTTATACAGGAATATATGCAAAACCAGGGACCGAGTTAGCATTCGTTCTATTATACATTAGGTTGGTTTCTCACCTGTTGTGTGCAACTACCCCGAATACTCTTTGACGCTTTAGATCCTGGCAGGCAGGAGGGACAGGGAGGGGCCCAAGTTTGCCCAGGCTGAGGAGAAAAGGAAGAGGCCTGGGGCTGTGAGGAATGCTGGGAGTTGAAGTCCAAAACACCAGAGGGAGTGAGCGAGGGCCCAAGTTTGCCCAGGCTGAGGGGAAAAGGAAGAGGCCTGGGGCTGTGAGGAATGCTGGGAGTTGAAGTCCAAAACACCAGAGGGAGTGAGCGAGGGCCCAAGTTTGCCCAGGCTGAGGGGAAAAGGAAGAGGCCTGGGGCTGTGAGGAATGCTGGGAGTTGAAGTCCAAAACACCAGAGGGAGTGAGCAAGGGCCCAAGTTTGCCCA
Organism: Anolis apletophallus; assembly: GCA_030556195.1. Lineage (NCBI taxonomy): Eukaryota > Metazoa > Chordata > Lepidosauria > Squamata > Anolidae > Anolis > Anolis apletophallus. Next base: position 128,739,998 of record JARBWK010000005.1, read on the forward strand.
GCCCTAAGCTCCTCTGTTAGGCTGGAAGCCTGGAAAAATGTAAACAGAGAGGTTTACTCAAAAGTAAATCCACAAATCCTTTGCGGATTTACTTCTGAGTAAACCTCTCTGTTTACATTTTTCCAGGCTTCCAGCCGAAAGGAGGAGAGAGCTTAGGGCTTGCCTTGCCAATACTTCAGTTTATTGGCAAGGGCAGGAGGAAGGGTGGTGAGAGAGGAGGAGGATGCCCCCCCCATTCGACCTAATTACGATACTTAAGAAAATCCTGGCCCCCGAAGTTCGATAAACAAAGTCCACTTCCTGGTTGGCCGTCGAGATGCGGTAAAACTCAAAAGTAGCATTTCTTACGAATCTCTTCCAATATCATTTAATTTTAATTACTCAGAGACCAAGCCTAGTGTCTGCCTTTAAGTCACCCGTTAGCTTATAGAAACCTTATAACTTCCACAGGGTTTTCACAGGCAATGATTTTTTTCCACATAGTGGGTTTTGCCAGTTCCTTCCTCTGCAATATAGTCTACAGCAGTGTTTTCCAACCAGTGTGCCGGGGCACACTAGTGTGCCGTGAGCGATCATCAGGTGTGCCGTGGGAAATTGGAACCTCCAATACCCTTACTTATTAAAGGAGTGCCACTACGCCACAGTACAAAATGCACAATTAATCATACATAATCATGCACAAAAAACACATTCAAAGTACCCAATTCTGCTGGAAAAAATCAAAAGTCTTGCATAAGGTAGTTCGGCGTGGTTGCCACAGAGAGCGGAGGAGTTGCGAACCAGGTGTCACGATGCAAGGACTCGGCCGGCTTCCTTAATCACACACACAGAGACGGTAATCAGCTAACTATTTATTGAATAATAAAGAACAGGTGAAAAGGTAATTGTCCATAAAATATTGAAAAGTTCAATCCACAAGAAAAGAGTCTGTAGTAATCCAATCCAATGGCTTGGCAAAAGCTTGGCAAAAGACTTGGCAAAAGGCTTGGCAAAGGCTCCGCAAAACAATGCGGATCAAGGAACAAGACAAAGTTCAAACAGGACCCAAGAAACTTCTTGGCAAGGCACGAGCTGGCAACTTGGCTCCGTAGTCCTTTGCTCGCTTCACTCCGCTTAGAATAGAAGTGGCCGAGCTACTGAGGATCCGTTCCCACGGATCCTATACTTAATCCCCTTGGCGAGGACTCCGACGCTCTAGGCTACGCTGCCAGTCTGTGCTACGGGACCTCGCACCTCTCGGCCGCTCTAGGCTGCGGTGCCAGCCCCTCCTGCTAGCCTCAATGCTCCGTCTCCTATCAAAGCTTCGTCCTTGCCTCCCAGCACCTGGCTCACTATCTTCGTGAGAGTCAAACTCCCTTTCAGCTTCCATGGCCTCATCGTCCATGTTTTCCCAAATTCTCTCCTGTGATCCGTACCCACCTGGTTTCTCATAACAATCATCACTATCAACACTTTCGGAGTCAGCCTGACCTTCCTAGTTATCGTAGCCGTCAGGCCATCCATCATCCCAGGCCAGGCTCTCTGTGGGAGAGGAAGGGCCAGCTAACTCATTAACCCCTTCCTCCATTTCCTCATCAGCTGCGGCTGGCTCCAATGCAAGTGGGACCCCCGATGCTGCCCCATGCCCCCCAGGCACAAAAGAGAACTGGGTTGCTACACCAGGAAGTAGCGAGTTCACGGAGCGCTCCTCTACGGAAAACTCGCGACATTTGATGAAATCACAGAAGTAAGTGCAAAAAACAAAGTGTATCCTCAAGATGTTATCCAATGTCAGTTCCGTGATCTGCACAATAACACAGTTAGTTTGCGGACAATTTAAAGAAGCAGCACCATAATCATAGCGACAAGGTAGAAAATCACGTAGATAATCACATAAATTCAAACTGCCAGAGGCTGAAGATAGATTTGGCAATGGAATTGAAAGCTGGCATGGGCAAACTTGGACCTTCCAGGTGTTTTGGACTCCAACTCCCACCATTCCTAGCAGCCTCAGGCCCTTTTCCTCCCCCCTCCCTCAGCCACTTAAGCAGGAAAGCGCCCCAGGCTGTTAGGAATGGTGGGAGTTGAAGTCCAAAGCACCCAGAGGGCCGAAGTTTTCCCATGACTGACAGCTGTTGAGCAAGACCTTCGTGTGTGTCTTTCCACCATTCCTGCCAGGATATCTATGTTGTGTTCATCGAAACAGGCCCAGGTTTCACACTGAGTGTATAAATACATTTAAAAACATATTAACTATATGTATTACTGTGTTAGAGTGTCATTTTGGTTGGTGGTGTGCCCCAGGATTTTGTAAATGTAAAAAATGTGCCATGGATCAAAAAAAGGTTGAAAAACGCTGGTCTACAGCACATGGCAATCCTTAGCCTTCCACCCAAGTATTAACCAGGACTGATCCTGCTCAGCTTCTAAGATCATGCAGTTATCAGAATTCTGCCAGTTATAGCATGTTTCTCTCATATATACAAAATGCAATGCTAATTATTGCAAAGGCCTTTGCTGGAAAAGAAGAGTATTTTTCCCTGACAGAGTTGCAAATTATCTACTCCTGCTTATCATAAGCATTTATTTGAGGCCAAACTGAACATAGTAGAGATGCACAGAAAATCTGCTCATGGAGATTTTTTCCCCATAAGAAATCACTGAATATTTTCCTGTCCTTTCTTCAACCAACTCAAGGGAGATCACACGGAGGGATAGAATATCATTCCAGCGTCACAATAATGCTTTAAGGTTGGTTATTATTATTATTATTTCAAATTTATAGGCCGCCACTCCTCGGGGGCTCGGAGCAGCTTACATCAGACATGAGTGAAACAATAAAACAGTAAAAAAAAAACAGTAAAATATAAAACTGATTAGCCAGGTGGGAAGGCCTGCCTAAACAGATAAGTCTTGCACACTCTCCGAAACGCTAGTAAGTCTTGGAGCGTAGGGACTTCAAGTAGAAGAGTATTATGTGAAAAGACAGGAGCCCCCAGTGGCGCAATGAGTTAAACTCTTGTGCTGGAAGGATTGCTGACCAATAGGTCAGTGGTTTGAATCTGGGGAGAGCAGATTGAGCTGCTGCTGTCAGCTCCAGCTCCCCATGCAGCGACATGAGAGAAGCTTTTCACAAGGATGGTAAAACATCAAACATCCAGGCAATTCTCTCATGCCAGACGGGACTTACAGTTTCTCAAGTCGCTCCTGAGACCAAAAAAAATGTGGAAAGACAAAGAATTGTGCAAGCTCATTCACCATGCTTCATAATGGAGGAAGCATGTGAAACAAAGTTTTCTATGTCAGTATAACAGTGAACATTGAGGGATTTTTAATCTTAATTTTAAAATAATATGTGAAGTTCTGCAGATAGATTCAGAACCATGGAAAGCTCCAGTCAAGTTCAGACTAAGACCTAGAGCAGTGGTTCTCAACCTGTGGGTCCCCAGGTGTTTTGGCCTACAATTACCAGAAATCCCTGCCAGTTAACCAGCTGTTAGGATTTCTGGGACTTTAAGGCCAAAACATCTGGGGACCCACAGGTTGAGAACTATTGACCTGGAGCAAATTCTCCACTTCACTGATTTGGGACCACCAGCTGCTTACAAAGCTGAAGTAAATCCAATAAATCAAGACCTTCCCAAAGTATGATATTCTGCTACATGAGGTAGGGATGGGTGGATTTAATTGTATCTACCAGAGCCAAAGGGCAAGGTGCATGATTGGCTATGGACAGCCATTGACAAATTATGGAATGGAAAAAACTGAATTTTGAATCGTGCAAGCATGATTCTGTAGCACTTTTTTACTCCATGGAAGTTTCTGCTCAATTCTACCATCATTCTTTAGGATCTTGATTTATTTTGTTAAATGTCTTCAATTTTGTCATTCTTTCTAGAGAGATACTGGAGACCAGATTATTTTTTATGGTTTGCTGAACTTCATTTTAATAGCATCTTAGAGTGAAAATCTGCATTTAATAAAAACACAGATGTAATAGCTAGAGTAGTATAGTATAGTATAGTTTATTGCATTCGCCGCAAGGCCATATCAAGCAGAACAAACCATGCAAAAGAAATACATGTATCAAACGTTGAACAGTGGTTCCGTAATGTGCAACAGTACATTAAACAACCGTTCCGTAATGAAATAACAAATACTCTCCTGGCCCCTCTGCCTTTCTGCTTCATTTTGTCAAAATTCCTAGCCTAGATACCCATCTATTTGTTCCTCAAGTATCCTCATCCCCTCTGCAATCAATTCCAATTGAGGCAATATATCATTGCCTACTTTTACTAGCTTTGTAGATGAATGTTGCTACTTTGGTAATTAATAACTGGTTAGGATTAGAGAGGAGGAATATAGTTCTATTAGTCGGAGTCCAGTGGGATTTATTGAGTAAGAAAACTTCAAGTAGAAATTTTCTTTCTTTTTCATATATTACACATTGGTGGAGGATATGATTTAGATCTTCCACCTCCTGGGCCCCATAGACACATGTTCTCTCTGTGTAAGGGATGGGTTAGGGCAGCGGGCAGCACATATACTAAAATTGGAGTAGTATAATAATTTGAGAGCTGGATTCAGACCCTGCTTGGCCATGAAAGCCCACTGGGTGACTTTGGGCAAGTCATATTTTCTTTGTCTCAGAGAAATTTCCTTTAAAGCAATATTTCTGAGAAGCTCCCATAATAGGGCCACATTAAATTGAAATCAACTTTAGGGCAAACAAGAAAAACAGTTTATTTTAAAAACTGGGATTCCTAGAGCTTGCAAATTCAGGGGATTGTTTTGAATCTGGATTTTATTAGAACTCTGATTTTTTTTTTAAGTAATGGGTTAAATTCAGAGGGAAACTACTCTTTGCAACAATTGATAGACAATTTAATCAATCATCACTGCTGCACCATCATGATCATCAATGTTGTTATTATGATTACATCCATTGCTTTCCATCCCCTGAAGTTGCAAGCTCTGGGGCTCATTAAACAGAGAAGTGTTCTCCTAAATTGAATTGGAATGAAATGCCTTATTTTCCTTTCTGGAAGACTGCCCACCTAATGTGCTTCTGATGTTCAGTGTTCATCCTTACCGAAGCACACCATGACTTCCCATTAACAATACAAAGACACGTCTGTTTTTAATGATAGGGGAAGCCAACCCTTGCAAGGGTCTACTGTGAATCTGGGGATGAGACGCTGCAAAGTTTGAAAGTAGATCCCTGCTCGTAACACATCAGTTCCATTTTTTCCAGTGGTTGTAGGATTTCTAGCTAAAGGGGAGGCCTCCGTCAGTTCAAAGTAGGACACGGCTATCACACACCTGACCCTTTTCTTTGTTAAAAATATCATGAGGCGCAAGAGAATAAATCTCAAGCACCTGTCATCAGTTTCCCAGAGCTGTTGTTTTCCCTTATTCCATACACATTGTTGTGAAAGAATGCAGAGGCAGAGCTTTATTTTAAGGAAGAATAACAAAATAGGAGAAAGATTAGACCATCCGCGAGAAGATGAAAGCAGAGAGCTCTGACATCACTGCCATCAATGTAATTTAATATGGATATGTTTACTAGTTCTACTTACCCTTGTCCTCTCTCAACTTTTATTCCAAGTAAATAATTAATTTTAAATCTTTTGAACAAGAGGTACATAGGAGTGGGTTTAGCATGATGGTATGTAGGTATGTTTTGTATTCACATTGGTATTTACTGTATGTATGTGTATGTTCTGTATGATTTGATATGGTCAAAATTGACTAATCAATAAAGAATTATGTTATATGTACTGGTTATAAGAAGCTAGCCCAGAGATTGATCTTTGGGGGAAAGTATTTGTCTTATTTTGGTGGCAAATGCTGCTGGTTTTCCCTTAGATTTAAAAAAGTAGGAGAAAGATTAGAGGAGACATGATGGTTATGTATAAATATGTGGGGGGAAATCATAGGCAAGAGGGAGCAAGCTTGTTTTCTGCCATCCTGGAGACTAGGACATGGAACAATGGCTTCTAGCTACAGGAAAGGAGATTCCACCTGAACATTAGGAAGGACTTCCTGACTGTGAGAGTTGTTCAGCAGTGGATCCCTCTCTCCCAGAATGTGGTGGAGGCACCTCCTTTGGAGGCTTTTAAACAGAGGCTAGATATCCATCTGTTGGGGTGCTTTGAATGCAATTTCCCCGCTTCTTGGCAGGAGATTGGACTGGATGGCTCACAAGCTCTCTTCCAACTCAAGGATTCTATGATTCTATGATAAGATTATAGTAACACACTGAATTATCAATAAATTATCAATGATGGTCTTGGGCACTGAGTATTATCCTCTCACTGCTAAAGTGTAAGTAGTTTCAGCAGGTCATTATATATACATTATTCCCCATTACCCCATATTTCTTTCCAGGGGTTCATATCACTCACTTTATTAAATGGTGTGTTGGTTGGTTGAATTCCTGACTGATGTATGAACATGGAGATACCAGCTTGTGGCCTTTAGCCCAGGTATATGAAACAAACAACATGGTACTTGAAATTCACAGGAAAGAAAAATGAGCAATACCTTGAAGAATGGCATGGAAGTTGGGGGAAATCTGTACTTCTTCTATCTACCCACATGGATGACTTTCCAGAACTGACATTCCATGATGCAATGTCAGTTCTGGACACTATTTGGTTAGATTTCTTTTGGCTTATTCAGTCTTTTTTAGAATTCTATGTCTATGGGGGTATTTTAGAGGAAGGGCAAGTGAAACCACCATGTTTTAATGGGACTTTGTCACATGGAGTTGTTTTCACATATAAAACTACAACAACAAAACTTTATTATGGTCACTGACCTGCACAAAGCGGGCACAAGCGCCCTGAGAAGGGAAGGACAACTCCCCAGTAAGCAGTTATTTAAAATTAGATTAGAAATCAGTATAAAAATATAATACAAAAGACAGGATATTATAACAGGTATGGCACCGAAGGGGAAGGGGAGAGATTGATGAGAGAGGTCAAAAACACTGGTGGGGGGCACTAAAGGGGAAGGGAGGGGCACACTGCGAGTCTAGTAGCATAAACAGCCAGTACTTTTTATTTAATAGGTTGATGGGTCCTTGTCTTGCTTATCTGAGGCTGTTCCTTGGTCACTGAATCCAGATGTATCCTGGCAAATTTTGTGAGAAAGATAGAAGATCATAAATACTGAGGAATAATAGGCTGAGGAACACAGTGTTTGGGGCAATTGAAATAAAATAAAGACAATATGTTACAGTGTTCTTGGTAACATGCCAACGAGCAATTCTGTCTTGACTCTCAATCCATTTGCACAGTGGAAATGGAAATGGAAATAATAATGAAATAATAAAATGTATTGACATAGGATTGGAGTCATAGTAATGTCATGGTGAGAAATAAGCCTAAACCAAAGAACCTTTTTTTCAGCTTCAGGATTTTTGTATTAAGAGGCATGAGTAGGAAATATTTTGGATTTTGCAGAAATATTATGCAGCTGTAGCTCATCAGGACATACCAAACAATTCAAATATTTGTCTGAGCTGAAATTAAACAACAGCCAACTATAAAGGTGGCATGCACATACATAGGCAAAATGACAAAACAAAATGTCAAATTAGAGAAGTTGGGGACTCCAGCAAGTTGACAGCTAAAAGAAATGCCATAAAAACATTGGCTCAAAGCCTTCAACTATTTACTCATTCCAATGCCAATTAGAGCAATGATTACGAGTTGTGGTATCATATACAGACTATAGTAGCCATGTGAAATAGAAAAACAGAGCAGTTATAACTTTCACGGCTGTATGAAAGAGAGACTATCACCAGGTATTGTTTACATTTTTTAAAAATACAGGAAGGCCCTAGGTTATGAACCTATCTAGGAACAAGATAGGTTGTAGATTTGCTCTTAAGTGTAATTTGTATGTAAGTTGAATCAGGTATATTTTAAGTTTAACTCCAACCATGCACACACGCACACTCACACACACTCACACACACACACATATATATAGTTTTGGACAGCATAGGGAAATGTTAATACCTCTGTAGTGTTCATTTTGCTGTCTGTGCCCCTGTTCAGAATATTTCACTTCACTTTCTATCCCTGTGATCATTGGTTTTTGAAAAATATGACTTGTTGTGGAAACAATGATTGGTGATAAAGCTTCAGTTTCTCCATGATAACTCTTCCAGGAAGGAACTTCTCTTCCTAGGGGTAGATTTCTCTCACTTCCTGTTGTCTCACCCCCATTTGTAAATATGAGTTGTTTGTAAGTTGGGTGTTTGCAACTTGGGATTGCCTGCACTTGTCTCTTCTAAAGAAGTATTAAAGCAACAAAAACGTTATCTTATGTTTCATGTGAAAACCATAGAACATACAGATATAACAGAATATAAATAGGACCCTGGGAAATTTTGCTTAGAGTCAGATAAAAGCTTATAAATTAAGCATTTCTTCAGGATGCTTAATTTGTGCGACAAATGGTATGCTGTAACTTCCTTTCCAAAAGTGTGAGATGATGACTGCGTGTAAGAAGGCATCTATGGAATATTCATTGCAAAACTGTTCATTGCTTCCCCACCCAAGTATTAGATTACATTTGTTTTGGTACTAATAGTGCTCTAGCTGTGAACAGAATGAAACACCTTAAGACACTATAATATTTGAAAAGGAAATGTTTTAAATTCTTGCCTGTATATTATTTATTATTTATTATTTATTATTCGGGTTTCTATGCCGCCGACTCCCTGAGGCTCGCGGCGGCTCACAGGAACCGAAGGTACAACTACACACAAGCAATGCGATAAAACCTCTAAGACAATTAAACAGTTAAAACAGCAAAATACAAAACCCCCAGGTACAGTTCAGAAATTAGATAGCGTGACACCCCAGGACAGCGGCTAAAGCGGAACATGGGCAGGACCTACTCACCGAAGGCCTGCTTAAACAAATAGGTTTTGCAGGCGCGTCTAAACGGGAGCAGGTCCTTTATAGCCCGCGTTCCAGCCGGGAGGGCGTTCCACAGCGTAGGAGCTATAACGGAGAATGCCCTCCGGCGAGTAGATGTCAGTTTAGCCGATTTCGCCGAGGGTATCTCTAACAAATTAGCATCCTCGGAGCGTAGTGATCTCGGGGGACAGTGTGGGGTGAGTCGGTCCCTCAAGTACGCTGGCCCCAGGCCATGCAAGGCCTTAAAGGTAAGAACCAACACCTTGAAGGAGATCCGGTGCTCGATTGGGAGCCAGTGCAGATCCTGCAAAACAGGTGTGATGTGGCGGCCTGCTGGGGTTCCAGACAGGAGCCGGGCGGCAGTGTTCTGCACCAGCTTGAGCTTCCGGTCGCCGACAAAGGAAGGCCAACGTAAAAGCGCGTTACAGTAATCCAGCCTTGAGATGACCGTGGCTTGGATCACCGTGGCCAGGTCATTCCGGAGATATAGGGGCCAGCCTCCGAGCCTGTCGCAGATGAAAAAGCAACCTTGCTGACCGCGGAGACCTGGGCCTCCATGGTCAGCTGGGAGTCCAGATGGACCCCCAGGCTCTTAACGGAAGGCGATGGGCATAGCGCCACACCGTCCAGGGTCGGAAGCTGGACATCTACACCACCCGAGCGGCCCGACCACAAGATCTCCATCTTCGCCGGATTCACCCTCAACCTACTGGCACGCAGCCAGGCCAGGTGTTAGCACTAACAAGTTTACATTCCAATCGGCCTCGAGGCAGTGTTGGAAATTATCGGGGATGGATCCCGTCCTGTCCTCCATCCTCAGAATGAGCTGGGTGTCGTCAGCGTACTGGTGGCACTCCAGCCCATAACTCCGCACCAGCTGTGCAAGCGGCTGCATGTAGATGTTGAATAACAGAGGGGAGAGAATGGCCCCTTGCGGAACTCCACAAACGAATGAGGAGCCCTCGGAGACCACCTCGCCCCTCCTCACACGCTGAGACCGCTGGTGGAGGAAGGAGGTCAGCCATTTAAGAACTGTCCCCCTCACTCCAGCCATGGCCAGGCGGTGGATCAGTAGATTGTGGTCGACCGTGTCAAACGCTGCCGTGAAGTCCAATAACACGAGCAGCGCAGACCCGCCTTGGTCGAGCTGGCAGCGGAGTTGATCTGTGATGGAGACCAGGACCGTCTCCGTCCCGTGCCCCGAACGGAAGCCGGACTGGAAGGGGTCTAGCCATGTTGCATCATCTAAGAAGGACTGCAACTGCTCCATTACTGCCCTCTCAACTACCTTGCCCAGGTACGAGAGGTTCGACACTGGTCGGTAGTTGGAGGGAACCGCAGGATCTAGTGACGGTTTCTTCAGTAATGGAGCTACCACCGCCTCTTTAAAGCACTCTGGGAAGACTCCTTGCTCAAGGGAGCTATTTACGATGTTCAACAGAGGCCCACGTAACCCCTCCAGGCAGGATCTAACAAGCCAGGAGGGGCACGGGTCGAGGGAGCAGGTGGTAGATGAAGTACAGAAGTATTCTGCCTTCTACAGTTCAGTTATCTCTCCCTCCCCCTTTTTCATCTAATAAATTCTATATACTATAAAATCCTATAATACACTTTCTTAGCACACAATGTTCAGAGGACATTTGATATTGTCTTCTTTTAAGATGGAGGCACCTGGTGTGGTGTTCCAGCCTGGTTCATCTGAGTTAGCCAGGGATGATGGGTTGCCTGGTGAGCCTGCTGTTAATGAGCAGGTGGATAATGAGGAAGATATGGATGTTGATTCAGAGTTTGACAGTGAGAGCCAAGATGGCCTTGGTTCTCAAGGAAGTGGTTTCACTCCCTCGATTTCAAGCGAGAATTCCAGAGATGGGGAGGATGAGCTTTCCCAGCCTGATAGCACCGCACCTGGGAGCCCTAATGAGCAGAGCTTTGACAGAAGGGCGAGCATCAGAGCCAACCAAAGAGATTGGAATTTGAAGAGGGGGGTGCAGTGGACACATAGAAGTTAGATTCCTTTATTAGACCAGGCTGGGAAGGGTTTCACCAGACCTGAAGCTACATTTAGCTTGGAAGGACTCATGCTCAAGACTAAGTTCATGCTGACCGCAGGAGCGGTTTACCTTGCTGACTTTAAGTTCACGTTGACCGCAGGAGTGATTTGCCTTGCCTACGGATGTTTGCTTTCTTTGGGACTTAATCCAGTTTGAGGACGTTGCCGGATTATCGTTGAATTGGCTTATTTTGCTTACTTCTTTCAGCCTTTGGACTATTCTTTATTCTAAGTAAAAGTACTTATACAAAGACTGCTTGTGTGCGTGATCGAGGAGGGTCCAGCCATGATCTGAGGTGCAACACCTGGTGGATTTCCATACCTGATTTGAACTGTCATTTTCCAGAGTAATTCGACTTCAACACATGCAAGCCCCCCCTTGCCCCCCGCTTTTTTTTCGCCACACACTTGTAAAACAGTCCATAGACAAAGTACAATAGAGCCCATCATATGATACAAACAGACGCCTGACTGTCTTTCATGGTGTTTCATCAGTGAACTGTGTCAGAAGTATGGAGAAATTGGGGGAACTGAGGCCAGGGAGAAATCATCTTCTGAGCTGTGATGCATGTGGAAATGGTAGAAAGTGCTTAAAAACACATGGGGTCATTTTCAGTTGTTTCAGTAACATGGTGGAACAGTTCCTGTGGGTGATCTCCTATGCACCAGTTCTTTTACAAAATCCTTCTGCATGAGCCTGGAACAGTTTTTAAATAATAATAATAATAATAATAATAATAATAATGCAATCGTAAGGAATAACCCAGTTGTAAGATATCATCACTTTGCTTTTGCTGCATTTTCTCCTTAGTAACGTAGGCTTTTGAAATTTATTTATTTATTTATTTGTTGAATTTCTAGGCCGCCACTCCCGGGAGGCTCGGGGCGGCTCACAACAGGGCAATACACAATAAAACACATTAAAACAACTCTAAAATATCCATACTGTACCGTTGCTAGCTTTTAAATGTTTTGTTCCTCTTTTATTACACAAGTCAGGGTTAGAGTAACCTTTGATGTAGAAGCTACACGTATGGAACAAGATTTCATCCAAAGAGGATACCCAAGACACATTGTGCATAATGCGCGAATTAAAGCCAACTACAAAAACCGGAATTCCCTTTTGCAACCTGCTAATAGACAACCTTTAAACCGACTGGTCTGGCCTCTCACCCTTACTCCTCAAAATAGGACGTACATCACCATTATCAAGAAATACTGGCCACTCATTTCTGATATAAAGGGCCTGGAATCCCCAATAATTGCGTACAAGCGTACGAGGAACTTAGGCCAAATCCTGACCCATGCCAATCATATTCGACCTACCAAATCTAATTTTTCTCCAGGCAGCAGACCGTGCGGGAATTGCTCTGTGTGCTCCAACATATGTACGGATAAATTTATTTTCAGTCCAGCCAAAAACTATAATTTCCCTGTAAAATCATTCGCAACCTGCGCGTCCTCCGGGATAATTTACGCCATCACGTGCAGCTGCCCTAAAACCTACGTGGGTATGTCTATCAGAAAATTAAAGCAAAGATTTATTGAGCACCGGAGTAAAATAAATAATAATAGTACAGAAATCCCTTCTATCAACACTGCATGGAAAAACAAACTATAAGCCTTGTATATGATACACTGGACAGTGCCTTGGGTCTCCTCTAGAGTAAGGGATTGAGGGGAAAGTTAAGGAGTCCATAGAAGAGGTGTCTTAAGAATTAGGCCTTGTTTCTCTAAAGCAGATGGTTGAAGTGGGAGGACATGATGGGGGTTAAGTACATTCTCCATCTTCTTTAAAGAAGGAATTCCATGCAGTGAAGATGATTCTACAAGAACAGGATTTCCCCTGATTTCACTCCATTTTTCCCAGCTCCATCTGATGAAATCCTTAGCCTAACATGTAACCTACTAAACCATCATAGGTGTCCCCTTGGCTGCTGGGAAAGCGCAACTGAATACCTTATTTCAGGCAACATGATGCACAGAGGAGAGTGTATTCTTCATAATTTCATAGTGTATTCTTCTCTCATCTTTACATCTTTAAATCTCCCTGCTTTTCCAGCCCACTTTTATCTTTGCTCCCTTTTCCAACTTCAGTGTAAGGGAAAACTGGGTTTAGATAGCAGAGCTCATTTAGTGGAAGACCGATAAATCCATTTAACAAGACCTTTATTTCAATCTGATCAGTATTGAGGCAAATATCCCCTTTGACCATGCAGGTCAAGGAACAAATGGCTACCGTCCGGAACTGCGCAGTTAGAAAGTATTTATACTCTTTCTTATCAGCAAATAACATTCTTCACATTAACCCTTAGCATGGCTCTTTCTTTGTTCTGCTGTCTCTAGGCAGATTATTGCTGACATAAGGGCCCTTGGAGTGTCTCCTCCCTTGGGGGGGGGGGCACTTTTTACTTTTTACCTCCTCTTATTAAGAGTATGTCATGGCTGGAGAACACTTTTTTTAACATACAAGTCACATATGACATACCAAGTATAGCCAATGTTAAGGGACTGTAGGAGTTACAAGCCAAAGGGTTTGTTACCTCTAGATAGGTGTTATTATTATTATTATTATTATTTATTCAAACTTGTGAGTCACCACTCCTGGATGGCTCAGGGCGATTTACAGCAAATTCAAGATTAAAACAGGATAAAAACACCAGGTGTTGCAACTTAAACTTGGACGGACCCTTAGTAAACCATCACACGGCAACTGCGGTTAAATGCTTTATTTAGAATAAGTAAAAATAGGTAGAGAAGGCAAAGATAGAATAGTTCAGTGATGCTCCCAGCATCCAGTTGTAGCAAAGCAATAGTCTTTAAGAGTCCAATAACTGAGCAATAATCTTGGTGCCGCAATTGGCTAAATCCAGGAGTTTCTTGATACAAAGCTTGGTAAGATTCAGAGTCCAAAAACAGGAAGGCTCCCCTGGCCCAGACAAAGTTCCATGAAGCTTGGCAAGGTAGCTAAAACGTTGGCACAAGATCCCAAGCTCATTCCGGGCTGAATCTTAATAGGCCCCGGTTGCTTTGATCTAGAATACGCTGACTACGTCGGAGCTCTCTCACAGGAACGACTGGGAAGCTTTTCGTTCCCACCGCATCTCGGTCCGATTGGAATGTAAACTTGTTAGTGCTAACACCTTGCCTCTCGGGAGGATCTGCTGCTTCCTGGTACCAGGCTTCCTTATCGGCCTGGGAAACAGTAGGGATGTGTTTGGCCTTGGGCGCTTGGGGTTCACTTAGAGGTTGCTGCAGAGGCTTGCTTCCAAGCCTCTCTGAATCTTTGGATTTAACATGGCGTTGGTCTGGTTTGTTCCTGGCTGGGATGGTGACAATAGGAAGGAGAGCAAAAGTAATATCTATTTCTTTTTTTAAAAAATTCACAATAGAGTTAATTGGATTTTCACCTTTCAATTGTTAATTCATAAATTATTTTATAAAAAATAATTTATTCAGAAAAGTGTGTGTGTATGAATTAATAAAGAATGATGTTGTCCCAATAAGCGTATGGATTTATAGTTTTTTTAATTAACTAGTGATGCTTTGTATTAAATCAGATAGAAAAATCTATGACCCTTCATGCAGAAGTCTCACCAACCTTAGAAGGACCTCATCACATGGGGCTTTTGCCCCATCTTAGGATACTTTAAACATACTTTAAACCAGAGCTTGCTGGAGCCCATCACATGACATAGGGCTACTTCCAATAGGGCACCGTGCTGGCTCCATGTTGAAAGTATGTTGGGAGAAAGAAGTCAGGTGACTCCCTGTGTTGTAATTGAATAAACTGGGCACAATACAGGGGGGGGGGGGGTGGCAGTGATTGCTTCCCCCATATGATGGGGAAGGAGGTGATGAAGGCAATACGGAATGCAGAGTGACAGTTTCCTTCACTGCCCCACTGATTCCACATGCTGGCCCATAGAGTCCCCCACTGTCACCCGGGTTCAGGACCTCAATGTGATGAGGTCCCAAGACTAGCCAATGTTGAGGAATGCTGTTAATGGCTCCACAGCTATCTCAATTCAAGTCATAGATGTATGGTTAGGTAAGATGTCATAAAGCAATCACATGTGCTGAACCTGCAGAATTCTTAGATTCTTCACAACCTAAATATTTTTTTCAGTGAGAGGAAACATTATATTGACATATACTTTGTAGGAATATAAGGAACTAGCTATCCCATGCCATGCGTTGCTGTGGCCCAGTCTATGTATGTGTGTTTTGTGTGTATATATATTTGTGTATATGTGTATATATGTGTGTTTCCGTGTGTGAGTGGGTGTGGTTTTGCGCATGCGTTGTAATGCATTTTTTTGTTTTTTGGCTATTTAAATCTCTTCTGCTGTGTTTTTCAGTGTTTTTATTCATGATGGTCACTCGTTGGCCTGATAAGTGTATTGTCCACATTTGGTGTCAATTCGTCCAGTGGTTTTTGAGTTATGTTAATCATATATATATATATATATATATATATATATATATATATATACACTGAAATCTGATGACCAAATATAACAGCTCTCTTTGTGTTTGGGAAAATTCTGCTCACATTTATGCAACAAAAAAGAAAGTATGTTTTGTACAAATGAAATGTCTAGAGGAAAAATTGAAAAAAAATACCCCAATGCCCAAAACTGCAGCGACATCTTTGTATTGTCATGCAGTGGGGCGAAAAATTCCTGACTTTATTCATTCTTGAATTTTAGAATGCAATTAGTGAAAAAGTATATCTCTGCTTTGCTCTTTCAATGCAATACTGTTGGGATAAGTGTGAGGTTAGGGGGCACTTTATTGAGATAATTGCCAGAGCCAAAAGAGAAAAAATCTTTGGCTTCCTATGCACCTTTCCCATATGGTGAATGATCAGGAGTGCAGAATGGAACATATTCCAGGCGGTGAGTTATTCTCAGGCTTTGCACGGGATCTGTTATCCCCACTGGGCCCTTCTGAACACGGTGAGTTATAAAAACCTTCCTGTTTAGGAATGAGATCTTACTTGAGCAAAAAGGACTCTGGGGTATTTGTCTGTGTTTCCTGTCACTGAGAATTTTTACAATGAGGTATAAAAGCTGTTTTTGTTTTTACTATTTATCTTATTGTTCGTAGTATTAAAAAGTACTGATCATGCTACAGTTGCCTATGGCTTGTCTCCAGCATACCCTTGGATCACAGGGATGGAGAGCACAACCGAATAGCAGTGACCAGCACCACTGATATACTCTCCGCATTACTTCGCGAATGAAGATTCTCAGGAAGGACTCATCCCACACTTTTTACAAGCGTGTTGGTGACTAAAAAGGCCAATCTGGGATAGGCAAGTCCGGTTGCAGAAAGCACAGCAAAAGGTTTCCTTGGGTGATGTTGTTTCCAAGTTTCGGTTCTTTCTGCGTTGTCGTTTCTCTTCCGAGACCCATTCGGCGTGTCTTCTCGAAAGAGGCCGCAGCATAGTGGATAGTGCATCTCCATGCCTCCCGATGTGAGGCCAGGGTGGACCATTGTTGGTGATCAATCTGGCCGAGCCTGAGATGTTGTTTCAGGGAGTCCTTATATCTCTTTTTGGGGGCACCTCTCTTGCGCTGACCCGTGGCGAGTAGTATCTTTGGGAGGCAGTGGTCCTCCAATTCTAGAGATGTGCCCTACCCAGCGCAGCTGTGTTCTCAATAGCATGGCCTCAATGCTGGTGATCCCTGCTTGCTCAAGGACAGCAACATTAGTCACATAGTTGGTCCAATGTATATTTAGGATTGTGCGAAGACAACACTGATGAAAGCGTTCGAGGAGTCGTAGGTATTGGCAATAGGTGACCCATGTTTCAGACCCATAGAGGAGAATAGACAGTATGATAGCTCTGTACACACTGATTTTGGTGCTTTGCCTCTGGTGCTTGTTGCTCCAGACTCTTTTGTGAAGCCTTCCAAAGGCACTATATGCCTTTGCTAATCTGTGATCTATCTCTTTATCAATCTTGGCGTCTGAAGAGATGATGCTTCCCAGGTAGGTGAATTGCTGAACGGACTTAAGCACAGATTTGCCTATGCTGACATGGGGATGATGGTGTTCTTCCTGTGGTGCCGGCTGGTAGAGGACTTCCATTTTCTTCAGGCTGACTTCCAGTCCAAACAGCTCTGCAGCTGCTGCAAAGCAGGATGTCAGGCGCTGCAGAGCTGCTTCTGAATGGGCGACAAGGGCAACATTGTCAGCAAAAAGCAGCTCACGGTCTAGATAGTTTAGAGTCTTAGTGTGAGCCCTCAGATGGCTTAAGATGAACAAGCTACCATCAGTACGATAGCGTATATATATGCAGTCTTCTCCTTCGAGGTCTGCAGTTGCATAAGGAAAGGTTATGCAATTATATAAAATCTGAAAATAATCACTGTATATCAAATTCACTCATAAGTCTATTTCCTCATGATGGATAGCCCATGAGATCATACATAACCCCTTGGAAGGCAACATGGCCGGATAGAGCTCCTTAGTAAATGATCGTACAGATGTTATAAACGTCTGCCGTACCACCGCTGAAGCCAAATGACAAAACTAATTACAGTGCAGTGTAAAAAAAAATCAAGTCAACCGAAAAGGATTAAGGCATTTTAGAATGAGTGAGTATGCTATAACAGGGATCCATTCCAAACACATCAGTAGATACTAGCTAGTGTTTGTGAAAAGGTGATTAATAAAGGTCAAAGGAGAACGTTCCGTAACACCTTTCTAAGGAAACTTTAGTTTATTTATAGGCAGGCAGCAGCCAAACTGGAGTCATTTCAACCAATAGTTGTGTTAAATTATGACCCCTAGTCAGCCCCTCTGGCAAGATTTCCCTCCTTGTTTAAGCTGCTGTGAACAGAATTAGATGTTCGGAGCGCATGAAGTTCAGAGCCCTTCATGGTTAAAACAAAGGCAACAGTAGTTCTGTTTGTCTTGAGAAATCCTGGCAGAAGATGTAAAGGTCTTCCTACAAGCAAAAAGGTAGCTAGACATCCCAAGGCTTCAAATTAACTCTACAATAGATATGAAACTGCAGGTTGTATATAGAGTGTATTAATAGTATAACTGTTTATCTGTCACAAGAGAATATACAGTATGTGTGTGTACCTGTGTTTCTATGAAAGTGTATATATGTGTATAAGAGTTCTGTGGCACCCGCCCAGGCGCCAAAGGTGAAGCTTTAAAGGATGGACGAATTCTATAGGGCCTGGGGGTCACGTTACAGCCTTCCCTTAAGCGAAAATCTGGAGGGTCTTTACGCAATGAGTCCAGGACTCCAGATGGGTGAACTCAGAACAGGTTTATTTATTACAACCAGTAGAAACAAACTGGTGGCACAAAATGCTTGGTTGGTTGCAAAAGGGGGTTCCTTGAACAAAGGGTTTCATCCACTTGCCTTAAGCAGCGTGAAGGTGTCTCTCTTATGATTCCAGGTTTTCCTGTTGCTCCTCAAAAGGTCCTTTTGACGCACGAAGTCCTTGGGTCCACAAAGAAAACAGTCTCTGTTGAAGGGCTGGCCCTTCCTATCACTGAATTCCTTGCCTTTGAGAGCTATACGTAAACCAAAATGCCTTGTCTGAGCCTAGCTCCAGACTTTGGCCTTCTTCGTCCACGTACTTGCTGGAAGTGAGGTCAAAAGGGAAGCCCCTGCCCTCAGGTAAACTCCGGTAAAAGGAGGAGTTAAGGGTAGGTCACCCTCCTCCCCCAGGTGAGCACACGGCCAGGACAAAGGAAATATAGGACAAAGAGCCATGCAGGAGGATGGCAAACCAAATTGCTGTTTTAATTGTTTTAATTGTTTTAATTGTATTGCCTGTTTTTAATTTGAACTACATCCTTTGTGTTCTATGTTTTTATGCTGTACCTCTGGCACTGAGCCTTTAGTATGTGAGTCGCCGCGAGCCCTCGGGAGTCGGCGACGCAGAAATCGCAATAAATAAATAAATAAATAAATAAATAAATAAATAAATAAATAAATAAATAAAATACAGGTAAAACAGCCCTCTAGAGGGCGCCACAAGTTCCACATAAAGCTGTAAACCAAGCGTACGAGTCTGTTTCCCAAAATCTTCAGGCTATGCATTATACAAATGATACTATTGAATGTGAATGGAGAAGTATTTATTTATTTACTCAATTTCTATTCCGCCCTTCTCACCCCGCAGGGGACTCAAGGCAGATTACAATGTACATTTAGACACACAAACACACGAGACAGACAGAGGCAATTTAACATCTGGCCACCAGGGGGAGCTGTCGCACTCCTTTATTCCTCAGCGTATTTCCTGGAGATCTTTTTAATGGCCTCATAAATCAGTTAAATTAAGCCTCCCCACTAAGTGGTACCTTAATTTCCTACTTGACAGATGCAACTGTCTTTTGGGTTGCCAAGGTCGACAACAGGCTACACAATAGGTCGAGAGCCCACCTCGACCCGGGCAGGTCTCGAATTCATGACCTTCTGGTCAGTAGAGATCTTATGCAGTTGACACCCAGCCAGCTGCGCCACATTCCTGGTGGGAATTCCCACATCCACCCATGGAATTGGGTCTCTCAATGTGCACAGATATGACCCTGTCATAGCCTAACATTTAGTAGTCAGTACTGTCCATATTCAATCAATTTATACTTCCATAAAGCTTTACAAAGGATTATTATCCCACCAGGTTTTTTAAAACATAGCTGAAAACATACTTAAACTGTTTCTACACTGTCCTATACCCAATCTGATCCCAGATTATGTGCTTCGAACTGGATTATATGAGTCCACACTGTCAGATAACCTGGGATGAGCAGATACTATGGGATCAGATCCTGGGATATAAGGGCAATGTAGAAGGGGTCTTAGAGAGAAAAGTAATAAAAACAAATATATTCAATTGTTAGGTAACAGTGTATATGTTTAACTATAATACCACTCTGGTTTTATGCTATCATTCATATTTGATCATAATTAAAAACAGATTTGCTGCTGCTTTCAACTATAATGGTGATGCGTGCTAAGTATATGAGATATAAATGACTGTGCAAAATGTGAAAGTTTAATACTAGACATTCCAGCTAACCCTTTGCAGACAGGAATGTGTATTTGTCTGGGCAAGCTTTAGAGGGCTAGGGTTGCTTAATACTAAGACCTGTGTTTACTGTTTTCAGGAAACATGTGTAATTTAAGTTGTACACTGAGAATTGGGCACTGAGTGGCCAGGGACCCATAATCCATTTTCCAAGAGCATTTTTCCAGGGGCAGACAGAAATATTCCCATCAGGAAAGTAGTCTCTCATTTCTTCCTCAATGTGAATGGCAGTGGAGGAGCTTTGGTAGAGCTCACCACTTTACTCCAGTTCTAATACTGGAGCTACATCGGTTGGATTTCTATGAAGCCAATCACAGCCAAATCAGTTATTTCGCTTTCTTCCCTCTGTTTGGTCCAAATATATTCAATCTAAAGAAGAGGTATAAATAACATAGTTCTGCAGTTTTAATGTGCATGTATTAAGGAATTAAAGTATCAACAGCAATATCTGGTAGTTATCAAGCCCGGATTAACAATTTTTTGCGCCCTAGGCCACATTTTGGAATTATGCCCCTACCGCACCCCCCACACACACACACAGACACGTTACTCAGACCCACACTAAAAATAAAACCTTATCTTCCTCCCTCCCTCCCTCCCTCCCCGGCGAGCCTGAGCTGATGCTGCTGCGGACCCTGGGGAGTGGGGGCAGCAGAAATGGAGCTCAGGGCAGAGGCTCCTCTCCGTGCTTTGCATTTCCTTCCTTGCAAGCTGCAAAGGCTGTCGGCGGAGGATGCTGGCGGGACGGCCAAAGCGGGTGCCATTTTCTCCAGCCCGCTTTGGCAGCCCCGCCAGCATCCTCCACCGACACCCTTTGCAGCGGGCAAGGAAGGAAAGGCAAAGTGCGGAGAGGAGCTCCTGCAGATCCCCAGCCTCGCTGCCCGCGGCTCCCGTACCTTCCTCCTCCTCCTTGGATTTCGGCGCAACAGGACAAAAAGTGGTGGCTCGGAGGCCAGGCGCGCGCAAGCAGCCCCATCTCTTCTCCTGCCTCCGCCGAAAGTGCAGCGTCCTGGGTTAGTGGCCTCTTTTCCCGGTTTTTGCTGCCTCCTCAGTGGAGATATATATATATATATATCTCCTGCCCCAGGCCGCTGCTGGGCCCTCTCCCCCATTCAAGTGGATGAGGCCTCCCTCTGGGGAAGGCGCCTGCAGCCGGGCACACTCTCCTCCGCCGGCGCCTGTCTGGGAGGGAAGGAGACCACGCTGGATGTTTCCTCCCAGAAGCACGCTCTCCCAGTTTCCTCCCAAAAGCACGCTCTCCTGACGTTTCAGCCTCAGAGGCAGGCTGAGGCAACATTTTGGGGGGGGTCCGTGATCTGCGCCCCCTTCGGCTTGCGCCCCTAGGCCATGGCCTAGGGTGGCCTTATGGGTAATCTGGGCCTGGTAGTTATGCCACAAACAGCATGCACTGCTGATGAAGTGTTGGTCGGTTTTCAAAGTAGTATTTTATTTAACCATGAGAGATGCAAGCAATATTCTTCTACATATGCACACCTATTCTTTCTTTGAATCATGGCCTTGTTTTTTAAACCAAGAAAAATTAACACATGCTCGCTGAATGCTTAAACTTTTTGAAGTAAAATCAGTCGCACAAGTGCTGTATGGAGCCCAGCTTGGACCCCTCTCAAATTATGCCCCACTAGAGCGTGTCCAATGGAAATTCCTAAGAGCGACTCTACAGGCTCCCAGATGTCTCCCTAACGCTACCCTGTGATTGGAGACAGGCTTCGTGAAAGTGGAAGCAAGAATATGGACAGCTATTCTCAATTACTGGCTACACCTATGCTTCTCCCCATGTGGTCTTGCCCCCCTAATCATGAGAGACGACTTCCAGTCCACACGGATTAAAACAGTAGCAGCAAAGATCGCAACGCTAGGTTTCTCCCAAAGACAATTGCTAACCATGAGATGGGACCAAGCCAAGGATCTCATTAAGCAACGGATCCTGGACATAGAGCGCCAATCCGACCTAGCCTGTTCCCCAGCCTTCATTGTTAGTGAAGCCACTAGATATCTCACTGCCCCCATGGCATACCTAACAGACCTGGAGGTGCCCAAACACCGAAGGGCTTTTACCCTGGCAAGATGCCATGCCCTCCCATTGGCTGTATTGGAGGGGAGGTATCAGAAGACCCCCTTCAAGCAGAGACTATGCCCCTGTGGGTCTGGTGATGTGGAAACAACTGAGCACGTGCTTCTTCAATGCATGTTCTACAGAGATCTTAGATCCAATCTCATTGGACCATGGCTTTTAAAGTACCCGGGAGCAGTGAAAGATGCTATTCCACCCTGCTGCTTGACACTAACACTGCAATGACTTACAGTGTTGCTAAGTTCTGTGCTGCTGCCCTTAATATCAGACGGGTGATGATTGACATCGTAAGGCAACAATATCCTGTCTTTTAAAATATATTTTTATACTGATTTCTAGTCTGATTTTAAATAACTGTTTACTGGGGAGTTGTCCTTCTCCTCTTAGGGCGCTTGGGCCCGCTTTGTGCTGGTCTGTGACCGTAATAAAGTTTTGATTGATTGATAGAAAAGTTAATGTCACTGTCCAATTTTACATGTTGAAAAAACAGCGTCAAATCATTTATTCCTGCCCATTCTATTGAGGGAAGCCTTCTGTTGATAAACTATTTGGATGGCACCCTATGTCCTTAATGTACTATGAGACTAGAGTGGTCATATTGCTGATTGGAGAGTATTAGGATTCACCAATACTCCTGAATTAGTGCAGTTTGACACCGCTTTAACTGCTGTGGCTCAATGCTATGGAAACCTGGGGTATATAGTGAGAAACCTGCACTGTTTGACAGAGAAGGCTACAGATCTTGTAAAACAAATTCCAGTATTCTTTAACATTGAGTCATGGCAATAAAAGCAATGTGAAACTGCATTCATTCTCCAATATTGATGCAGCCATAGTGCACCAATCCAGTCCAGAGCTTATTTCAGAAGCCGATAGGAATAATAGGTAAATTATATATAAATCTATCTTAGGCAGAATTATACAGGGAATAGGGGAGAGCTACTTATCATAATGGTTTATAATCTTGAAAGTTACTATTTGGATTTTTTTTCATGTCAGGAACGACTTGAGAAACTGCAAGTCACTTATGGTGTGAGAGAATTGGCTCTCTTCAAGGATGTTTCCCTGGGGACACCTAGATGTTTTGATGTTTTACCATACTTGTGTGGGCTTCTCTCATGTCCCCACATGAGGAGCTGGAGCTGACAGAGGAGTTCATCCGCACTCCCCCCGGATTCGAATCTTCGACCTGTGGGTCTTATTTATTATTTATTTATT
The DNA here is from genome assembly GCA_030556195.1 of Anolis apletophallus. NCBI lineage: Eukaryota > Metazoa > Chordata > Lepidosauria > Squamata > Anolidae > Anolis > Anolis apletophallus. The sequence goes on from JARBWK010000005.1 coordinate 128,763,347, forward strand.
TTACCGTATTTATATACCGCCCTTCTCAGCCCGAAGGTGAATCTTCGGTCCTGCCAGCACAAGGGTTTAACCCATTACAACACCGGGGGCTGCTATTTGGATGAGAGGCAACCACAGAATACTAGGTTCTATAGACCAGGCATGTAGATGGGGGCTTGAGGGACTTCACCCCCCAAATTCTCAGGGTGGTCTACAAGAAGGCCTTACTGGTACATTATTTAAACTGTTTATTCATATCATGATCTGATCACCATGCTCAATATATCCATATGCACTGGGATCTCTCTGACCAGTAGGTCATGAGTTCGAGGCCTGCCCGGGTTGAGGTTGGTGCTCAACCTTTGAGTGTAGCCTGCTGTCGACCTATGCAGTCCAAAAGACAGTTACATCTGTCAAGTAGGAGATAAAGATACCACATAAGGGGGGGGGGGAAATTTTGACTGAATTATGAGGCCATTAAAGAACTCCAGGAATGCTGAGGAATGCAGAAGGAACAATAAGGGATGCTGGGAACGCTGAGAGATAAGGAGTGTGTCAGCTCCCCCTGGTGGCCAGAGTTTGCCTCTGTTCGTCTATATGTGTATATGTGGAAACGGCAAGGGTTGTCTGGTAAGTATGTGTACCTGTAATCCGCTCTGAGTCCCCTTTCGGGTAAGAAGAGTGGAATATAAATAAAGTGTATTGTTATTATTATATGCATGAGGGTATTGGGATAACAATACAAAAGGCTTGCTAGGGTAGGCCCTCTCCCACTCAGACTCAGCTCCCCCATTAAACTCAGTCCGTCGTCCGCCCGCCCCCCATCCCCCTCCCCCGAATCAAAATCGTGGCTATGGGCCTACTATAGACCATTTTTTCAGATGAAGGCAGGAAAAGTACTGATGACAATTCCTTGCCTAAGAGTACTCTATTATGAATATCTTAGGATGAAAGATAGCATAAAGGTGCACACATATAACATGAAAGAATCAAGAGGCAATGGCAGGTAGGCGCAAAATAGGCAGCTCACTTTGAAAATATTGAGCAGGGTAGTATTTTCTGAGAAGAAGGAGTCCAGTAACAGTTGATCTCAACTTAGCTAGCAGAAAAAGCCTTGATGTCTTTCTCCCCTTTTATAATAGCGAGTGATGCCCCCCCCCCCAACCACTGTTGATGTCAGGGGATGTAGCCTAGATAAAGTGGCACACATGCCAAATATGACACAAGCGGAATTCTCCAAAGCAGCTGCCCAAAACAGTAATCTATGTTATGGTATATAACTTTATAGCCACAACACACAGAACCCGCGAAGGGTCATAGAATGAATAAAGTGAGTATTAGAAATATCCAATATATATATATATTTATTCAGTACTGCATATAAGCATTATCACAAAATGGACCTACATTACCAACAAATGGGTAAACGTTCAATTCTCACGCCCGGGGTGATAAATCAACTGGTGAATAGTTCAGAAAAGTAAATCCATAAATTAGCCTCGAAAGGCTTATTTAACTCACAACGGTGAGTATTTGTAAAGTTCCAATTTAACCCCCGATGGGGAACGACAAATAATAACGGCGTCAAATGCCAATAATGCGGATTTCCCAAGGCGTCGCAATGTGAATGCTCAGGAAAATCCAGATGAATCTTCCTGGTCAAATGACCCAAGTTGGACGCGGAGGAGTGAAATGAAACTCTTCCAAGCGAATGGAAAGGCCGACGGAGTCACCCTAATGATTGCTACTAAGCCTGGGTCATGTTGTATTGCTACTTGATAATGGACGCTCTTGTTGATTTGCCTTGAGAAAACCGAATTTTACGGTGAAACGGATTCTAAGGCCTCTCCATCTCGCATTGCTACTCCGTCGGCCTTTCCATTCGCTTGAAGGAGTTTCATTTCACTGCTCGCGTCCAACTTGGGTCATGGTGACCGTATAGCTATCCCAGGGGTGAGAGAGGCCCGGCTGACAAAGACCCGATGGAGAGCCTTCTCTGTGGTGGCCCCTGTGATCTGGAATACACTTCCGCCTGCTCTCAGGGCCACATCGGCCCCAGCCAGATTCCTGTCCGACTTGAAAACTTGGCTCTTCTGCCAGGCGTTTGGGGATTGACTAGATAACCTGGAGGCTGGGCCCTCTATGGTTCTCTGTACCTGGACCAGGAAGATTCATCTGGATTTTCCTGAGCATTCACATTGCGACGCCTTGGGAAATCCGTATGTGAAACCTGGTGGATTCACAATCTACAATCAGAATTTCCAGTCGGGCTCAACGAGCCCCTCCCCCTTTCGGCCCTACTCACATGAGTGGGGCCCAGGTGCGAGCATATATAACATCTGCGTTTCCCCAGGGCTCCACCCCTTGGGTCCGCAGGAGCAGTGGTACAATGGAATTCCTCCAGCCCAGGTAGGCTAGCCACCACCCCCACGTTTTTAATGCAGAGATGGGTCTCCTCTTATTATTTTTATTACTGTTATTTAGAATGTGTCTCCTGTGACGCGGCATTTGCCTGGCGTGATTTAGCCGCCTGACGAAGCTAACCAGCGAAACGGATCGTGGCCCCGCACTTCAACCGTTGCGGCCCCTCCGAGCGTCTCACAATTGGCTGAGCCTTGCATCGCTTTCCCCTCCACGACTGGTATGCACCAGGACTGTTTGCGAACTTTATCGTTTATGTGCATGAGAATTTCTCCAGCGGGTGTGTATGCTGCTCCCCGCCAACTTTTGTTACTGTTTCGCTACTGCCCTGTGCATGCCTTTGCATTTGTATGTACATTGTTCCTACGTGGTTTGATTGGGGATTGTTTAACTTTATGTATTAATGCTTATTATATTTTGATGCATTGCTGCCATTGACTGAATACAAGTTCATTGGTATTTCCTTTATTGTGTTTGTAATTCATGACCTTGAGTGCAGTTTTCATTATACTCTGCATCCCTTGCTGTTTGTAACTGTATTCCCCCCCCCCCCCTGGGGTCTCTTACGTGGTTTATTATGGCTGTTACAAATGTTAATATGAATGTTATAAGTGCTTTTGATAATGAGGAGGCAGATTCCACCATACATGGATTGTTTCTGTTCGACCCCCAGGAGGGAGCTCCCTCTGATTCTGCCCCTGCCGCACCTGCTTCCCCTATACGGGATTTAGAGGAGAAGGAATTGAGCCTGATTAGAGCTCAACTCACAGCTGCCTCCCTGTCTGAGTATGTTCGCCATGCGCTTACTCCTAGGGGCCTGCGCGTTCAGGTCCCTCCTGGTGTATATTTGGATGACCCCGAGTTTTTAGCCTCATGGAAAGCCATAGCGGAACGTTGCTCCAGGGATTGGATGTTACTTATCATAAGACGGAATATGAAGGAGGCGGCTGCCCTTCAAAGTGAAATTGAGTCCCTTAGAACCACCCACGAGGATACCTTCCCTCCCCCGGAACTGGCCAAGATACAGGCGGAATGTGATGCTTTACGCAAATCTCTTAAAGAATTCAAGATTAATAAGTTCCGCAGGGACCAGAAGGATTATTCTGCTAACCGTATCTTCAAGTGGACCTATAAATCCCCCAGTGATAGACAAGTGAGATTCGATGGGACTTCCCCTTCTGCCACCTCGGGAGAGGACGCTAATTCAGATTCCTCTGCTGGCCCCAGTTCTGCAGGTCACCCCATGAAACGTCGCAACCCTCCCAGAAAGCGGGTTTTTCAGAAGGCCAACCGCAAGAAGGGTCCCACCTAGTGGTCAACCTATCCTCTCATAAATTCACCACCGGGGAGCTGGATATTTTGGAGCGGGGCTCGTCTTTTGTTTTCACTCCTTTTTGCTCTGAGCTTACCATCAGGCAGGATCTTTCCCGTTTGTTTCGTAATCTACGATTAAAAGAACATTTTGAAAATTCGGATGACTCTGCTTGTGCATCTGTTCATCCCAGGATCTATAAACGCAGTACATTTATACCTCATGATATTTCCCACCAATTAAGGACTTTTGAAACCGTGGTCACGAGGGAGGTTTCCAAGTTGGATCATCGCACTGACATGACATATTCCAATTTATCCAAGGAGGAGCTTAACTTTGTTAGAGCCCTAGGCAACATGCCAGACTTGGTGATAAAACCCGCGGATAAGGGGGGCGGGCTGGTCATTTTAAATCATCATGATTATCTTTTTGAAGCCCACCGTCAACTCGGTGACATCTCCTCTTACCATAAACTCCCTGGAGATCCCACCAATAGATTTCTAAGGAATGTCCGCAATGTTGTGCAGGATGCCACCGAGATGGGTTATATTGGGCCCAAGGAAGCTGCATTTTTGATCAATGACCACCCTTGCATTTCACAAATGTATTTTTACCAAAGATACATAAGCCTGGCCTCCCTCCGCAAGGCCGTCCAATTTTGTCCGCCTCAGGCTCTCTCTTGGAACCCCTCGCTGTGTACATTGATGTGATCCTTCAGCCATTTGTGGCCAGAATCCCCACACTCATTTTGGACACCACGGATTTCATCCGAAAGATAGAAGCCCTCAGGATTGACCACCATGATATATTAGCTACATGTGATGTCAAATCATTGTACACTTCTGTACCCCTCCAGGAGGCCAGAACCGTTCTATTGGATGTGTTTGACTCAAGGCCCCCCAATGATCTTCCACCCTCTACATTTCTGATTGAACTCGTTGACTGCTTGTTTGAATACAATTATTTTGCATTTGGATCTGATTTTTATTTGCAAGTCAACGGAGTGTCAATGGGCCAGAGTTGCGCTCCATCAATAGCTAACCTTTATATGGGACATCTCGAGAAGAGTTTTTTGCATGATCCATTATCCCCGGCCAAGTACATCAAATTCTTCGGGCGCTATATAGATGATTGCTTCATCCTCTTGGGACATGACACCCCCATGGCTGAGTTCCTCACCTGGTTGAATTCCTGGAATCCATCCATCCAATTTACGATGGAGCACAGTCAAGATTCCGTTAACTTTTTGGATACCACTGTTTACAAGATGGGCAATAGGCTGGGCGTCCGCTGCTATAAGAAGCCAACTGACAAGAATTCCATCCTCCATTTCAGGAGTCATCATTCTTCATCTCTCAGGCACAGCCTCCCATTTTCACAGTTTTTAAGATTGAAGAGGAACTCAACCCGTATAGTTGATTACCATAATGACGCTGATAAGTTTGGGGACCAACTCAGCGCTCGAGGTTACCCGCCCCGGGTTGTACAACAGGCCCGCATTAAGGCTAATGGCACATGCAGAGATTCCCTTCTTCATAAGAGGCGCAAACCTCCTCACACTCGGTTGGTTTGGCCACTGACCCTCACTCCCCATAGCCGTGAGATTGTCAGCATTGTCAAGAAGTTCTGGGATATATTGCCCCCTATACCGGCGTTTCGTGAATTCCCCATGGTCGCGTATAAGCGCACCAGTAACTTTAAGGACCTGCTGGTACATTCTACGTTATCCCGCCAACGCGTGTTCTCACACTCTACGTCAGGTTTTTGGCCATGTGGGGGGTGTTCGTCCTGTACCCAAGCATTATGTTGCAAAGACATTACGAGCCTGAAGTCTCACAGATTATTTACTATCCGGGATTTCCTCAATTGCGACACGGAGAATACTATCTATGTCATCATTTGTGGGTATGGCCTGTATTACGTAGGGATGTCGTCACGCCCCTTACGTACCCGCATTTCGGAACATCGTTCCAGGATACGTACCTCACAGGACAACACCATCTTATACCGCCACTTCTTGTCACAGAGCCATAACCCCGAATCCTTCCGATTCGCGGCCCTGGAGAGGGTTACCACCAGTGTGCATGCCAACAATCATGATGCCCTTATCAGGCGTGAAACCTGGTGGATTCACAATCTACAATCAGAATTTCCAGTCGGGCTCAACGAGCCCCCCGCAGGAGCAGTGGTACAATGGAATTCCTCCAGCCCAGGTAGGCTAGCCACCACCCCCACGTTTTTAATGCAGAGATGGGTCTCTTCTTATTATTTTTATTACTGTTATTTAGAATGTGTCTCCTGTGACGCGGCATTTGCCTGGCGTGATTTAGCCGCCTGACGAAGCTAACCAGCGAAACGGATCGTGGCCCCGCACCTCAACCGTTGCGGCCCCTCCGAGCGTCTCACAATTGGCTGAGCTTTGCATCGGTTTTCCCCTCCACGACTGGTATGCACCAGGACTTTTTGCGAACTTTATCGTTTATGTGCATGAGAATTTCTCCAGCGGGTGTGTATGCTGCTCCCCGCCAACTTTTGTTACTGTTTCGCTACTGCCCTGTGCATGCCTTTGCATTTGTATGTACATTGTTCCTACGTGGTTTGACTGGGGATTGCTTATCTTTATGTATTGATGCTTATTATATTTTGATGCATTGCTGCCATTGACTGAATACAAGTTCATTGGTATTTCCTTTATTGTGTTTGTAATTCATGACCTTGAGTGCAGTTTTCATTATACTCTGCATCCCTTGCTGTTTGTAAATCCGTATAACTTTACAAATACTCACCGTTGTGAGTTAAATAAGCCTTTCGAGGCTAATTTATGGATTTACTTTTCTGAACTATTCACCAGTTGATTTATCACCCCTGCGTGGGAATTGAACGTTGCACCCATTTGGGTAATGTAGGTCCTTTGTGATAATGCTTATATGCAGTACTGAATAATATATATATATTGGATATTTCTAATACTCACTTTATTCATTCTATGACCCTTCGCGGGTTCTGTGTGTTGTGGCTTTGAAGCCCCCGAGCACTGTTATTCATTTACATATAACTTTATAGATCACAATTATATGCTTTATACGAGCACTCCTTTTATGCAAACCCACATTGCAAGATTTGTTTAAGTTATTATCTGGCCCACATCATTTCCCACTGAGCCGAGTAGCAGGAAGGGAAGAGAAAAAAAAGTGTTTACTATGTTATTTATCCTTAAAAGGCATGTGTGTATATATGCATAGATATATAACCAAACTCAGCAAAATTGCTTCTGTATTTGAATTCTGAGCATTCCTTGGTCATTACACAACACAGCAACGAGACTGCTCTCTCCTCTTAGCCAAAATGCACAACTTAATTCCAGGACTAATCACGCTGGATTTAGGATTAAAAATCCCTTGGGAGAAAGAAAACATCCTTGAGAAGTTTTCCACAATTTCCATCTATGGACCAAATTCAGGTTTATTGTGAGAGGGAGAAGGCTGTTAGGGTAAAGGGATATCTCAGTAGCAGCTTTCTTTCTCCCTCTCCAACTGTATTTTCTGAATAAATATGAATCAAAAAGTAATGAGAACAAGAGATGAGGAGACTCAGACAGAAACAGGAGTTGATCTTAATTAATATTTGACTAAGTAGCCTGACCTCTTGGAATTCAGGTAATAAATTGTTTTGTTTAATATCATCCATTCTTTGAACATTACCTGGAGTGATGCTGCACTGCACAGATGTCCAAAACACGTTGTGACTAAATCTCTCTTAAATGTATGGCTGAAATTTGGTCACCTTAGCAATACATCTAGATTTCAGATGGGTATATTAGTTAAGTGTATGAGTCTAGATACAAGTAGAGTCTCTCTCTCGGCATTACTTCGCGAACGAAAATTCTTAGGAAGGACTCATCCCATGCTTTTTACAAGCGCGTTGATGACTAAAAAGGCCAATCCGAGATAGGCAAGTTCGGTTGCAGAAAGTCTCCTTGGGTGATGTTATTTCCAAGTTGTGGTTCTTTCTGTGTTGTCGTTCCTCTTCGAGACCCGTTCGGCGTGTCTTCTCGAAAGAGGCTGCAGCATTGTGGATAGTGTGTCTCCATGCCTCCCGATGTGAGGCCAGGGTGGACCATTGTTGGTGATCAATCTGGCCGAGCCTGAGATGTTGTTTCAGGGAGTCCTTATATCTCTTTTTGGGGGTACCTCTCTTGCGCTGACCCGTGGCGAGTTCACCATAGAGTAGTATCTTTGGGAGGCAGTGGTCCTCCATCCTAGAGACGTGCCCTGCTCAGCGTAGCTGTGTTCTCAATAGCATGGCCTCAATGCTGGTGATCCCTGCTTGCTCAAGGACAGCAACATTAGTCACATAGTCGGTCTAGTGTATATTTAGGATTGTGCGAAGACAGCGCTGATGAAAGTGTTCGAGGAGTCATAGGTGTTGGCGATAGGTGCCCCATGTTTCAGACCCATAGAAGAGAATAGACAGTACAATAGCTCTGTACACACTGATTTTGGTGCTTTGCCTCAGGTGCTTGTTGCTCCAGACTCTTTTGTGAAGCCTTCCAAATGCACTATATGCCTTTGCTAATCTGTGATCTATCTCTTTATCAATCTTGGCGTCTGAAGAGATGATGCTTCCCAGGTAGGTGAACTGCTGAACTGACTTAAGCACAGATTCGCCTATGCTGACGTGGGGATGATGGTGTTCTTCCTGTGGTGTGGGCTGGTAGAGAACTTCCATTTTCTTCAGGCTGATTTCCAGCCCAAACAGCTCTGCAGCTGTTGCAAAGCAGGATGCCAGGCACTGCAGGGCTGCTTCTGAATGGGCAACAAGGGTAGTATTGTCAGCAAATGTAGAGTACGTTGACTTAAGAGTTTAATTTTCCCATGTCAGAGCTCTTAACTCAGAACATTCTTATTTCAAAGTAAAACATTTCCAATTGCAATGCTATTAATTCGTTCCGCCACCCCTTGAGACTTTCCCCCATTTTTTGTTACATGTTGAAAAAAAGAAAATGTACTTTGTAAATAACAAATAATGTATAAATGTATACTCACATGGAACAATAAAAAGGAAAGATCAACTTTAAAATGGTAAAAACACAAAGTTGTGGCAAGGAAGCACAAAGTGAAGAGGCAGAAGCATCATTTTCTTCATTCTGTACTCATTCCAACCTCCCTCCCTCCCTCTTTTGTTCTCTTTTCATTAAGCCAAACAGACCAGGAATAAAAACCATACAAACTCAACTAACCCAGAGTTCCTCAAATGGACAAGAGCAAAGCAGGCAGCAATCTCCCAAAGTGGACAAGAGTATGAGGCACAAAGGCACGAGGCATGGAGGCTGCGCCCTTGAAGCCCTAAAGCCTTCTTCCCTCATGTTAGTGCTCCCTCTGGCACTAGTTCTTAACTCAAAATGCTGCTCTTATGTCAAAGTGAAACCTGAAACCTTAACTCAAAACACTCTTTTGTTGGGATGCTTTTAAGTAGAGGTGCCATTATAATCTTTATATCTAGAAAAAGTAGGTAAAGTACAACTCTAGCTACTTTAGACTTCACTCATAGAAACCCCACCAATATAACTAAAAATGTCTCAGGGAGTTGTGGTCTGAAACATCTAGGCAACAAAGAGTATCCCGTTCCAGTTATAAGAGTTTATAATTGTGCCAGGTAACTTTATTTATTATTTATTTATTTACCGCATTTATATACTGCCTTTCTCAGCCCGAGGGTGACTCAAGACGATTTACACTCGGTACAATTTGATGCCCCCAACAACACAAAATACAGTTAAAAACATTTAGCATAAACATAAAAACCATACAAAACCAATAAAACTAATAAAAATGTGAATCCTCAGCATCTCATTACTGAAGTCATTATCCAATCGCATCGTCCAGTCACTCCGTAGATCTAAATTGGTCTGTTACATTGCATTTGTAAATGCTTCCTCGAAAAGTCAGGTTTTAACTTTTACAAAATGTTAGGAGGGAGGGGCTGATCTGATATCCCTAGAAAGACCGTTCCACAGCCGAGTGGCCACCACTGAGAAGGCCCTGTCTCTCGTTCCTGTCAAGCGAATCTTTGAAGAGGAGTTGTGTGCTCCCTGTTAACAAACTGGCTGCTGCCTGTTGGACCATTTGGAGCTTTTGAACAGTCTTCAAAGGCAACCCCATATAGAGTGCATTGCAGTAGTCTATACAGCATGTAACCAGAGCGTGGACTACTGTGGCCAAGTCAGACTTCCCAAGGTATGGGCACAGCTGGCGCACAAGCTTTAACTGTGCAAATGCTCCCATGCTCATCACCGAGACCTGGGTTTCCATGCTCAGCGATGAATCCAGTATCACACCCAAGCTGCAAACTCCGGATGACCTCCCCCAGCAGCTTCAGGTAGATTTTAAACAACATGGGAGACAGTATTGAACCACAAGACAATGGTTGTGGGGTTGAACAGGTAGGGTTGCCATATGAATAAGGGACCGGCACCTAAAAATAGGGAAATTTTCACAAAAAGAAGGGACACTACATAAATACTTGAAAAACAAATGGTGATTTTTAAGTTTTTATGAAGTGTTCACTTATTTTTGTGAAAATTTCCTAGGGTGCCTGTCCCTTATTCATATGGCAACCCTATGAACAGGTGTCTGGTAATAAAACCAAACAGTGTTCCCTATACCAGTATTTCTCAACCTTTTTTGAGCCGCGGCACATTTTTTACATTTACAATATCCTGGGGCACACCACCAACCAAAATGACACTCTAACACAGTAATACATATAGTTAATATGTTTTTAAATATATTTATACACTCAGTGTGAAACCTGGGCCTGTTTCAATGAACACAACATAGATATCCTGGCAGGAATGGCAGGAAGACACACGCAAAGTTCTTGCTCAACAGCTGTCAGTCTCTCTCTGTGTTTTGCTTTTCTGCCTGCGCTGTTGTGCGCTCTCTCTCTCTCTCTCTCTCTCTCTATATATATATATATATTAGGCATGCTAAAATTGAAACGGAAATCTAATTGATTCGTTAGAAATCCGTAATTAATGGGACTTTTGTTGTTTTACGGATCGCTGCCCCGAACCAGGAAGTGGACTTCTTTTTACGGTCCGTGAGGCCAACAATTTGCGTTAGGATCGTTAGAAATTCTTAATTATTAATTAATTAATTATTGTACTACTCACTTCTCCCGCTCATTTCCTTCCGCCTTCATTCAGCTTCTTCTTTTCCCGCATTTATATGGGGAACTGGAAGTGAGCGCTGCTGCTAGGTAGAGGCACTGCATTCTGGAAAGTGATTCACACACACACACACACGCGCGCGCTTCTCCCCTCTCTCAGGCTTCCCCCTCCTTCTCTTCCCCCGTTGCTCTGCTGCCATGCATGCCCCATTGCAGGGGCCTGCTTCACACACACACACACACACGCCACGCTTTTCCTCTCTCTCCGGCGCTCTCTCAGATGCTTCTCTTCCCTGTTGCTCTGCCTTCTCCCATCGCAGGGACCAGCTGCAGCCCTCCAGGTACGTGTTTTGGACTTCAACTCCCACCATTCCTCACAGCCTCAGGCCTCTTCCTTTTCCTCTCAGCCTGGGCAAACTTGGGCCCCTCGCTCCTCAGGATCGGGGTGAGAGAGGCAGCGAGGAGCGAGGGGCTCCTCCTCCTTTTCTTTTGCTGCTTCCAAGAATAGAAAACCCCTCCCTCCCTCCCTTCCTCTTTCCCTCCCTCCTTCCTATTTGGAGAGTCCCATCTAGAATTCAGTGTGGTTTATTCAAGTTTTTGGCCTACAACTCCCAGAAATCCCAGCCAATTTACCAGCTGTTAGGATTTCTGGGAGTTGTAAACAAACCATCTGAATGCGCATGCTCTGGCATACAATTTCTAACGAATTTCGTTAGTTATTACGTTACATTTCCGAAAATTTTGGGAATTTTTTGTAAGTCTTTGATATACTAATCAAAAAAAAATCCCCCCCCCATTTGATTTTAGAATCGCCATTTTTCGATTTGTTATCATGCCTAATATATATATATATATATATATAGAGAGAGAGAGAGAGAGGGAGGGAGGGAGTTCAGGAGAGGAGGGGGGAGGGAGGAAGATGTGGGGTGAGTCTGCGCAGTAGCGCCCGCACCGGTCACGCCTTCCTCTCCCCCTCCTGAACATAACACGCTCACGCTGCCCCCTCAGATCAAAAGGGCAGCAGAAGAGGCTGGGAAGAAGGGAGCCCGAGTGGAGAAGAAAAGTGTTCGGCAGGAGGGGGAAGAAAGGGCATTGGAGGTTCCAATCTCCCACGGCACACCTGATGATCGCTCACGGCACACTAGTGTTCCACGGCACACTGGTTGGGAAATACTGCCCTATACACAGGTAATATGTAGGAATTGTGGGAGCTGAATTCCAAACTTATAGAAAATCTAAGTTTGGGAATCCCTGCTTAGCACCTATACAGTGTTATCTGCAACATGAAGTTCACCAGCATACAGTATATCTTGCCTGGCCTCCTTTTGGAATGGATGGCTTGAATGGATTTGGCTCATGTAGGAAAGATAAGTGCATAAATGCAAGATATGTATCCCAAGTCACACATTGTAGTTGACCTTAAAATTAATGCATAAACACAAGTATGGCTCAGTAATTATGGTTTTCTATTACCATGGCATGTTTATGCATCCAAACATGAACTGTAATGCAAGGCAGAATCATAAATTCATAAAGATCTTCACCAGGTTCCACTAATTTTGGCTGATATGGCTTTTACATTTATTTATGAAACATTCGGTTAGCAATTCTACTGATGGACTATGTCAGCAGTACTTTTCCTCAATCACTGTGGTGAGGAATAACAAGCAAAAGCCTAAATCTTATTTGTTAATCCCATCCATAGTGGTGAGCCAAAACATAAGCAAATTCCATTTATTCAATTGGCTGACTATAATGGGGAATAACAATAGGGTTTAAGTCAAAATCTGCTGGTTCCGAGCAGGCTATTCCTTATCTTCCTTCCTTTGCCATTACCTACACTGGTTAGCTGGTGTAGTTCACCAACAGGATTTTAGACTTAATGAGTAATATAGAACACTACCATATCTCTGTAAAGTTTCTCAGAATTTATGGAAGTTTTGTTCAATTTGATCTTAGGACCTCATCATAAAGGTCCATGGACTCCATGAGGTCACAGCAGAGCCCATGGAGAACCTGTCACTCCACGCTCTGCATGGCATGACTTACCACGGATCCCATCATTTGGGGGCAAAGCATTGCCACCCGGCTTCCCCCTATTGTCATGAAGGCAGTGGCATATGCTGCTTCCTCTCCCTTTTCCTGTACACATGGACCATGTAATGAGCTCCGTCGAGAAAGAGGAGAAGAAGCAGCATACAATGGAGAAATGAGCCCATCTGACGAGGTAGTAAATTGAAAGTTGTCTGAGAAATAGGGTTCTAAAAGGGAAGAATGTAGACAGCTCAGTACATGCTAGTGGTACAGCCAGTGCAGCCCAAGGATCAGGTAAGCGTGGGGTTTGCAGCTAGTAACAGTCATGTTTCAGGTGGCTATCCAGCAGTGCCAAACTACCTTCAAGTACCTTCAAGGCATCACAAGGAATCTTTTTTGGGCCACCATTCTGAGTTCGATTGGGAGTTCTGGATGCCAGATAGAGCTTGTATTTTCAGTCAATGTAGAAGGGCTCTAAGTGGTAGTCAGAGGTGTGAAGAGTGCATAGATCCAGCCCTAGGAGATGTATATGGCCCAAAGTCTGTATTCTGCCCAGTTCTGCTTTAAATGAAAATGCTGCAGTTTGAGAAGTATATTTATTTATTTATTTATTTATCATTTTTCTATACTGCCCCTCTCAGCCCGAAGGCGACTCGGGGCGGTTTACACAAGGCAGTCTCTGCCCTTCAATCAAAAACACAAACAAAACAAAACAAAACAATAACCATATAACATAACAATTAGCAATTATTTATTTATTTATTTATTGTTCATTCTTATATACCGCTCCTTCCAGCAGGCTATAAAACATATAAAACATCCACTATACTCAATTTAATACAGTAGTACTAAAAGCATAAAATACAACAACTACACATAAAAACAAACATCTACAGAGCATCTACAATTAAAATTCTAAACTTACTATCTATCCGCAAGGACCAGTAAGATTAAAGGCTTGTCTAAAGAGGGATGTCTTACAAGCTCTCCGAAACGGAGCCAGTTCATTGATGGTGCGGACCTCATCCGGCATGGAATTCCATAGGGATGGTGCTGCCACGTAGAAGGCTCTCGATCTCATTGTAGATAGCTGGCAGGAGTGGATCGACGGGACTAGTAGGAGGTTCTGTTCTTCTGAACGTAGTGATCTCGGGGGAACATATGGGGTGAGACGGTCCCTCAGGTACACCGGCCCTAGACCATACAAGGCCTTAAAGGTCAATACCAGCACCTTGAAAACAATCCGGTACTCTATTGGTAGCCAGTGCAGTTGCTGTAAACTGCTGTAATTAAAACATACAAATGCAGTCTCAGCATCACGTTGAAATCATTTTCCGTCACATCGTCGTCATTCCATAGAGCTAATTAAACCGTTATATATCCCCATCTTTGAACAGCATTTTGATTTATATTGTTCCTGAGTTGATATAGTTTCAATGTAGACACATTATGCTAATTTCTATATTCTGTATTCACAGTATTAAAGTTTACAAATTAGAAGACTATGCACATAAAGCAGCTGCCTACGTTTGTAACATTGCCACCTGCTGCTATATGCCTTTAACAATCCTTTGGTGAAATGAAGCAGAAGAGCAAGCGCAACTCCTTTATTTGCAGTTTTTTCTAGGGTGGAGAGAAGAGGATTTGGAAAAGTCTGGAAAACTATTTCATGCATAACACCCAGGGCTTGGAAATGCTTCTTATCAGAATAATGGGAAAGGCTCTCTGTCCAAATTGCAAGTTCCTGCCAAATAGATTTGCAGGGGTGAGGGGGAATGAGGGAAGTCAAGGTTTTAATTTCTTTTCATACGAATTAACATTTGGAAACTATTGGATGAGATTATGATAAAGTCAGACGGCAGAAAGTATTTGGTTTGTAAACCACAGGGGTTATAGTTGAGAATATTACTGTACATTTTTCTCTTCGTTTTCTATTATTATTCTGTTAGTCACAGTAAACGGAGGGATTTATTTTTCACTACAGACCTTGGCATACAGTAGCTGTTTGGCTAACTATTGGCATATGTTCCTCCATAGCTTGCCCAAAAGATGACCTATAGACTAAACAGAGTATTTGGAATGTGGAACTGTTGTTATGCTTAGATGAATCCAAAAAGTGGATTTTTTTAATATAAAAAAACAAGTGGTTGTATGAAGCTTTTTTTGTTGTTTTTATTGAATATTTTCCCTATTCAGTTATCTCTGTGATTTTATTTGCAAATAGATAGTGTGATATCCACCAGCTTGCATAGTAAAGTCATGTAGGCAGCACTGTTAGTTACAAGCAGTCACTGTTTTATACTCTATCAGGGAATTGGGATACTTATTCCTTTGTGGAAATGAAGAGTCCTAACATAAAAAGAGCCTGGATCATAGGCTCAGTCAAATCCCCTCTAAACTTTAAAGATTTTAACAGAAGTTTGAATGGAACATTTGTTTTTACGTTAAGTTTTAACTTCCACATTTCCTAGAAAACAACATATGAATGCTTGGATTGTTTTTTCATATGTGACGCTGGACAATGTTTTTGCAAACTATTCTTTTGGAATATTCTTTTTTGTGCTGCTGATCATGAATGCACAATTTTATATCTGCAAAGCTTAATACTTCTTTACAATAACATTATAATGCAGAAAGAAAGAAAGAAAGAAAGAAAGAAAGAAAGAAAGAAAGAAAGAAAGAAAGAAAGAGCAATAATGGGTGGCCTCCTTCCTCCAAGATCGGGGACAACAAGTGGAGGTGGGAGGGATGGTTTCCGGGAGATTCCCATTAACTTGTGGGGTCCCTCAGGGAGCCATCCTTTCCCCACTATTGTTTAACATCTACATGCGCCCCCTGGCCCAGCTGGTTCGCGACTTTGGTCTGGAGTGTCACCAGTACGCTGATAACTAACACAATCGGATAAGACCAATGTATTATATTTATATATATATATATATATATATATATATATATATATATATATTTCATTTATATAGAGGGCTCCAAAGCCTGTCATAATCTCTATAGTGCAGTGATAAATACATGTATGTTAGAATACATAAACAGCGGGTCGCATTTACATACCAGCTACTAGGCGATATAAAGGAGCAGGGTGTGCGAAAGGGAAAGGATAAAGTTCCGTAGCACTGTGATGAGCTTACTCCGAGCGTAAATAATGTCCCAACATGGAATAATGTTCCACAGTCTGATAATGCCCTGTCCCTCAAAACCACATCTAAGGGGAGGGGGGGTGTACGACTGGGAAAGGAGGAGGTCGCTCTTGCTGTGAATGTTCCAATGTAGGAATCCCAGGCACAATGCAATGCACGCCGAAAATAGCAATCCAATGCTCCCGTAGGGGAAAAGGGTGTCGCGATCCCGCTGTAGCGTGAACAACGGCCAAGCCCAAGGTGGAAAGGCGCGGAGGGCTGCAACGGTTGAGCTGCAGGGCCCGATCCATTTCGCTAGGGCTTTGTCAAGCGGCAAATATTCAACAAGGCAATATGCTCGGCGTCACAGGAGTACAGTTTCAATCAAGGGTGTAATCCCGCATAATGACATCCTTCAGGTTCCCAGTCGTGCACCCCCCTCCCCTTAGATGTGGTTTTGAGGGACAGGGCATTATCAGACTGTGGAACATTATTCCATGTTGGGACATTATTTACGCTCGGAGTAAGCTCATCACAGTGCTACGGAACTTTATCCTTTCCCTTTCGCACACCCTGCTCCTTTATATCGCCTAGTAGCTGGTATGTAAATGCGACCTGCTGTTTGTGTATTCTAACATGTATGTATTTATCACTGCACTATAGAGATTATGACAGGCTTTGGAGCCCTCTATATAAATGAATATTATATATATATATATATATATATATATATATAAAATACATTGGTCTTATCCGATTGTGTTAGTTGTTTGCTAGTCAGCACCTGTGTATTAGTTAGACCAGTACGCTGATGACACCCAGCTGATGCTGAGAATGGATGGCAGGCCGTAGACTGTACCCGATTGTTTCCATCAATGCCTTTAAGCTGTGACTGGATGGCTGCGGGCCAGCCGGTTGAATGTGAACCCATCGAAGATGGAGATCCTATGGCTGAGTCATCCTGGACTGAGTGGAGGCCAGCTGCCTACCCTCGACGGCGAGCCTCTAAGACCATCGTCCTCCGTAAAAAGCTTGGGAGTCCATTTGGACTCATTGCTATCGATGGAGCTGCAAATCTCCACGGTATGCAAAACCGCATTTTTCCATCTGCGGCAGGCTAGGCGGCTGGCCCCCTACTTGTCCAGAGACGACCTGGCTACGGTAATCCAGGTGACAGTCATCTCGAGGCTGGATTACTGTAACGCCCTCTACATTGGCCTTCCCTTGTCGGCAGTCCGGAAGCTCGAGCTGGTGCAGAACGCTGCGGCTCGACTACTGGTGGGAGCATCAGTTCGAGAGCATATTACACCTATCCTGCAGCAACTGCACTGGCTACCAATAGAGTACCAAACTGTCTTCAAGGTGCTGGTATTGCCCTTCAAGGCCTTGTATGGTCTAGGGCTGGTGTACCTGAGGGACCGCCTCACCCCATAGAGTCCCTCGAGATCACTGCGTTCAGAAGAACAGAACCTCCTGCTAATCCCTTCGATCCACTCCTGCAGACTGTCCACTACAAGATCCAGAGCCTTCTTCATGGCAGCACCAGTGCTATGGAACTCCATGCCAGTTGAAGTCCATACCATCAAAGAACTGGCTCCGTTCAGAAGAGCTTGCAAAACAGTCCTGTTTAGACAAGCTTTTAATCTCATTGGTCCTTAAACATTGTTGGCAATCTTAGAAGTAAAATTGCAGTGGCTCTGCAATTGCTTGCTCCCTGTGTAGTTATAGGTTCTTATGCTTTTATGTATTATGCTTTTAGTATTATAATGCTTTTAGTATAGTATTAAATTGTGTCGTGATTGTTTTTATGTATTGTGTAAACCGTCCCGAGCCGGCTGGAAGGAGCAGTCTATAAGATTGAATAATAAATAAATAAATAAAATAATAAATAAATCACATTTTAGACGAAAGAAACTGTAGAATTAATGCAGTTTGGCACCACATTAACTGCCATGGCTCACTGCTATAGGATCTTGGGATTTCTAGTTTGGTGAGGCACCAGCACCCTTTGGTAAAGAAGGATGAAGATAATATAAAACTATAACTCCCATGAATCCATAGCATTGTGGCATGACAGTTAAAATAGTGTCAAACTGTATTAATTCTATAATGTAGATGCACCTGAAGTGATCCCTTGCTTGGTTCATTTTCTCACATACTCCCTTAGTAACAATGAGCAGATATTTTCTCCACATAGTTAACTGAAAAACTATGATATTCCTTTGGAATTCACATTCTCTGAATATTGCAATAGAGTTCAACTTCGGTTAAAACTAATGGGAAAGCGATCTATGTTGTGGTACAGAGACGGCCGTGGCTGAGTCCAGGAGTTAAAAGATAACAAAAGTTTATTTGAACAACAAATGGGTGTTGGAATAACAAAAAATAGCCTATCATCGGCTGTACAAAAAGCCCCAATAACCCCAGGGAACCCCAAAACCAAAAATGCTGAGAAGAAAAGAACTCAAAAACAAACAGTAGACGTCCTTCTGCGGCGTTCAATCAAAGGGATGTCCATAAGGCGTGGTCCAAACAATCCAGAGATCATAGGGCAGGAAACAAACACACAGGAAAGGAGGAGACGTCCCCAAGTCGACAGGAGCTAAGTATACAGAAACACATAATTCACAGCCCCCCATAAAACACAGCATCTTCCTCCCTCCCATGTAATACTATACCAAACACTCTGTAGCAGGAAACTCACAGCAGTCACAGTGAAGATCAAGAGGTACACGGCAGCAGCTAAATACAAAAAGCAGACATCAATCCCAAAACCCCCACCTTTTCCCAATATCAGCTAGAGCTGCCATAGCAGCTCTCCCAAGGAACAAAGTGGATAAAGAACCCAATAACTCACAAGTAATCTGGAAACCAGGAACCAAGATACAGGAACACAGGATACATGAACCAGAATAACAAACTCCTTAACCACCGTGAGGGTCGAGCCAAATACTCACTTCTTATATAGCACTATCAATCAGATTCATCAGAGAACCCGCCCTGCTCCAAAGCAGCAGCATTCCTATTCCCTGCAGCTGTTGTACCATGTCCAGATCTCCAACCCAGCCACAGCTCTTCTTGGCTTAAAGGGCCCCACTCAGTTTCTGAATGAGCAGATGGCCAGTCCTGATCCGTCTGGAACCCCAGAAATGTGCTGTCCCCCGAGTCCGCATTGCATACATCTCTCACTTCCTGCACCAATGCTGTATCTAGGTCTATATCCCTTTCTTCTGACTATAATTCTGCATTCCCTGGAAACCCTTCAAATGTATCAGACTCAAAAGGTTCCCTAAGTAGATGCTGAATCTTTCTCCTTTGTTCTCTGTCTGAGTCAAGGCTTGAGGCACTAGCCACTCTCTTTACCCCAGCTGTAGGAGCCTGATCATCCAGTGCCGCACCCCAAACTGAGCTACTGCTTGATGTTACTGCCTCAGCACCTTCCTCCATGCTACTATCTGTAGTAACTGGAGGCTCATTTACAACACTCTGCATATTTGGGAAAGAGTACACAACAAATATATTAGTGCAAACAATACTTATAATGTTCACAAATTCAGGAAGATTTCTTGCAAAATCTATATATCAGGAAGTTTTCTTGCAAAATCTGTATGTCACACTAAATCTATACAAATAAAAATCTAATGTTCATTTGTGGGATTAACATAACTCAAAAATCACTGGGCGAATTGACACCAAATTTGGACACAATACACCTATCAGGCCAACAAGTGACCATCACTCAGAAAAACACAGACAAACAATTTTATAATTTTATCCCAGAATGTTTCTTTTAGCGCAAATCCTTTTTTTAATCTATTTTGTAATTTTCTTTGATCTGCCAAAATTGAAACCATAATGTGTTTGGTTCTATTAATTGAATTTCTTCAATTAAAATTATTAAAACAGAAGACAAAGTAATTTAAAATATCTATCAACATCTATTAACCTGGGCAATGGAAGAAGAGCAAATAAAAGAGGTGATGACGAAATGGGCGAAAGTAGTAGGACATACAATCAGCTTAACCAAATGGGAAGAAATATGGACGAAAAAACTTAAGTTTGCCTATGCCACTGAGATTAAAGAAAACTGGTTTAAGTTATTTTACATGTGGTATTTGACACCAGAAAAACTAGCCAAGTATAGCAAAGAGAAAATAAGTGATAAGTGTTGGAAATGTGGGGAGAACATAGGTACTTTTTTCATTTATGGTGGGAGTGTAAAATAATTAAAAAGTTTTGGTGGGAAATCTACAAAAAGATGAAATAAATACTCCAACTAAATTTTGATTTTAAACTGGAATATTTCTTATTGGGAATCTTAGATTTTCAAATAGATAAAAATAATGACAAAATTTTCTTTTACAGCAGCAAGAATAAGCATAGCTCGAATGTGGAAATTGAAAGAAACGGCAACGACTTATGGATGGATTGAGAAAGTAATGGATATTATGAATATGGGTCTACTAACACAAAATATTGCCCACAATAGGTCATCTTTGAACAAAACAAACTAGAATAATTTTATTGACTTTAAAAAAAATTATAGGTACATATAAAAAGGAAAATGATAATAACAACAATAACAATATAAATGGTTATAAGAATCCCAAAGGATCAAACATAAACCATAATAGAAATTGACCTAAGATAGGATTAAGGAAAACAATAGCTATCACAAAGTGATCAGGAAGTTTAAAAAAGAATATGTTTCATATTCGTTGAGGTGAGGATGTCTAGGGTTTATTTGTTCCGTTTTGTTTCATTATTGTCTTAGTTGTCTTACTACTAATGGTGTAATGTATACAGATATGTTTAGTGTCTGAGTTGGGTTTGTATGTTGGTATATGTGTGTGTTTTCTTTCATGAATAAAAACCAATTTATATAAAAAAAGAAAAACTCAGAGGAAAAGACTTAAAAAGCCAAAATATAAAAATACATTACAATGCATGCGCAAAACCACATATATACACAAATATATATATACATATACACATATAAACACACACAAAACACATATACACAGACTGGGATTCAGCAACATATGGCAGGGGGTGGCTAGTGGCATATAAAAATACCTGAGTCAGGAAAAATGTGTCCAGAAATGCCTACATGTTTGCATGTGATTTTTTTTTGTTAAAAAAAATGGAAACTTCAGAATGACCCAAAGTTAAGACTGCAAAAATAAGTAGGCAAGAGTAATGAAAGTTGACAGATTTATGTGTACCTATTTCTGACTGCACAAAGAAAGCAAAAAGTGAAGGCTCATGTCTGCATCATGTATTGAAGACATTGCAAATCAGGCAGCTTAAATATTTTCTTTCCTCCCCGAAAAGAGAAATTTGGAGACATGTTCACACAGGTTTGTCTTAATATCTTAAGAGAAAAGGATTTGACCCTGAGGGTTCTTAGAAAAAGAAGGAGCTGCAATATGAATAGCATGTCACTAGGAGAGTGTTGTCTTTGAACATCTTTTACTTTTCCTTCTGCAACACACTGCACAAAATACATATCCTGCATATTCTAATAACTTTATCATATCAACCCTTTGTTCCACAATAGTCATGTTAGTGTAGACCAGTGTTTCCCAACCTTTTTGGAGCCGCGGCACACTTTTAACATTAAAAAAATCCGGGGGCACACCACCAACCAAAATGACACAAAATGGCACTCTAACACAGTAAAGAATGGCTGGGGGTTGGTGGCCTGCTGGGAGCAGCTGCTGGGAGTGCCGAAGCCAGGGAGGGGGCAGAGCCAGGCTGCGCCATGCCCCCGCCCCCTACCCCCGGCTTCACCTCTCCCAGCAGCTGCTCCAGCCTTGAGGGGGCAGTGTCAAGCCAGCGGTGCCAGAACCAGCACAATGCTGGCTTGGCACTGTCCCCTCAAGGCTGGAGCAGCTGCTGGGAGTGCCAAAGCCGGGGGAGGAGGCAGAGCCAGGCCCCGCCCCCTCCCCCCAGCTTCAGCTCTCCTACAGAGGAGCATGAGCAGTGGACGGGCTTCAGTGGGCGGGGCTTCTTCACGCGGCTTCAGCGAGCGAGGGGCGAGAGTCATGGTGGGAGTCATAGCGGATTGGAGGCTGGCTGGGGAAACGGCCGAAGGAGGCGGCGCCCCGGTCCCTTCTTCTTTTTCTTCGCCACTGTCTGGCCCTTCCTCCTCCCCTAAGCAGCAGGAGTTCAGCAGGAGGGGGGAGGAAGGGGGGCAGAGAGCTTTTCTCGCGACACAGCAGGAGGTCCGTCACGGCACACTAGTGTGCCACGGTACACTGGTTGAGAAAGACTGGTGTAGACAATGGATGCACACTACATGGAACACCTTTGATTTCACAACTCTCTTCAGTAGCACGATTGTGCCAGTTCACCAATCTGTAGTCCCATAATCAGACTTCCATATGCTTTACAGTGCTGCCTTCCTACACTGTGGTTTCTTTAATTTTTATTATTTATTTTGAACACAATTGTGCAATTTCAACATTAAAAACAAAAAGATATACATGAAGTTAACTTATACATCTACTTGACTTACGGCATAAGTAAGTCAAGGGCAGGTTTTGGGGCCAAAGTTATTGATTTTGATATGACCTGTAGATAAGCTAACGTTCACTCTGTAGGGATGGGAAAGCATCAATTTCAGGGGGACAGCCACCCCTGACCAACTTTGCTGGCCATCGCCAGCATTGTCCCAGCCAGGCCTTCAAAAGGGCCAGAAGCTGTGGCATGACAGAGAGAGGAGAACGGGTCAGTGTTTCTTTTAGGTTCTACTGAAATGGATGAAATTATTGCCTTTCACCATTCTACTCTGAAAAAGGGATGGTTTCTTTCTTTGTAACAGTTAAGATGTAGTACTCACTAGGGGTGGTTGAGCCATAAAAAAATTGATTCTAAACTCATGTGGGGGGGGATTTCCATTGCTGGGTCGTTATAGAAATTATTCCGAAAAAATTTAAGTACATTTCGTAATTGAAGCGTAATTAATAATGAATTTTTGTTATTATTTGTTACGCCAGCCATCCACACACCCCTTCCTTCCCCCGCCAGCTCAGAGGCATCCTGCGTTATATTTAATCCGGGATTAATCTGGGAACCCCACCCCCTCCCCCAGTTTCAGTGCTTCCACAGTTTCTGCAGGCTAGAGGAGGGTAATGCCAAGCCAGCAGTGGCTATCTATGTCACCACTGGCTTGGCATTACCCTCCTCTAGCCTGAAGAAGCTGCGGAAGCACTAAAGCCAGTGGGGGGAGGGGGCTGAGCCAGGCAGAGCCAAGCCCCACCCCCTTCCCCTGCTCTGCCCTGCTTCTCTCTCAGTAGATCTTTCTGACTTGGTTTTATTATAAGTAGCTCGCATGCTGAAAAAGTGTGGGCACCCCTGCCCTAGAACTAAAACCCTACAGACCAGTCTCCAACCTTCCTTTTTTGGTCAAGTGATCAGAAGGCAGTTGCTATCCAGCTATAGGAAATCTTGGATGACACACACTTCCTTGAGCCATTTCAAACCAGCTTCAGAACAGGATATGGAGTTCACCATGGCTCAATGTGATAGAATTATGGGAGCTGTGCCATGGGTACTGGTGACTCATCAAGCTACAATTCTCATGATTCCATAGCATATAGTCCTGGTAATTTAAGTGATGTCAAACTGCATTAACTCTACAGAGTAGATGAATCCTAAATCACTAAAGCTTCAGCTGTTTAATTGCTAATGGCCAATTATAAGCTATGACTCCCTATTCTAATTAGGTATGAGTGAAAGTTAAATCAGATTTATTTATTCCACCTCATAACCTCCTTCCCAATTTGTGTATGTTATTGTAACAGAGAACAAAGCAAAATATATAGCAGAAACCCTTTCTTTCTAACAATTAGCTTTGTTATAGAACTGCAAATTATGTCATTTTTGGAATCTCAAAAAGGCATTCCATGTGCATAGGTTTTTGTGTGCGGAAGGAGTGAAATCTGCAAAAATATTTTGGTTTACAAAATGAATTAATTAAAGGCAGATAAGTAATAATGGAAAAGTATTTAAAGTACAGAGGGAAACAAAGGGTTTTCCCCCCTTGCCTGTGCATGGAAGAGATCATGTTGACAAAGAATTAACTGAAGCAAGTAAAGCATTGAATATTTGCCTTCAAGTTCCGTCAGCCCCTAATTGTGTTGCATTTATTTTGTTTTGCCTTTGAAACAAATATGCCTGAACTTGACTTTTCATCTTTTCTCCACTTTCTGGCAGTGTTGCTCTGTATCACTAATCAATCATCTTGTCAGAGGGAAACATCTGTGGTTTCACCATATTGTATTTAGACTGCATTTCTTTTACTCTCAGACCCAATTCAAATAGTTAGATCATAACATAAAATGATTACAGTTGTCCTTTGAACAAATGTAATTGTTGTGTTTTATTGTTGTTTGTCTAATCCAGTTGTTGTTGATTATATATCCTAGGAGTTTCTTCGTAAAAATTTATTCAGAGAGGGTTTGACATCACTTTCGTATTAGGGCAGCTCTACACAGATACTTTTCCCGGGCACATCTGAAATGTTGAATTCTGGATCATCCCCAGGGTCAACCCCAGCAGAGACAGGAAGGAGTCCTCTGTCTGCCCAGTGGTTGCAAACCTAGTTTGTTGCCACTGGCCAATCATGCTTATCACTACCTTCCTGGTCTAGTTGAAGTGGTGGCCTCTGGGCACAACTTAGCTGGTGGCCATCATTTGTTCAACGAAATCTGGAACAACAAAGACAATTCAAATATTAAAATGTTATCATATATATTTGATATATTTGATAACATATATATATTTGTGTGTCACTCACTGCGTCCACATTGTAGCTTTTCAGAGATGTAAGATACAGATTGTCATAATGCAAAAGTCCATGTAATAGAGTCCAATATAAACCAAACGTCATTTTTACACGGGTTCAAATACCCAGTTCAAGAAGACAGAGTTCAAAACAACCCATCAGTTGATTTTTAAGGTGATACAGTCCATCAATTGTTGGTGCAAACACGAGTGGATACAAGAGCAGCAAATTATAAATCCAATAGGAACGCCAAATCATAACCAGTTCGTAAGAAGTCAGGTTGACGGATCAAAACATTCACAAGATTCCCGCTCCGTTTCGCGTCCTTGTGACGCTTTCTCAAAACCCAAAACATTCACAGGATTAAAGGAAGGGTGTCCATAGTGATCTAAAACACGGAGAAAGTTCCGATAGTGAACAGATCGTTCAGCAAAGACATATATACAACATAATAACGTAAATATAGTGACAATGTACAGTATATACATACATACCATCGATATTTTTAACCGGCAGCATACCTACCATTCTCAGGAGGAGTAATGGTAGCATCCCAAGCAAAATACAGGGCTTAAAAGCATTAACGGGCGCCACATGTGCTAAGTGATTAATTAGCCATTTAAGTGAGTAATGATTGAATGGACATAAAATCATTAAGCCCAAATGGGGGCTCTGAATTGAGTGGGGAAATCCATTTATTTTCTTTCCTAATTAAGAGCTGATGTGCGTTTGAATGGGGTGGAAGATTAACCCTGGTCTAGTTGAAGTGGTGGCCTCTGGGCACAACTTAGCTGGTGGCCATCATTTGTTGCCTGGCACTGAGAAGTGGGGAGAGGAGGAACCACCTCCTCCTTTCCTCCTTCCCTTCCCTGATCACCTTTGTGCCCTGACCAATGTCACCTAGGTCACGAGAGATGGTCACCAGTCACGTTGTGCCAAGAAGCCACTGACTGCTATAAATAGAACAGAAAGGGGACAGTAAGTGCCACCCCATGTTCTGGGACAACCCAAGCTCGTGGATTATGGAATGGCAATGAAAATAATTGCACTGGTTCTGTCTTGGGTTGGAAGTCATAGTTTGCTCTAAATTCTTAGGGGAAATGTGGAGCAATGTGTGACTTTTTAAAACATGATTCAAGGCTGCATTGAACTAAATTAGTTTCATGTGACATGCAACAGCCACAGAGCTGATTGGCCCCTCCCTTTGTGGGGGAGAGACAGACTCCTTGTAGATCTGCCCTTAGGATGTGAAGTGTAGGTTACCCAGAGTTACCTGGTGGATTCCCATGGCTGAGTGGGGATTTGAATCCCGGTATCATGTCCTTCACCAATCCTCAGATCGATACACCACATAATGTGTCATTGTAACAAGTTAGAGGTTTTAATATGCCTTTTGAGTTATGTTTTAAGGTAGACTGTGTTCAATGGTTTCTTTTATTTTGAAAACACTGACCGTCAGACCATTTTCAGTAAAACAGCCACTAGACAACATTCAGAAAAAAACCTGAAACCCCAACATTGAGCTAAAGGGACCCCATTTGGGGTCGGGACCCACAGTTAAAGAAGCAGTGGTCTAAGCCAGTGTTTCCCATCCTTTTTAGAGCCAAGGCACACTTTTTACATTTGGGGCACACCACCAACCAAAATGGCACTCTAACACAGTAATACATATAGTTAATATGTTTTTAAATGTATTTATACACTCAGTGTGAAACCTGGGCCTGTTTAGATGAGCACAACACAGATATCCTGGCAGGAATGGCAGAAAGACACAAACTTCCCACACAGAACTCCCATAACCAAGAGAAAATGCTATAAGAGTTTGGTGGGCATTGACCTTGAGTTTTGGAGTTGTAGTTCACCTATATCCAGAGAGCACTGTGGACTCTAACAATGTTGGATCAGGACCAAACTTGGCATGAATACTCAATATGCCCAAATGTGAACACAGATGGAGTTTGGGGAAAATAGACCTTGACATTTGGGAGTTACAGTTTCTGGGATTCATAGTTAACACACAATCAAAGAGCATCCTGAACTCTTGCAACAATGGAATTGAACCAAACTTAGCATATTGAACTCTCATTACCAACAGAAAGTACTGAAAGGGTTTCCTTGGGAATTGACCTTGAGTTTGGAAGTTGTAGTTCACCTACATCCAGAGAGCACTGTGGGCTCAAATAATGATACGTAAGATAAGATACCATCAATATGTGCTGTTCAACAGTATCAGCCACAGTAATGTAATAAAATCTCTTATCATTCTTATAGATGGGTTGCTACAGATGGTCCCTTGACTTGCAGTAGGACAGAAATTCAGGGGGGGGACTTGTTTGGGCAAAACACAGATGTTCTTGTGAGTGAACAAAAGAGACCAAGATAGTGTGGAAGTACATCTTCAGTAGCATCGGAAGCTCATTTCCCTCCAATGTCACTGTTGTTTCTTGTTTTGATTTTTGGTATAATCTGCAGAAATCTAGGCATTGAATGCTCCAATAAAATGTATACTCATGCTTATTTTTCCAGATGTGTCTCAGCATCCTCTGTATTCAATATGGCATGGATCCAAATAGCTGTAAAATTGTTCCCCCATCATATTGGATTTCTTACGCATCCTGGTGTGTTATTAACATATTCCAATGCAGGATTTCATTTGCTTATTTGTAAGCCATTCTTCGTCTGTCTTTTTAGTGATGGATCTTTTTGAGACATTGCTTGTCTCCTAGGGGCCTTTCATGTTTACTCTGTGCAATTTCCATAAACATGTGCTGTGAAGGAAGAGCTATATCTGGAACTCATTTACTTGGTCAAATGTGTCAGTGGGGTTCTCAAAATATGTTCTCTATCTCTTCCTTGGTCTTTTACCCACTGTTCATTCCTGTCAATAAATTAATGCTATCCGTGTGTCGTGTGTTCTGTATCAATGAAACACACATTAAAAACACAAAGGGAATAATAATCTACATTTTAACTCACTTATCAGATAAATTTACATATCATCAAACTTTGAATATTATTTACTTTTTGAAGAATTTCAGGAAATTCATCTATTATTTATTTATTTCCAACATTTCTACCCTGCTCCTCTCAACCCCCGAGGGGGGACTCAGAGCAGCCTAACACAAGGCAACAATTCGATGCCAAACACAGTATAAATACAACATAAAATCAAAAACATTCAGCATTAAAATACAATTAACATTAACACATCATACACATTCACTTAAGTTAAAAGCAGTGTTCCATCCCTAACAGAAGCATTGAGCCATATCCATCAACTTGCCAATACAAATCCAGTCCAAAGTGCTGCATTGTGCTAATGTGCCTGGTCCCACAGCCAAGATTTCACTTTTTTCTGAATGCCAGGAGGGATGGGCTTGGGAGCGCGTTTCACAGACAGGGAGCCACCTCCAAGAAGGCCCTCTCTCTCGTCCCCACCAACCGCATTTGAGAGGTTTGCGGGAGCGAGAGCAGGGCCTCCCCAGATGATCTTAAATTACGAGGTGGGACGTAGAGGCTGATGCATTTGGACAAGTAAGCTGGGCCAGAACCGTATAGAGCTTTAAAGATCAAAACCAGCACTTTGAATTGAGCTCGGAAGTGGACAGGAAGCCAGTGGAGCTGACACAACAGGGGGGTGGTATGCTCCCTGTATGTAGCTCTGGTTAGTAATCTGGCTGTCGCCCGTTGGACTAGCTGCAATTTCCGAACTGTCTTCAAAGGCAGCCCCATGTAGAGTGCGTTGCAGTAATCTATTGAGGATGTGACCAGAGCATGGACGACCATAGCCAGATCGGATTTCCCAAGGTTTAGGCGCAGCTGGCGCACGGGTCTTAACTGTGCAAAAGCTCTCCTGGCCACCGCCGAGACCTGGGGTTCCAGGCTCAGCGATGAGTCCAGGATCACTCCCAAGCTGTGAACCTGCGTCTTCAGGGGGAGTGTAACCCCATCCAACACAGGCTGTAACTCTATGCCCTGTTCGGCCTTTCGACTGACCAGGAGGACCTCTGTCTTGTCTGGATTAAGTTTCAATTTGCTAGCCCTCATCCAGTCCGACACAGCAGCCAAGCACCGGTTCAAAGTCTGGACAGCGTCCTTAGTGACAGGTGGGAAGGAGTGACAGATCTGGACGTCATCTACGTACAGATAACACCTTACTCCGAAAATCCGAATGATCTCAGATCAATTGGAAATTCAGTGCAATGACTAAAAGTTTATACATATTTTTAGAAGAAAGGGCTTCAAAACAGCTTCAAAGAATAAAGAAATGCAGCCTTAATTTTCAATATTGTCTTTATCCGTATTATTTAATGAACCAAATCTGTTAATGAATTAATAGGTTTTATTTTAAAATACTTACACTAATAAAATATCATCTTTTAATGAAGAATAAAGAGGAGGAGCAGGAGATGGGAGAGGAAGGGGATCAAAATTCATGCCATGCAAGTTTGACCGTCTGGAAGCTACTAGTAAGAAATTTGTGATCTGTTCAAAAAACAAATAGAAGTATTGATTTTCATTAAACCAGAAATGCATTTCCCTGCAAAATCAACATAATGTGTATATTTCTGAATTATACATGCATACATTTGTGTATTGTTGGCAGAGATATGATGAACCCAAAAATATAGGAATTTTTGGCATCTTGTTCTGCCTATATAAAAGAAAAGGCTTTCCAACTCTAAAATAGGGAAACTTCCTAACAGATACCTGGAAATCCAATAGCTTATATGTGGAGAAGAGAAGAATATTGAGCTGGATGAGACTAAATTCTGAGTCAGGGTGATAATAATAATAATAATATACTTTATTTATATTCTGCTTTATCTCCCCGGGGGGACTTAGAGCGGATTACAGAAACATATAAGGCAAGTATTCAATGCTGTTACACAATTAACAAAAGATAATAAGAGGGAAGGCTTCCCATTTTTTTCCATCTCCACTTCTGGAGGCTGTGTTTGACTTGACCATGGGGTGGGACTTTTATTCCAGTTTCTACGCAGGGAAGGCTGTTGACCTTTGACACCTTCCTGGCTGAATTTTTTCCAGCATATTTTTCAGGAGCACCTTTTATCTCACCACCGAAGCAGCACCTATTTATCTACTCACATTGCTTGTTTTCTAACTGCTAGGTAAACAGAACCTAGGGCTAATAGCTGGAGCTCACCTGACCTGTGGCTTGAACTATCAATCTTCCCAGTTGACAAGATTTACAGTAGCTGGCAGTTAACTTGCTGTGCTAGCTGCGGTAAATGACAACATTGACATTTAAGGCTGTATTGTTTACCTTTTGAAGCATCCAGGTTAATCCTATTATTCCAGGTTGACCCTGAGTTTAAATTTGTTTCACAAAGATCTGGATCTTCTATAAAACTTTGTGGGTGCTCTGGTTGTGGAGTCTGTCATCTGAGATGGGGCTCCCACAGCCATCCCACCCTCCCCAGACTCAGACAGTCTAAGGAGGTGGGATTGTTGTACCTCCCAAGCCTCCCTGCACACTGATTACCTGCAAAAATGCCCTTAGCATTGTAGGAGGCTATCCTCTTAAAGGAACATCCTCACTGATGAAGCAACAGCCCCTGGGGAAGCTGGGTAGAGAGCTTTCCATCATTAGTGAGGGCAATCCAGGAGGAGGGGAGCTTCCTATGATGTGGTGTGTCCGCCGCCAACTTTTGATGGTGAACCGTTATCTCCATCTGCCACCATTAAAAGCCTAGGTCAGGGCTGTCCAACTGGTGGCCCGTGGGCCATATACGGCCCCCAGACCCTTCGCCATGGCCCCCTACCCTCCTGCAAGATATCTGCTTTTTAAGATTAAAAAAATATTTTTATTATTTTTTTGAATATTTTTTTTCGTGACGGGGGTGAGGGGTGGGGCAGGGCGGGGCAGGGAGGAGGAGCAGGCTCCCTTCCTCCTCCTCCGACTTCCCTCCCTCCCCCCTCTCTCCCTCCCTCCTTCTCTCTCTCTTTCCCCCTTTCATTCCTTCCCCCTTCCACCACCTGAACGAAAGAGGGAAGGAGAGAGAGAGAGTGCACCGAGCGAGAGGGGGTGTGACCAGAGTGAAAAAGGGGTGGGGCCGAGTTCGGAGCGCGCGGGGGGGGGTGCTCATCCATTCCCTTTCCGGCTTCCTCCTCTTCTGAGGATTCGTGCCAAGTTTGGTCCTGATACATCATTTTTTGAGTCCACAGTGCTCTCTGGATGGAGGAGAACTACAACTCCCAAACTCAAGGTTCAGTACTTTCTGTTGCTCTCATGAGAGTTTAGTCTGCCAAGTTTGATTCAACATGGCTGAGGAATGCTTTGATTGTTTTTTCCCCTTATGGCAGAAGGAGGCAGGACTGGATGGCCCTTGGAGGTCTCCTATTCTAGGAACCCAATGTAATTAATATTATTATTATTATCATCATCATCATCAGAGGCTGAATGGTCATCTGTGAAGAATGCTTTGATTGTATTTTCCCCTTATGGCAGAACATTGCCAACACTTACGACTCCTCGAACGCTTTCATCAGCGCTGTCTTCGCACAATCCTAAATATACAGTGGACCGACTATGTGACTAATGTTGCTATCCTTGAGCAGGCAGGGATCACCGGCATTGAGGCCATGCTATTGAGAACACAGGGCACATCTCTAGGATGGAGGACTACCGTAGGGTTGCCACTTTTTGATATAAGAAATAAGGGACATTTACGGGATTTTTCACAAAAATAAGGGACACTTCATTAAAAAACTTGAAA
Organism: Anolis apletophallus; assembly: GCA_030556195.1. Lineage (NCBI taxonomy): Eukaryota > Metazoa > Chordata > Lepidosauria > Squamata > Anolidae > Anolis > Anolis apletophallus. Next base: position 128,794,925 of record JARBWK010000005.1, read on the forward strand.
CTCCAACATTAGGTAGAAATAGTTTATTTAACAGAATAAGATAATGATTGAAACTCACAAAAGAAACTGACTTACACCCTCTTAACAGTACATGGTATGTTTCTGCATGCTTTGTCATGTAGAAAAAACATTATTAGAACTACCTAATTTTCTCCATCTGTATTTAGTACTTGACTTTGCTGACTTTAAAAGTGCACTGTCTAAACATTAAAATAAAATAAAGACAGTACATCTTCATTATTATTATTATGTCAATAGTTAATGGTATAGTATGGGATACACAGCATTGTATAGTATTGGGATGCACAGCTAGGCCTATTTTAAGAGTAGCTCTCAAGCAACCAGAAACTATCTTTATCCAACATGATCCAACATTCCCCTTGGGTAACGGTTAATTAGTCTACTGTACTTTGAAAAAGTCCTGTATCGCCTCTTCCTTCCAACGGGGACGCCGGCTGCCCTGCGAGTTGGAATCCCCGGGCAGGCATTGCCGTGGAAACCACAGCGCACACCTTCCTCTCCCAAAAATAAGGGACAGGGCCTGAAAAAAAGGGACACAAATTTTAGGGCCAAAATAAGGGACGTCCCTTAGAATAAGGGACATATGGCAACCCTAGACCACCGCCTCCCAAAGATACTACTCTATGGTGACCTCGCCACGGGTCACCACAAGACAGGTGCCCCCAAAAAGAGATATACAACAACATCTCAGGCTCGGCCCAACAATGGTCCACCCTGGCCTCACATCGGGAGGCATGGAGACGCACTATCCACAATGCTGCAGCCTCTTTCGAGAAGACACGCCAAATGGGTCTCGAAGAGAAACGAAAACGCAGAAAGAACTGCAACTTGGAAACAACATCACCCAAGGCCTTTTTAGTCATCAACGCGCTTGTAGAAAGCGTTGGATGAGTCCTTCCTAAGAATCTTCATTTGTCATTTCACTCTGTCAATGGTTCAGGAAATCCAATCCAGAACCCTCACACTATTTCTTTGCCTATCCGTATCTATTCTAGTCTGTATACAGGATTTTCTTTTCCCTTTTATAAGCCTCGGATGAAATCATTCTTTCGAGGAACAAGTTTCACACCATATGTTTTGTGTTTCATGTTCACTATTTTTGTATGTCTATTTTAAAACTTTAATAAAAACATTTTTTTTAAAAAAAATCTTAGTTCGCGAAGTAATGCTGAGAGAGAGAGAAAAGGTTTACCATGAGTTAAAATGAATTAGAATGGGTGCATTGTTAGGACACAACAAACTAATGTGTTTCCTATATTGCATTATATGGTAGTGTAGATGGGACCAGCAGCTGCCAGACAACTACCATCAACAAAAGTTGACGTACATAAGTGCTTTGTGATTTGTGTAATCACCATTCTGGCCTTAAACTGGTTCCAGGATTTCCTACACAATCAGCTGGTTTCAAATTGAATTAAATGGCCAGTATAGATGGGGCCATCTCAGTGTGTGTAAGTATTTCTGTTTGAAACTTCCATGATTTTTTTTAAAAGCCCAATAGGTTTTAATTATGAGTATTGGGTCTCGCCTTCTTAAAAGAAAGGGTAACAATTATGCTATAGTTTTACAGTTGGTGATAAATTTAGACACTGAATGAAAGAAGAAACCAAATAGTAAAAAATCAGTAAACTAATGAACAAAGGAAACCACAGATGAAAAAGGTTTTGCTTTATTGGAGAGCAGACATAAAATGGAAGCTTTAGCCTATGGAATGGAATTTTCTCAAAATGGCTTCAGGGAAAATATTTAAGAGAGAAGGGGAAAACACACCTAAATAACTTTTTTTTTAAAAAAAACACCATAGCATATAATTGTCAGCCAATGCAAAGAAGAGGTTTTCCCTTGATATGCATTGAGCTATAAAATCCTGACTTCTGTCTGGAAATTCAATTTTATTATGTAATATATTTTGGAGCAAATGTCCAGCTACAGAGCCAAAAACACAAGTGCTATAACAAATGGAATTTTCATTACTGCAAAAACCACTGCTTTTACTCTATTTCAGCAACAGAAGAAAAAAAAACATAAACTACAATGGATTATCTTTAAATTTTATTGTGTCATTTTGAGTTGACCCTGTCATTCACTACAACTCCTATTTCCAATGCCTGGTTTGGGCTAGTCATTTTCTTGGTACTGACAAGAAACCCCAACAGTCCTTCAACAAGTATTGAGCTGTATTCTCTGGAAGGATATATATCCCTTAAAATGAATGAAAAGTTGTATACATCTCAAGTGTCTGGCTAATCATTTCCATGTGCTTCAAATACTTGTGAGCCACTGAAAGTGCTAGGAGCATAAAATATTATGGAATTGTCTGGGAGCCCAAGTTTTCAAAATTTGCCAAATTTTCTATAGGTTTCATTTCTGGTTCAAAGCCACTTTTTTTAAAGAAGTATTTTGACTTTTTTAAACGAAATATAACTGCCCCCCTTTTGAACTAAGGTTTCACCCACTTCTGATGATGTAATCAGAAACATGATCAGTAGAAAACCAAAAACTGTCATGGGAAATGCAGCACTTAGGTGGTCTTTTATCTGTAGTAGTAGCACACTTAAGTTATGTTTTTTGTTCTTTTCTGGGAAGCATATTAAATGAAAAAGCCCCCACTACATTTCTCATCGTTTATTCATAACGACAATAGTAGTGAGTTCTTTTTGTTGACTTCATATTCCATACCAAAAGTGTGAGAGTAAAGAGTTTAAAGTAATAAAGTTACATTTTAGAGTTTTGAAGACAATACTACAGAACAATGGTTCCCAACTTTTTTTTTGACCAGCGACCACTTTGATCAGGAACCACTTGAATAGGAAACACTTTGATCAGGGACTACTCTCCAACATTAGTGCTGAAAGGGTTACGAATCAGTTTTTGGTCAACTTTAGATTCATTTTTATTATTTGGGGGTGCTGATTCAGAAAATTGCATTGGATAAACCACTATACAAAAAAGCAATAACCAATATATCTTATACAAATCATGAAAATACATAAATTCCCACTCAGTCCTGTGTGTTCCGCGTTTGTAGCCCCTCTGCGCGGATGCTGATAACACTCACTGCGGTGAAGGCCCTTCAGTGTGCTTCAAGCGGGGTAGTCCGTGCTTTACTGAAGTAAATGTTTATAATCCAAAGGTGAATCCCCGAAATTATGAGAGGCCCAGTTCGTCAATAATGAATTCAAACGCGTCGTTGGAAGGTAAAGCTACTTTTTTCTTTTTTTTATTCTGGGTTATATCCACAAAATATGGAAAACGTGAAAGTAAACACACAGTTCGTGATGGAAGCGTTCACAATATATCAATATTGTCAGTACAGATAATCCACATGTGCTTTTGAAGATTTCTTTCCATGTATATAATCATTTATATAGAAGGCTCTGAGCATTTTGCATTTGATTGAGGAATTGCACCTCCTAGCTTACTTAAAATGATTACATAGATTTAAAAATAATAAAAAATAAGTCTGGAATAAATGCGACTGGGGTCCTTCTCCCTCGGGTCTCACGGGCTGTCTTCCGCAGGTGACTGTTTGACCTTCAGCTCCTGTGCTCTCTGCTCTTCCCACATTTTCTCCTCAGATATGTACCTTTCCCTCAACATTGGGGAAAACGGGCCTCGAACTCCGCAACACCTTGAGTCCGAAGCCCAACTTCCTCCTTTGGGCCGTTGGTGGTGACATTAGCACGTTACCACCACCCCCCCCCCTCAGTCACTTCCTTTGAGCCAGGGACCACTTTGACCAAGGACCACTCTCCAACGTTAGTACCAAAAGGGCTATGAATCAGTTTTTGGTCAACTTTAGATTTGGTTAGGCTATTTGGGTGCTGGTTCAGAAAATTGCATTGGATAGACCACATCAGCTCTAGTTTATGATACAGAACATATGCCATCCAGTAGTCACCATCTGCTCGCCCACAGAAAACCATATTTAATAATCTAGAGCTGATGTGGTAGTAGTAACCTTTCATGGGTAGTCAGCCTCTCCCCTCCCAACACGCCCGATGCCTTGGCACTATCAGAGAGTTTTGCAAGACCAGTTGCTCTTGATGCTGTGTGGTTTCAAGGCAACAGTGTAATGGTGAGCCCACAGACCATATTTTCATTCTTGCAGACCACTGGTGGTCTGTAGACCACAGGTTGGGAATCACTGCTATAGAGAGTGTCTGATAATACATCAAGGATAGGGAAGCTATGGTATTCCAGGGGCTCTTCCATAGAGCCATATAACTCAGAATATCAAGGCAGAAAATCCCACACTATCTGCTTTGAACTGCGTTATCTGAGTCCACACGGCCATATATCCCAGTTCAAAGCAGAAAATGTGAGATTTTATTCAACTGTGTGGAAAGAGCCCAGGTGACCTATTCCTCCTGCTTCACCACTGAACAATACAGCCAGTTCTAATTATAATTCACATTACCAACATCTGAAGGGCCACAGATTCCCCCATCTAAAACTGAGGATTTCACTGTCTTTTCCAAAGTGGAACACTTTGCTATTTCCAATGCAACTAAGCCTTTTTCAAAACAGATCCAGTCTTCAGGGAAAAAGGAAAGGCCTCAGGCAGTCAGCCACAGCAATGACGGATCAGGACAAAACTTCCAAACAGGGGCCCAGTGGCCCACTTCACAACCTGGTGTGGTTTAGGCCAGGATGGGCCATGAATGATGGGATTTGCAGTACCTTCACATCATTCACTTCCCAAACAACACTGTAGCCCCTATAAATCACAGACCAGGCCCAAAATTGACAGCAAGGCTTCCTTAACTTGCTTTTCCTGACTAGTTCTCAGCTCATGGGATATTGTTAGGCTTCCTCAACTTGATTTTCCTGACTAGGCCCCCAACAATGACAGAACAAGACCAAACTTGGCACACAGACCCCCCAAGATGCACCCTACATCCTGGTGCAGTTTGAGGAGGATGGACCATGGATGATGGGACTTGCAGTACTTTAATTCACTTCCTTAGAGCACTGTGGCCCACACCAATGACGAATCAGGACCAAACTTGCCACACAGAGGCCCAATGGCCCACTTTACAAACCTGCTGCTGTTTACCGCAGGATGGCTCACAATGATGGGATTTGCAGTACCTTCACCCAATTCATTTCCCACCGAACATTGCAGCCCCTACAAATCAGAGACCAGGCCCAAACTTGGCACACAGAGTGCCCATGACCCACTCTACATCCTGGTGCAGTTTTGAGTGGGACGGACCACGGATGATGGGAGTTGAAGTACCTTCACTGACTTTCTGAGACCGCTGCGACCCTCATCCAATGACTGAATCACACTTGGCACACAGAGCCCCCATGACCCACTATACATCCTGGTGTAGTTTGGAGCGGGATGGACCATGGCTCGCAGTACCTTCACTAAGTTCCTGAGACCACTGCAAGCCACATAAACATCTAATAGTAACCAACCTTGGCACACATTGCCTTCCTCAAATAACCTGGGCACTGGGTGGTCTGCAATCATATACAGTGTTTCTGACACCGGCACCTAATACTCAGCCTCCTGGTCTCTACTGGTAAAGGGCATTTTGTTGCATTTATGGAAATGTATTAGTGAAGACTGTTTCAGGCATGTTTATTCATATATCATGATCTGATCACCATGCTCATTATATCCCATATGCATGGGGGTATTGGGATGATGATACAAAAGGTTTGCTAGGGTAGACCCTCTCTCACTCAGACTCAGCCCCGAAACAAACTCAGCCCCTCCCGAATCAAAATCCTGGCTACGGCCCTGCCTCACTTTGTTGAATGGTCTTACCTTACAAGGTCTCCGCATTGACAAAACACATTTTAACAGGTTTTTTAACAATTGCTAATACTATCACATTGAACTTGGAATAGTTTCAATTACACTCCCTGTTTTGATAGATTGTTGCATTATACGTAGCATTGGTTTAAGGCTTTTACATTGTTGTTTATTATTACTCCAAAATTTGAACTTCTGTTGTCATTTTTAAACTCCTTTGTTAGCTGATCCAGAAAAGCATATTTATGTCAATGGAGCAGGTAATAAATTATGTAAGTAATGCACATACATACAAACAAAATATTGAACTAAAGGGTAACTAACAATCAAATGCAGATGTCAAATACCAGGGAAATATTTGTGCATTCTGTGAAAATCTGGAGAACATTTTGCATTGCAAATGAACAAAGGAGAAATCTGAGAATATTTTGGAGGTGTCAATTCATTTCAGCTGTATTCTATACGGACACAATAAACCTGGTGCCATTAACTCCTGCCTCTTCAGAGCATCTGTGGTCAGAATAAGAGACTGGGAGTTATTTGTGCGTTCCAAGGTTAACGCTCTCTTCTAATTTAGCTGTTTTGTTAGCAGTATTCTTGTGTCTGAGAGAGTAAAATATATGCTACAGATTATACACCAGCATGATTGATTTTTCCACTTCTACTTACCTACCCTCCAGTGTATAGATGCATTCAAAACAGAGACTCGGCAATATGTCAAGCACTGTCTAACACAGTGGTTCTCAACCTGTGGGTCCCCAGGTGTTTTGGCCTACAACTCCCAGAAATCCCCGCCAGTTTCCCTGCTGTTCGGATTTCTGGGTGTTGAAGGCCAAAACATCTGGGGACCCACAGGTTGAGAACCACTGGTCTAACACTTTCTTAATGTTAATATCCACTGATTCCATTTCACAGAATTTATATAATGATATTTGCAGTCACTAATTTCCTTCTCAAAGATGAATTCACATCACCATTTTGAAATGTAGATTTAAGTTTTTCCCTCTCTTCTGAGCATATATAGAAGTAATTTTATTATGGTTTTGACATGTATCTAAATCCCACTTCGTCAGACAATGATAATTCTTTGGGAAATGGTCTAAATCATTAGAGTCTGGAAATTTCCCATCTAAAACTATGTCAACAGTGGCACAGTTATGTAGTGTTAGTCTTGTAGTAGAGCCTGAGGTCTTGTTGCTCCTGGTAGTAGAGACTTGGGTGGGGCTGATTCTTCAGCATCTATCAGTAGTATGGAACTGGGTGGGGCTGATGAGAGCTATTCTATGCCTCAAAGGGGAAGCAAAAGGCTTACTCAAGAACAATGTGCGGAGGAGATCTCTCAGTGCACGAGAATAAGACAAATACTTACAGAACCTACTGATGAGGAGAGTTTTGAGGGCTTCCCTGGGGAGGATGGGAGTCAGAGTGAGGGGAATTCTTCAGATGAAGAGCTGGATTGGGCCAGGGTGAGGGAGGTCCTGGCTGTTTGTGAGGAACCAATAAGCAGTGACACCTTTTTAGGGTTCTCTGATGAACCCTCAGGATATCCTGATAACTGTTGGAGAGATCTAAGTCTTGACAGAAGATGGTACAATTGGAGAGGGTCCGCCACTGTGGGGACAATAGCAGCTGAGCCTGGTAATGAAGAGGTGTTGTCAAGCTCAGGTGGGTCCAAAGTGGAAGACTAATAAATTGTGGGCTTGGAGATGTTTCACTTTGCAGCAGGCAAGGTGTTACGTTTGGGACTTCTGCCTTGTATCTTGAATCCTGTACGGAGTAACTTTGCTGCTGCCCGTACCATGTTTGCCATGGTTTTGAACTGCTTTGATCCACTCTGCTGTGGACATTTGGCTTGCCTTCTTCCTCTGTTTTGACCCGGTATCCATGACAACGTTTGAAGCTCAACCCTTTTGGACTGACTATTTGTGAAGACCAGGACTGCCTACAGACGCTGCGTTGAATCCTACTACTTTTGTGTTACTTTTGTGTATACTTTTGTGTTAATGACTGTTTAAAGATTGTTTGTTTTGTGCCAAAGGCTATTTTTCAGTTAAAGTTTAGCTAAATAGGTGCTTGTCAATCACAGTGATTAAGTGGACAATAAACCCTTTTTATCACCTACTTGTGACTGGCTGTTAAGCAGCATCTGATTCTGACAGTTAGGCTTTTGAATTACTGGTCTTTGGAGGTCTTTATATCCATGGCCTTTAGATGACAATGCATGGATTACCTCTTTTACTTCAAATGTGGTGAGCCAGACCTGAGACATTTGGGGGCCTTCCTTCTCATTCTACTGAATGAGACCATGGATGTCTGTCCCAAAGTCCTACCCGGGTGACACTCAAGGCTGTACATGCACATAGAAATATCAGCAAATTTAGCAATAGCTAGATTTGCATTATGTGTTTATGTATGATATACATTTGCTGTGTATTCAACATTCATGAGTTACACTGTGCTCTAAATGAGCATACCCAAGTACTCAGCTGTGGGGCATATTGATGTGTTGGTTTTCCAACACCATGTCATACTTCATGTTTTGTATGAAGAATGTTTTTTCCTGCAACATTTACAGCTGAATTTTCTAGAAAGCACCAAGAAGCTTTGCAGACAGTTTATGAACTATTGCACTTGCAGACTTATCAGTGGCAGGCTTCCAGATCAGTTAAACCCTAAATCTACTTTGGTTTTTACTCCAGGCTTTTTGAAATCCCTTCTGAGTAGACCTTTTTTGTATCAGAATCTTGGAGAACTCTATTAAGATCCAGGCCGAGTAGATTTACACCTTCAACCACTGACTTTATCCACCACTAAAACTAATTCTATAAGGTTGTGACCACATTCTACACAGAATGATATCTGAAGTGGTAGTCATGTTGGATCATATTCCCACGAGTAGAAAGTAATGGAACAAGTCAAGAGGATTTATTGACTATCCATCCAAAAATGTTGCATCATTTATGTAGCTTAATCATTACACTACAAAACCAGTGTGGCATAGTGGTTTCAGCACTGGGCTACAACTCTGAAGACTAGCATTCAAATCCCAGCCAGCCATGAAAACCCACTGGGTGACTGTAGGCTGGTCATATTCTCTTAGTCTCAAAAAAAAGATAAAGACAAACTGCCTCTGAAGAAATCTTTTCAAGGAAACCCTATGATAGGTTTTCCTTAGGGTCATAATAAGTCAGAAATGACTTGAAGGCATGCAAAAAGCAATACTAGGCACAGTTTGTGCAGTTTATGTCACAGTGAGAAAGCATGAACTTATACACACATTGCATGGAGCCATTCTTAATGGTAGTACAATAAGCCAGGCAAGTGAATTTATTTATTTATTATTCACTTCATTTATACCCCGCAACCAACTCCCCAAGGGGATCTGGGACGGCTTACATGAGGTCAAGCCCAACAACACATAATAACAACACAACAGCAATTTTAAAACAATACCATCAATAAAACTCAAGTGCGTTCCAAAGTCGGGGGCCACTACAGAGAAGGCCCTCTCCCTCATCCCCACCAAATGTGCCTGCGAAGGTGGTTAGGGCCTCTCCAGATGATCAGAGAGATTGCCTGGGTTCATAGACAGAAATGCGGCCACATAGATAGATGGGTCCCAAACCATTCAGGGCTTTGTAGGTAAGAACCTGCACCTTGAATTGGGACTGGAAGATGAACAGCAGCCAATGGTGCTCCTTAAACAGGTGGCTTGACCACTCCCTGTAAGTCGCTCCAGTTAGCAATCTGGCTGCCACTCGTTGGACCAGTTGAAACTTCTGAGCCGTCTTCAAGGGCAGCCCCACGTAGAGTGTATTACAGTAATCCAATCTGGAGGTGACTAAGGCGTGAACCACTGTGGTTTTTAGTGTTAACCATTTTGAATCTCCTTCAAGAGAGAATAGGTGGGATATAAATACTACTACCGTGTTTCCCCGAAAGTAAGACAGCGTCTTACTTTCTTTGACCCCCAAAATCCCCACTCACGGCTTACTTTCAGGGCACGGCTTACATTGTGACGGTACCCCAAAGTAAGGCGAAGTAAGACTTACCGCGGGCGGCATGGCGTGGCTTCTTGGCTGGGCGACGAGAGGCTCCCAGAGGGGGCTCAAAAGGGGTCCGAATCCTCCTCCTCTTCTTTCCAGTGGCGCCTTCCATCCTCCTCTTCCTCCCAGCAGCGCCTTCTCCCTCTCGGCCAGTTCCGCCCCTCCCTTCAGTGAAGGGAGGAGGGGCGCCGCCGCGTGAGGGAAGAAAAAGCGCCGGCGGAAGTCCCGCCCGCACGGCGGCTCAGGCGTCTTTTCCGCCGCCGCCCGCTCGTCCGCGCTCGGGAGAGCCGGGCGGCAGCGAAAAGCGCCTGAGTCGCCCTGGGGGTGGGACTTCCACCGCGCCTTCTCCCTCTCGCCGGATCCGCCCCCTCCCTTCACTGAAGGGAAGAGGGGCGGAGCCGCCGCCGGCGAGAGGGAGAAGGCGCCGGCGGAAGTCCCGCCCGCACGGCGGCTCAGGCGCTTTTCGCCGCCGCCCGGCTCGCCCCGCAAAGGGGAGCCCTCTTGCGCCTGTCTTCCCTTCTCCGCCTGTCTGTCTTCCCTTCTCCGAAGAGGCGGCTGCAGGAAACCGCGAGATCTCCTTGCAGCCGCCTCTTGGAGAAGGGAAGACAGGCGCAAGAGGGCTCCCTTGCAGGGCGAGCCGGGCGGCGGCGAAAGCGCATGAGCCGCCATGCGGGCGGGACTCCGCGGCGCCTTCTCCCTCTCACCGGCGGCGGCTCCGCCCCTCTTCCCTTCAGTGAAGGGAGGGGGCGGATCTGGTGAGAGGAGAAGGCGCCGCCGAAGTCCCGCCCCAGGGCGACTCAGGCGCTCGCCGCCGCCCGGCTCCCGCTTGGAGCGCGGACGCGGGCGGCGGCGGGAAAGACGCCTGAGCCGCCGTGCGGGCGGGACTTCCGGCGCTCTTCCTCTCGCTGGCGGCGGCTCTGCCCTCCTCCCTTCACTGAAGGGAGGGGGCGGAACCGCGAGAGGGAGAAGGCGCTGCTGGGAGGAAGAGGAGGAGGATGGAAGGCGCCGCTGAAAGAAGAGGAGGAGGATTCCGGCCCTTTTGAGCCCCTCTGGGAGCCTCTCGCCGCCCAGCCAAGAAGCCACGCCATGCCGCCCATGTAAAATCTTTTCGGCACGGCTTATATAAGCCGACCCCTCTGACACCCCCGATACGTCTTACAATCAGGGGTGTCATACTTTCGGGGAAACACGGTAATATAATATAATAATATAATATAATACCAATAGGTGGGATATAAGTACTACATCATCTGAAAGTATATGCAGCTGTATTGAAGCATATGAACAATCTAGCATTAACAGTTTTTATCGTGTTTCTAGTGCCATATTAAGAAAGAAAAAATATTTATTTCCAGTTGCACAAGCAGCAGCACAATATGTTTGTGCAACTGGATATAAAATAGATGGTATTTTTCCCCTTGCACATACTCCAGAATCTGGTGTACATTAATGCAGCATCAGATGGGCTAATGGGATGAAACAACTGGATATTGGGCTTGATCTCCACTACGAGCAAATCTCTTGTGAAACCAATGAATTTTAATTGTTCATTCAAGACTGAATTCTTCTCAGATAAATTGGATTGTAATGGGGATTGTTCACAACAGTAATCTGTTAACTGGGAAAGTTTATCTCTTTCTATCCTTTATCTAATGCAGTGTTTCCCAACCAGTGTGCTGTGAGCGATCATCAGGTGTGCCGTGGGAAATTGGAACCTCCAGGAGGGGAGGGGGGAGAATCTAGTGTGTTGAAGTATAAAAACCTTAAGAAACCTACCTCTATAAAGGTACAAAATTACAAAAAAAAACCCTCCCTACCCGTTGTCTACTTGGTCTCTCCCTCTCCATGCATTTGGAAGGACCGCCTCCCTTTCCCCAAGTAGAGACCTCCTCTTGCCTCCTGGGGGTTCTGTGTGGGAAGTTTGGCCCAGTTCTATAATTGGTGGGGTTCAGAATGCTCTTTGATTGTAGGGGAACTATAAATTCCAGCAACCACAGCTCCCAAATGTCAAGGTCTATTTCCCTTGAACTCCATCTGCGTTCATATTTGGGCATATTGAGTATTCATGCCAAGTTTGGTCCTGATCCAACATTGTTTGAGTCCACAGTGCTCTCTGGATATAGGTGAACTACAACTCCAAAACTCAAGGCCAATGCCCACCAAACTCTTATAGCATTTTCTCTTCTGTGTGGGAAGTTTGTGTCTTTCTGCCATTCCTGCCAGGATATCTATGTTGAGTTCATTGAAACAGGCCCAGGTTTCACACTGAGTGTATAAATACATTTAAAAACATATTAACTATATGTATTACTGTGTTAGAGTGTCCTTTTGTGTCATTATGGTTGGTGGTGTGCCCCAGAATTTTGTAAATGTAAACAGTGTGCCCACACTCAAAAAAGGTTGAAAAACACTGATCTAATGTACAAACTGCACCTAAGGACATGTCAGCCTGGAAGGCAGTGACAAAATTTGTAATGTCAAGAAATCCTGGTCTTTCATTCCTGTGATCCTTGGCTCCACCACGGCATTGTTCCAGTGTGGACACAACGCACAACACTAAAAATATTTTGGCGGAGCCTGAGATATCAAACTTTGGATGGAGAAGCCTAACAGTTATATTTCACACATTTGGTAGCTTGACTATGACTACTATAAATCTTTACTATTCTCATTTTTTCTCATTTTAATGCCAGATGGAGAAACTGGAAGTTAAATAGACTGTTTCATGTTGAGCTAAGGAAAATCCCTCATCCAGTTTTGAGTTTATCATCTGGCTCCAAAGCAAGCAAACAGTAGTCTACAATGCTTGACAAATGTTTCTAGAAGGATTTGTAAAGTTAGATTAAAAATGTATCTGCAGAGTGTTGTGCATGTTTAAAACACATTTAAAATATTTTTTAATTTTGTTTTGATTATATACCGAAGATATTTAGATACTTCAAAGATATAGGACATTGTGCAGCTAAAAGTATTATAGAAAAATACTTTGTACTTGGGCAAATAAGCAACATTGGGCTCCTAGACTCACAAAAAACAGCAGGTTGTTGGTTGTTCTACCAGGTTGGGGTTTTTTTATACTTACAATTCCCATCGGTCTGACTCAGAATGGTCTATTCAAAGGATTATGGGCATCATAGTCCAGAAATTTGGGGACAGATTCCATAGTTTTGCTGTTACTATCTTTGCAATTATGAGTTCATATATTTCTTGTGTTCCCGACCTGTTCCTACTATGTGATTAAAGACATAGTCCTTTTCTTCCAGACTAGGAATTACTGGTTGTGTGGAGTGACTTTAAGATACTCATTTGCCCTTTCGTGTGTTTGTAAGTTATGTGAGCCAAATGGCTGTACGGAAGTAGGATTTGGTACATATGTTTGGCACAGCATTCTCTTTTTTATGCCTTGCACCTTCTCTTGATGGCTCATATTTATGTGAAGTCAAATGCAAAATATGTATACTGTATTGGATGATGCCAGCAGTACTTAAGACATTATGGGGGGGAAATAAAATCCTGATTGCACTGGGTCTGCTTCAAATATAGTCAAGTCTCTGGTTCCAATATATTGTGATGCAGATTTGCTTTGAAGAGTGAGATGTTGGATCTAATGTTAGTGTGTCCAGCCAGGAAAACATCTGATATTTCAAACTTTAACTCCAAAAATATTTCCAGGTCAGTTCTGGGTGACCAGGATGTGATATAACTCACCCCTGGAATGTAATTGGAAATGAAAGAATAGGAATTAAGAAATGGCAAATATTTCACTAATCTAGCATTTTACTGTATGGAAAAAGGGTTCTGACAATTTAAAAGGAATTGTTTTGTTTTAGGGGTAAATTAATAATTGGATTAATGGTCAAGTCAAGGTCAAGTAACCACATCTCACCAAAATCAAGTCAGCCCATATGGTGATACTTTGATATTAGGTGTTGGCTAGAGCAGTGTTTCTCAACCAGTGTGCCGTGGCACAATAGTGTGCCGTGACGGACCTCCTGCTGTGCCGTGAGAAAAGCTCTCTGCCCCCCCTTCCTTCCCCCCTCCTCCTGCCTAACTCCTGCTGCTTGGGGGAGGAGGAGGAAGGGCCAGGTGGTGGCGAAGAAAAAGAAGAAGGGGCTGGGGCGCCGCCTCCTTCGGCCATTTCCCCAGCCAGCCTCCAATCCGCCATGACTCCTGCCATGACTCTCACCCCTCGCTCACTGAAGCCACGTGGAGGAGGAGCCCCGCCCACTGAAGCCCATCCACTGCTCATGCTCCTTCGCTGTGGGAGAGCTGAAGCTGGGGGGAGGGGCATGTTGCGGCCTGGCTCCACCCCCTCCCCTGGCTTTGGCACTCCCAGCAGCTGCTCCAGCCTTGAAGGGACAGTGACAAGCCAGCATTGTCCTGGCTCTGGCACTGCCCCCTCAAGGCTGGAGCAGCTACTGGGAGAGGTAAAGATGGGGGGAGGGGGCGGGGCATGGCACGGCCTGGCTCCGCCCCCTCCCCTGGCTTTGGCATTCATGTCACACCCCAGCCAGGTACAAGTAATAAACCAGATCCACGCCATGTTAAAACCAAAGTTGCAGAGAGACTCAGAAGCAGGCCTCTGCAGCAACCTCTGAGTGAACCCCAGGTGTCCAAGGGTCGGTGCAGCCCTGCAAGTTCACAGGCTGATAAGCGGGCCTGGCACCGAGAAACAACTGATTCTCCCCAGCAGCCAGATGGTTTCCCTAACAAGCTTACATTCCAATCGGGCCAAGATGCACTGGGAACGAAACGGTTCCCATCCCCTCCTGTGAGAGGGCTCCGACGCAGCCAGTGTATCTTAGATCAAAGTAGCTGGGACCTATAAAGATTGAGTCCAGAGCAAGCTCCGAATCTCATGCCAACGTTTTAGCCACCTTGTCTTGCCTCATGGAACTTTGCCTGGAAAGCCTTCCTGTTTTGGACTCTAGTTCTTGTTAAGCTTTGTTTCAAGCAACTTCTGGATTTAGCCAATTGTGGCCTCAAGATTATTACTGCCTTTTTGGACTCTTAAAGACTATTACTTTACTTCAACTGGATGCTGGGAGCATCATTGAACTCTTCTATCCTTGCCTTCTTTACCTATTTTTACTTATTCTAAATAAAGCATTTAACCGCAGTACTGTGTGTTGGTTTACTAAGGGTCCATCCAAGTCAGGTCGCAACAACTCCCAGCAGCTACTCTCAGCTGGCCACCATCCCCCAGCTGTTCTTTACTGTGTTAGACTCTAACAGTTAAGAGTGTCATTTTGTGTCATTTTGGTTGGTGGTGTGCCCCCGGATTTTTTTAATGTTAAAAGTGTGCCGCGGCTCAAAAAAGGTTGGGAAACACTAGAAGAGCTATTCTATTCCTTCACGAGATCTTTAGTTTCCAAGGCAGTCCCTGATTCTAATGAGATGTTCTCTGAAAACAAGCTCTTTCCTTAGTAGTCCATGTTTGAGCATTTGTCTTCATTTATCTTTATCATAAACAGAGCAAGAGTCTAGTCTCCTCATCTGATACTAGAACATTGCTGCCTCCATCTAAAAATGAGACTTCAGGTACTTCTCCATTTTTAAAGGCTTCTTCTGGTGCTTTAAACATTAAAATTATTGATGGGGAAGAGTATTTACTTATATTTATGTTTGAGCACTTTCCACTCTTCTCTATCTGCCCCCAGCACAAATTTCCCCTTCTTTTTTTGAAATCACCATAGATAGCACTATGTCTACTAGGCATGATAACAAATCGAAAAATGGCGATTCTAAAATCAAATGGGGGGGGATTTTTTTTTTGATTAGTATATCAAAGACTTACAAAAAAATTCCCAAAATTTTCGGAAATGTAACTTAAGTACTAACGAAATTCGTTAGAAATTCGTATGCCAGAGCATGCGCTTTCCAGATGGTTTTGGCCTACAACTCCCAGAAATCCTAACAGCTGGTAAATTGGCTGGGATTTCTGGGAGTTGTAGGCCAAAACTTGAATAAACCACACTGAATTCTAGATGGGACTCTCCAAATAGGAAGGAGGGAGGGAAGGAGGAAGGGAGGGAGGGAGGGGTTTTCTATTCTTGGAAGCAGCAAAAGAAAAGGAGGAGGAGCCCCCTCGCTCCTCGCTGCCTCTCTCTCACCCCGATCCTGAGGGAGCGAGGGCCCAAGTTTGCCCAGGCTGAGAGGAAAAGGAAGAGGCCTGAGGCTGTGAGGAATGGTGGGAGTTGAAGTCCAAAACACGTACCTGGAGGGCTGAAGCTGGTCCCTGCGATGGGGCAAGGCAGAGCAATGGGGAAGAGAAGCATCTGAGAGAGTGCCGGGAGAGAGGGAGAAGCGCGTGTGTGTGTGTGTGTGTGAAGCAGGCCCCTGCAATGGGGCATGCATGGCAGCAGAGCAACGGGGAAGAGAAGGAGGGGGAAGCCTGGAGAGAGGAGGAGGGTGTGTGTGAATCAGGCCCCTGCGATGGGGCATGCATGGCAGCAGAGCAACGGGGGAAGAAGAGAAGGAGGGGGAAGCCTAGAGAGAGAGGAGAAGCGTGCGCGCGTGTGTGTGTGTGAATCAGGCCCCTGCGATGGGGCATGCATGGCAGCAGAGCAACGGGGAAGAAGGAGGGGGGAAGCCTGGAGAGAGGAGAAGAGAAGCGCGCGCGTGTGTGTGTGTGAATCACTTTCCAGAATGCATTGCCTCTACCTAGCAGCAGCGTCACTTCCAGTTCCCCATAGAAATGCGGGAAAAGAAGAAGCTGAATGAAGGCAGGAAGGAAATGAGGCGGAGAAGACAGGGAGAAGTGAGTAGTACAATAATTAATTAATTAAGACTTAAGAAGTTCTAACGATCATAACGCAAATTGTTGGCCTCAAGGACCGTAAAGGAAAGTCTACTTCCTGGTTCGGGCAGCGATCCGTAAAACAACAAAAGTCCCATTAATTACGGATTTCTAACGAATCAATTAGATTTCCGTTTCAATTTTAGCATGCCTAATGTCTACACTGTGGTGAAATGACAGCTGGTGAACTCCATGGCAGTCTGAACTTTCAAGCAACTATCAAAGGTCCTTAATCAATTTTGGGGTTGGGATTTACCGTATTTTCCGGTGTATAAGATGACTGTGTGTATAAGACGACCCCCAACTTTTCCAGTTACAATATAGAGTTTGGGATATACTTGCCATATAAGACTACCCCTCTTCCAGCACACACCTAATAAAATTTTAAATTTTAAATAATCAGATTTGATTTAAATATGGTAATTTTCCTATTACTGTTCCTCCTTCTCTGCCTCATATCTCGCACATGCGCACCTGCTCTGCTTCACTGCAGTCTTCAGGAGCGAGATCTGAGAGGCAGAGGAGGAGGTACGGTAATAGGATACAAGGGTGGGCCAGACAGGTAAAATATGTGTGTTTTTCAGGGCCCAGGGCCACTCTATCTCTTTTTTCTATACCCGGGCGCCCCGTACGCTTGCAGCATGCTCCGCCCTTCACTTACACCTTCCCGGTGAGGTGCTCCTTCACCTCACCATCAGGACCACATTAAGTCCACGAATCCCGATGAATGGATTTTCTTCTACCGTACTTGTACAGCGTCGCCCTTAATGCTTTCATACAGTCCCTGCACGCGGCCACTGCCATTTTTGAGCTTCCCCCCACCATATGCGGCAACCACAGATTCACCAATCCGGATTGGAAGTTTCAGAACCTGCTCTATAAGTCGATTCCTGTGCATAAGACAACTCTCGCGTATAAGACAACTCCTGACTTTGAGAAGATTTTCTTGGGTTAAAAAGTAGTCTTATATGCCAGAAAATACGGTAGCTCTTTAGGCAGTTCCTTTCAAATTCAGGTTGAATTCAGAATGGATGTGTTTCCACAGTATTTGGAAGTCCCCATCCAACACTGCCATGACATGAAATGACAAAAAAAAGTAACTCAATCTCTAATTGTACTCACAAGATCTGATTGACAACTAATCAAAATTAGAATTAAAGTTTCCACTGATAGAAAATGAATGAGAGATGGCAGGAATTTTTGGGAGGAGAAGCAAAGAGAACAGGCATAGCATGGATGCCAAATTAATTTCCCTTCTCTTCCAGATATAGTTACATTAGAAATGTTCCATCTGCAGCCAGATCATGACTTGCAACAGCACTTCATTAATCAGATTGTTTATATATAAGTGTCTGGCTTCTCTTGCACAGTCGATTGTATTTGTTATTGGCACTAAAAACCCAGATATTATCATTTTGTAAAAACTTTATTAGCCCCCCTTTGCAGTTAAAATTAAACTGTATAAACCATCCTTTGCATGTGGGCAAATTTATCTCACAAAATTTCCTAAAGCTTGTTTGCATAAAGTCATAATATAAATATTTAGATAACATTGTATTATTATCTTTTATAGCAAAGTGTATGAAAGTGTGCTTGTGAATTAAAGATTAATTTGATTTGCTTGACTGATATCATTTGTTAGGCTGTATTTCCAGCCAAGAGCAAAGTAACCTTATTTAACTTTTAAGTCTGAAATGTCTAGGAAAAAAATAATTAAAGCTGATGGGCCCCAAAATCATTGGCTGAAATTCTATACTATGGTTCAGAGTATAAACTTGTATTTACGTAGTGACAGGGTGGTTGGACTATGCCACCCTTCTTCTGAATACTGACATTGTACAGCTGATTGTGTGCCTGCCAATGGCCCTATGTATGGTCCCGTGGTATGATGTGGAATGTGCAGTAGTTTTTTCTGGAATCCCAGTGAATAAGGTGGCACATTGAAGGCACTGATGAGATGTTATGGACCTTATAACTGAGTGTAAAGAGGTCTGCAGTGAGATACTTGGTTACAGCCATCCTCTCTTTTGTTTCTTGCCCAATCATAATTTGCTTTCCTTATGATTCTCTAATCACAAAATATGTGTGCTAGATCTGGATTTTGTAACATTAGAGCAAATTTATTTATTTACCAGCTTGGGGACCCAGCCCTGCCCGGGTTATTTGAGAAATGCATTGTGTGCCAAAGTTGGCCCTTATCAGATGTTTACGTGGCTCGCAGTGGTCTCAGGAAGTTAGTGAAGGTACTGCGAGTCCCATCAGCCATGGTCCATCACTTTGAACCAGATTATATGAGTGTGGACTCAGAAAACCCAGTTCAAAACCGATATGGTGGGTTTTTCTGCCTGAACATTCAGGGTTATAAGCCTGTGTGGAAGGTCCCTGGGTTATGTGAGTTCCTTTGCCCACATCTGAATAAAATCCCATGCTATTTGCTTTGAACCAGATTATATGAGTGTGGACTCAGAAAACCCAGTTCAAAGCCGATATGGTGGGTTTTTCTGACGTAACATTCAAGGTTATAAGCCTGTGTGGAAGGTCCCTGGGTTATGTGAGTTCCTTTGCACACATCTGAATAAAATCCCATGCTATGTGCTTTGAACCAGATTATATGAGTGTGAACTCAGAAAACTCAGTTCAAAGCAGATATTGTGGGGTTTTCTGCTTTAATATGCAGGGTTATAGGCTGTGTGGAAGGGCCCTGGGTTATCTGAGTTCCTCCCACCATGGCTGACTGCCTCAGGCTTTTGCCTTACCCCCCCTCTGGCAGTTTAGAGTGTTGGAATGTTCGTGTTGGCTGGCCAATTAGAGGCGTTACGCAAATACTCCCTCACTGGCAACCAATCATGTTGTCGGAATGTAGAGGCCGGGAGCCAATCAGAGCGCTGCCACATACATACATACAAACACACAAACACACATATAAACATTCCGCTTTATTATATATAGAAAGAGAGATAGAGATTTATTTACTTATTTATTTACTTTGCTTCTATACCGCCCCTCTCAGCCCGAAGGCGACTCGAGGCAGTGTAGGCGACTCGAGGCGGATATTTCAAACAATAGGATAAACTTGTTCCTGTTGTTTACCTTCTAATTATTTCTGACTTATAAGAACCTGAAGGCAAATTTATCACAGTTTTCTTAACAACATTTATTCCAAACTGAGCATGAGAGATTCTGATTTGCACAAGGGTGCCCAGTTGGTTTCACTGGCCAAGTGGGGATTTCTATTCTGGTCTCCCAGAGTCCAATTCCAACAGTCACACCATTGTACCACCTTGACTTGGGACTTAAATTACACGTGACTAATTCTGATTTTATTTCAGTGTCTGTTCTCTGAATATGATGATTTAATGTGTAAACCTTCGTTTGTTTCATACTTACATACAAGAAAAAATAATTTTTAAAGTTCTCTTTTCGTTGGGAAAATTTATGGCATTTTGTACAGCAAATAAAGTGCTAAGGAAAGAAAATAATCAGAGAAATACCACAAGTTTGGTGAAAAGTATTTAAATACCCTGAATTGTAACTCTATATTGGTTGGCGACTGATGTCTTTGCTGAACAGGGATTACATTGGCATGAGCGTGGGTATTTTTCCTGCTTCAGCAAACCCAAAGAACGACTGTCAAAAAGAGGCACTGAGAAGAAAGGCTAATCTAACATTCTGCTCTGGTGCATGAACTCTTGTACCTTACAAGAAGACAAATTATAATGCACCTTTCAGAAGAGATGGCCCAGTTTAGAAATTATTTCTCCACTATTTGGGTAACAAAATCTGCCCCAGGGGACTAGCTTAAGGGCTGGCTTCAAATTCTCTGAAGACTGGAGTCTTAGAAAACAGTGTTGTTTGCTTTAGCTCCCAAAGAGTATTCAAATACAGTGGGCCCTTGGTATCCACTGTGGTTTGGTTCCAGGACCCACCAGGGATACCAAAATCCATGCATGATCAGGTTCCATTTTGGGCAATGATGTAGCAAAATGGTGTCCCTTATATAAAATGGTAAACAATTCAAATGAATGCCGGAGAGAGCTCAAATATATATGAAATGGTAGGAATCTATAGCAGGGTATGCATACCTAATGTAGCATTTTGCATGTGGCAAAATCAAGCTTTGCTTTTGGGATTTTTTTTCTTTTGATATTTTCAATTTTTGGTTGCTTAAATTCATGGATGCAGAATCTGTGAGTACAAAGGGCCATCTGTAACCTTTTGTGAAATAGTTTTTCTTTATGGCTGCAAGTTCCCAACTGTCTTGTCCCATACTGCGAATATTAGTATATTACTGAGAGAAAAGTTCCAAATTATGTTATGCAGATAGAAGTCACTTTATTCCTAGTCCTGAGAATCACCAAGAGCAAAGTTAATCTTCATTTTAAAATGTTCACAAATAAAAATAAAATAAAAAGAATAAATCGAGACCTCGTGAAAGGCTACAAAATGGATTACAATAGAAAAGAAAAATTAACAACGAAATAAATTCCGGGGAAACAAAATAGCTACACATACGAATTAATGGAAGACACAAGTTTGGAATGGAAATCACATTATTTTTTAAAATATTTTTTTCTTTTTTTCTTTTTTTCCCTTTTTTCTCTTTTCTCCCCCCCTAAACTTTCCTACTTTTCATTATATGATTATTGTTATTTATTTATTTATTTCAGGATTTTACCCCGCTCTTCTCAACCCCTGAGGGGGGACTCAGAGCGGCTTACAGTAAGGCACAATTCAATGCCCACACAGTAACAATATAAAACCCCAGAACCCTTCAACAATTAAAATACATTAAAATACAATTACATTAGCATCATACGCATTCATTCCAGATTAAAACAATGTTCTGTCCATAAAAGCATTGGCCCTATTCATCCACTTTCCATTAAAATCCCATTTAAAATGCTGTCTCTATATCATTGTCCCCCCCCTCTTTCCCTGAAAACACTCTTTTTTTTCAAAAAATAAAAATCTTTGCAAAAAATAATAAAAATAAAATATTATCTCCTATGTGACAAATCTGGTTCAAGGTGCAGTCTTAGCTTAGAAAAATCTCTTCCAGAGAATGAATTCTCTACATATATATCCAAAATAGACTCATCACTTTGGACAGATCTGTTGAAGTTCAGATGAAATCCCAGAACAAAATCACTAACTGTCATGGAAGCTAGTAGTAGTTGTGGCTTACTGCCAGAGAAAGTAAGACAAAAATGCTAAGAGACCACATTTGGGGAGAACTTGATCTTAGGGGATTGTGGGAATTATAGCCCAAAGATTTATGTTCTCAACAAAGAAATTGCCTGCACTGACAGGGATCTCACAGAGAGATATTATGACCATACTATCAGCTTTTCTGCCCACAATAATTTAACTCCTTATATCACAACGTTTTATTTCTGGTTCTTTTTATACTCTTAATAAAGGAAATATTTACATTATCTGGACGGAGGTCACTAGGGGGTGTTAGAGAGAGAAGGATAATTCATTTTACATGGGAGAAGTTGAAGGAAGAAAACCATTTCCCCTATTTTTGCTGGTTATCCCCCCTCCCCACTTCTCATATAATAAAAGTGATTGTTTCCATGACAGGGACATGGCTGGGGGGGGGGGGGTAACAAGAAAACAGGGGGAAATGGTTTTACTCCTTCAACTCTCCCTCAACCCCATAAAATAGATTATCCTTCTCTCTCTAGCACCTCCTAATGGCCTCCATCCGGATAATTAAACAGTAACTAAAACATTTTGTCAATGAACAAAACCAAGAATCTTGACATGAAAAATAAACCAGACTTCTAAAACTTTCAATGATATTAAGATTACAGTTCTATGTACCCTTACTTAGGAATTAGTACCAAGGAACATAGTGCATTGTGCTGTCAAACAGTAATTCCTTAAGTATCCTTTAGGGCACCTTTTTAATATATTGCTTATAATATTTTTTGGAGAAACGGATTGAAAAATTGAACAAGGAGTTTAATAGTTGGCTTCATGGTTACTTATTTTAGGGCACTTCAATTGTAATGTTGAATGTTTGGACTCTGCATACTATACTTAGCATATATATTTGAACAAAGGACAAAACTTCACCTGCACTTGTTATTAGGGATGGTTTAGAACCCAAAAATAGAGAATCAAAAATCTAATGGGGGGTTTTTTGGATTAGTAATAGAAAGACTTACCAAAAAAATTCCAAAAATTTCTAAAATGTAACGTAATTACTAACGAAATTTGTTAGTAGTTCTAAAGTAGGCAAAGCAGGGAAACAGGACTGACACTGTTTTAAGCACAGGCAAATCAAGGGGCAACATTTCCCTTGGATTCCTTGCAGGGAGATATAATGCATTAATATATTATTATTAATATTATTATTAATATTATTAAAGGACAGGGTTTCTTTGCAGGGACATATAATGCATTAATATATTATTATTATTAATATTATAAAAGGACAGGGTTTCTTTGCAGGGACATATAATGCATTAATATATTATTATTAATATTATTAAATAAAATAGTTGCCCACCTCTGGTGCAGGCCTTGCTAATCTGTAGAGTTCTCCTCACTCCAGCTTTTCCCCATTCAGTTTTACCATAGCACTCTAGGATCTCCGTTTGAACTCTATGGCTTTTCTTGATTCTGAACTCTTCCTTCTCCTCTCCGTGCTCTTTTCACTCCTGCTGCCCTTCTCTCAGCAGTTCTTATGTACTTCTGCTCTGTCCTTCTATCTAAACCCCTTCCTGGGTGTTTAAATCGCTTTTAGTCAGTCCTCCAGCCCCTCTAGGAGTCCCGATCTGGATCTCTCTATCGTTTCCGGCTCCTTTTTCACTTCCTGGAGGAGGCCTTTCACTCTAATTAGGCTCCAAGCATGGAAAGGCCCCGATTTGACTGTGAGTTATGTCTGCAAAGCTATTTTGGAGGGGGAAATTTTCCTGTTGGATGGGCATCCGAAATATTTACTAATCCGGGCATGGCGTTTCTTCGCGGTTGGTTTGCTGTCTCGGCCTGTGGTTTCTCTTCCTGCTTGTCTCCAAGGACGGCGTGTGTTGCTCTGGCTCTGAGACACAGCGCATTTGCGCAGCACTGCTCCTGGCAATCGGCCGTTCAGGAGCTGGGATTACAAACAAGGCGTTTTGCCTTCACCGCTTATGTTCCGCGGTTTGGGATCACTCCGGGCATTAATCCCTGTTTATCTTTCCTTTTCGCCTGTGTATACTGATCCTTATCCCTACTGTTTACCTCGCCGCCCTTCTGAGCTCTACCACGCCTACTCCTGGGACTTCGTCTGAGAACCACGCTGCGCTTTCATGTATGGCATTTACGCCACGATTGATGTGTATGTAAGCGCCAGGGAGTAACTATTGTCATTGCTCCCTTACAGCATCCACTACGTATTTGTTTATGTACTAATATATATGCTATTTTTGATATTATATAGTCTCCTTGTGTGTTTTGCTATTATTTAAAGTTGGCCATGTTGGGTCTCTGTGCCATGTGTGGTCGAGATCTGATATCAGCTGGATAAGGGTGATCTACAACTCCCTACCAACCCCAGAGATCACTTTGTTTGGAGGACCAAAATCTGCTTGAAATTCCCAACTTTAAGACCTTTCACCTGATGGCCACCAGGTGCAGAGCCTTCACGATTGTGGCACCTTATCTATGGAATGCCTTACTGGCAGAAACATGAGCTCTTCGAAGTTTACCTTCCTTTCGGAGGGCATGTAAAACCCAATTATTCCGGCAGGCATTTGAATCCTGCTAATTTGGGGATTTTTGCTCTGTTTTTAATGGTGTAATGCATATTGTTTCTTGTTCCCATTGTAAACAGCTCTGAGCCTTCGGTGAGTGGCGGTATATAAGTTGGAATAATAAATTAATAAATAAACTCTCAGATTCCCAGGGCAATCATGCCCAAACCCTGCCAGTATGCACAGTTGTCCATGTTGGGTCTGTGTGCCAAGTTTGGTCCAGGTCCCTTATTGGCTGGGTTCACAGTGCCCTCTGGATGTAGGCGAACTAACTCCTATAAATCAAGGTTAGTTCCCCCAAACCTGGTCTGCATGCCAAATGTGGTCCAGGTCCATTATTGAAGAGGGTTACAGTGCTCTACCTAGATGTAGGGTGAACTACAACTTCCATCCTGTTGAGTCAGTCCTGCAGATCCCTCCAGTCAGTTCAGTTGCTGAACAATTCCTCTGTATTTGCTGTGTACCATAAGAAAGGCTAGGAAAGGTTTAAGGGGAGGCAGTGGACGAGGACATGCAAATTCCACAGAGGGAACCCTGGGATGCCTGTCTATGGTGGAGGCAACATGTCAAATTGTTGCACCTCAGATCGCGGACAGCCCCCCTAGATCACACACACTAGGCAGATGCAATAAATGTACTTTTATTTAGAATAAATGATAAAGAATAGTCCAAAGAAGGAAGAATAAAGCAATCAAAAATAGTCCAATAAAGTTCTGTGGCTGCAAGCCCAAGCGGCTTAAATCCCAAGGAAAGCAAAGATCCAAAACAAGGCAAACCGCTCTGGGAGTCAAACGTGATATTTGAGGCAAACCACAATGACGGTCAACATGAACTTAAGTCCGAACCGCTCTGGCGGTCAACTAGAGCTTGGAGATTAGAACGTGAGACTTGATCAAGCTGAACGTAGCTTCAGGTCTGACCAGAATCCCCTGATCAGAAACTAATAAGGACTAGTCTCAATGTGCCCATCACATCCCCTTCCTCAAGCTCCATGTTTTCCTAGAATCCCTGATACTAGCCCTTTGGTCAAATTCCATCTCATTAGCAGGCCCAGGTGCAGTACTATCAGAGCGAGAAGCAGGAAACTCCCTTTCTCCGGAATGCTCATCTGGAAAGGGAGTAGAAACTCTCTCTTGGGAACCAAGGCCACCTGGCCTCTCATAGTCTGATTCAAAATCAGTTTCCATGGAATCCTCAGTAAACTCATCTGCAGTCCTATATCCCTCTAGCCATTCATCATCCCATTGCAAACTCTCATTTGGAGACCCATACCCTTCTGGCCATTCATCATCTTCAAGCTGACCCTGATCAGCTGGGGCCTGACCCTGATCAGGGGGAACCCCCGGTGCCTGACTCTGACCACTGGGCTGACTAGGCTGGAACACCACACAAATCTATGATGAAATTGTCCCCGAATGAAAGCATTCCTTGGGTGGTTACTGTTTGGGGAGGACATTGGCAGCATTTGGGCTACATGTTCATGGTGGTCACTATAACATACAATGTCAATTGAGGGAGTGCCTTTGGAGGCTTCTCAGCACTTGGAATTATAGCCTGTTTGTGGAGGCAGCAGGCTCTCTGTGTGAGTGGACATCTCCGCCGCATACACATTTTAAACTTTTATTATGTGTATAGATTTTAAAGGAGTTATCTATGTGTTGAGACTATGAGGAAGAATAATATTCAGGACCATGGGTGGCTCTTTAATATTTGGACTAAATGCACATAGGATTCACCATCCCAATGACGTAACAGTCTTTAGCTTACACCAGTAGTGAAGCAAAGCTTCCCTTGGCAGTTTTAACTTTCCGTGTCATATAGGTCCCTGTGGGTCTCTAATTTTTATGCCTTGCTCTTTCTGCTTCCAGTTCCGTGTTTTAGCTTACACTTAGTTTATTATTCTATTTCCAGAAAAAAGGAAGGAAAGAATTTGATGGATTAAATGTTCCATGGAAAAATATTTTCCTATGCTTCAGATTGCTGAGTTTCTCTATGTTACTCTATCTACATAGGCTTTTTAGTCTCTTATTGAACCCATAGAGAAAGAATTCCGCTGCCACAGCATCATTTCTGATGTATGAATATTTTATTCTTCTGTTACCTCTGCCCCCAACCTAAGGAATTTAAATTTTCTGTGGTTTTCTTCCAATGCATACTTGAAATTTTTAAAAAATATGCATATATATTATTGCTAGACGATATAGCATTAGCAGCCGGTCTCAGAAATATATGGCTCCTTAAGGCAGTGTTTCCCAACCTTTTTTGAGCTGTGGCACATTTTTTACATTTACAAAACCCTGGGGCACACCACCAACCAAAATGACACTCTAACACAGTAATAGATATAGTTTGGTGGGCATTGACCTTGAGTTTTGGAGTTGTAGTTCATCTACATCCAGAGAGCACTCTGGACTCGAACAATGTTGGATCAGGACCAAACTTGGCATGAATACTCAATATGCCAAATGTGAACACAGATGGAGTTTGGGAAAAATAGACTTTGACATTTGGGAGTTACAGTTTCTGGGATTTATAGTTCACACACAAACAAAGAGCATCCTGAACTCTTGCAACAATGGAGCTGAACCAAACTTGGCATATTGAACTCTCATTACCAACAGAAAGTACTGAAAGGGTTTGCTTGGGAACTCACCTTGAGTTTGGAAGTTGCAGTTCGCCTACACCCAGAGTGCACTGTGGACTCAAATAATGTTGGATCAGGACCAAACTTGGCACGAATCCTCAATATGCCCAAAGAGGCAGAGGAGAAGGGAGGGGGGAAGAGAGCGAGGTGGGAGAGAAAGGAGGGGGAAGAGGTGAGGGGGAAGAGGGAGGGGGAAGGTGGGAGAGAAGGAAGGGGGGAAGAGAGCGAGGTGGGAGGGAAGGGACGGGGAAGAGAGCGAGGTGGGAGAGAAGGGAGGGGAGAAGAGCGCCTCCTCCATGATGTTTTGGCCTGCAACTCCCAGCAGTAGAGAGAGAGAGTGCGAGTGCGAGCGAGGGGAAGGCGCGGCTGCGCAGAGGAGCTGCCCCCTCACCTCACACTTGAGCCAGCACGAGGGAAAGAGCGGGCCGGGGCAAGGAGGAATCAGCTTCCGCCGCCGCTACTTTTCCTTCGGACTGTGAGGGGAATGATGGGACAACAATAACAACAGCAGCAGCAGCCATAGCAGCCTCCTCCTTCTCCCACGGAACACCTGATGATCAACCGTGGAACACTAGTGTGCACGGCACAGCGGTTGGGAAACACTGCCTTAAGGAACACATTTGAGATGAGCCTCAGCTTAGATCTGGTTAATGGTTTGATAAGTTATTTTTATAGCAAATGGCCATATCTTTAGCAAGTAGCTGGTTCTATCCTTAACACTTTGTTCTGAAAGGGATCATCGCTTCCCTGTCTTTCTCTAAGTCACATTCCTTATTGAGCTGTAACAATTTATTGCTTTTGCCTCCTCTTGCACACTCTTCCCAAACGTAACATCTTGAACTTCTATGTATCTGTAGCCATTAAAAATAACACTGTGGTGATATGCTAACCAAAAATAGTCTTAGAAACTCTGTCCTATCCTTGCCAAGGCCCATGCCCTTACGAGTAGCTGGGAAACAATTTTGAAAAGCCGAAGAAGGAATCTGAGTATGCCATGATTTTGGTCATACCAGAATCTATCCAGATTGAAGATTTTTTTAAAAGTACAATTTTGTATGCATAGTTTAAACAGAAAGTCATCATGGGTTAGTGAAGGCATGGACAAACTTTGAGCCTCCAGGTGTTTTGAACTTCAACTCCCACAATCCCAAAAAGCTGGTAGGCTGTTAGGAATTTTGGGAATTGAAATACCTGGAAGGTCGACATTTGCCCATGTCTGGTTTTGTAGATTGGATCAGTAATCAATCCACTGCATTATGATGATTTTCTGTTTAAGCTCAAGGAATGAAATTCATTTGCTGGCTCACAGGTTACTACAAAAATGTTGTTATGAAAATGAAATTGGATCAAGGTGGACTGCATGTATTCAGGCCCGGATTAACACTATTTTGCGCCCTAGGCAACACTTTGGAATTACGTCCCCTTTAAGCCAACCTCCCGCCACCTCCAAGGTCCCCATTCCCACCGGCTGAAAAGCTCCGCTGTGCTCTCAAGGTCTCCTCGGGAGTCGGGAAGCTTGGGGAGAGCGCAGCGGGTGCAAACTCGCTCCAAAGGCATGCAAGAGAGAGAGAGAGAGCAAGAGAGAGAAAGAGAGAGAGAGAAAGCAAGAGAGAGAGCAAAAGAGAGAGAGAGAGAGAGAGAGAGAGAGAGAGAGAGAGGGAGAGGGAGAGAGAGAGAGGGAGAGAGAGAGAGAGAGTTGGAGAGGACAGAGCAGAGACTTTGCCGGGAGAAGGAGCAAGGAGAGGCATGAGAAGGGGGAAAGAGGGACGCAGACCAGGGGGTTTTTTTGGTCCGTGATCTGCGCCCCCTCCCCCCGGCTTGCGCCCTTAGGCTATGGCCTCATTGGTTTTATTGGTAATCCGGGCATGCATGTATTGTTCTGATCTCCTTGGAAGAAGGAGTAAATAGAAAAGAGTAAGGCTGACAATCACTGACATGCATAGGAAACACCTATCATTTTACATAATAACATAAGAACATAAGAAGAGCCATGCTGAATCGGGCCTCAGCCCATCTAGTCCAGCATTCTGTGTCACACAGTGGCCCACTGGTTGTACACAGGGATCTCTAGCAGAAAGGAGGGCAAAACCCTCACCTGCTCCCGACCCACAACCAGTACCCGGGGAAATCCTGCCTGCCTCCATCAACACAGAGGTGGCACTTGGATGTCCATTTCAGTAACTACTGATTCCCTTGGTATCCATGAATCTGTCTATTCCTGCCTTGAAGCTGTCCAGGCTGACAGCTGTCACAACCTCCTCTGGAATTTTCTTATGTTATGCATCAGGCCTGTCCAACAGGCAGCCCGCGGGCCGCACACGGCCCGCCGGCCCCTTGGATCTGGGCCCCCTACCCTCCTGCAATAAAAAAAACTCTGGAATATTTTTTTTAATCCCAAAATAATAATAATAAGTGTGCATGCACAACAACCGGCGGGAGAAGCCAAGCGCCATCCACAGCAACCGTGAGGGAGAAGCCAAGGGAGCTTGCCTTGGCTTCGCCCTCCCTCATACCGCGTCGCAGCCGTGCGCCAGAAGCGGCGGAAGGATCTTGCCTTGGCTTGGCTGGCTTCGCCAGAGCGGCGACGCTGGCACCCGAGAGTAGAAGGGAGGGAGGAGGAGCCAAGGCAAGCTTGCCTTGGCCCCCGAGAGTGACGCCAAGGGAGCTTGCCTTGGCTCTCCCTCTTACAGCGTCACGGCCGGGCGCCAGAAGCGGCGAAAACGCCCCCGTGTTCGGCCCCGCCCCCGCGACCCCCCGCTGCAGCCCTCCAGGTGATAAGTCACCGGAATTCCGGCCCCTGGGCCGGTAAAAGTTGGACAGCCCTGTTATGTATCACAAACATCATAAACTATTGCCAGGAGCTGATCTTTTTTCAGTAAGGCGTTTAGAGTGAATCTATGTCATGTATAAATGCATTTCTAACAATGATACATATACTAACTGGGAATATAGTTGTGCAATGAGGCTGATGTCAAAAGGTCTCGCAGCATCTGTTTTCACTGCATCTTAAAATATTTTCTCTAACTAGGTGCATCTGACAGCAGTGAGGGAAAACAAGCATTTCTAGCAATGTGATGAACACGAAGACATTCAGTGCTCAAGAGAGAAGCCCAACCAAGCCAAAATGGATACCTCAAAGCTATCCAAGTTATTGTGGGTCCCATGGAACCCCGTAAAGCTGTAATCCATATAGTTGCATAGCAGTTTCACTGAACCTTGCAATAACTTTCAGATTCCTGCAGATACTGTTGGTGCACACAAGACATCATGTTCTTAAGATGACAGTATACTGAAGTACGGTTCAAGGACACAGCTGGGCATCAGCTAACCACAACCTGAGTGGAGGATGAGTGCAGCTGGTTCCTCGAACTGACCAAAATCCATTATAACTGAGTGGCTAAAAGTAACAATAGACATGTATATGGGAGCCAAAAAGGGTGTAGCCAATTCTGCAAATTATCCATAATATATATAATTTAGATGAAGCCAGAAGGTTGATGAAATCAGGCCTCTAGCCAATGGAAAAATCTGCTTTACTGTCAAATTATTGTCCATCTTAAGTTTCAACTTTAAACACATACTCACACAAACATATTGTCATTAGATGCTCTTTGGAACTGTGTAACTGCTAGAACTCAAATCCCAGTACATATGTCATTTTCAGATGGTATAATAGGCAGTATGTGTTCTCCTTAGTAGCGATGCCAGTTTAGATTTCAGTAACAGAGGACCAAGAGGGAAAGGGCTGCATATTCAACAATGTTGAACAGCTTGCTCTGGGATAGATTCATCCATGAATTGCAAAACATATGTGTATGTTGAGCTGTTGATATTAATTCTTCATCATAATCTTATCTAATTTGTGTTAGAGCTAATCTGTGTTGATTGAATAATGTGCAAGGCCATTGGGCACAATATACCTTCAACATACCTGAGAATGCTCAAGAACCCATTGCTCAGATATACACTGGAGTAACCCTAAGTTATGCCAATCAGTGCCAATTTAGAACAAATGGGGCCATGCTAGTTAAGTTATGACGCCCCTCACTTGGAGGTATGCTCATTAAGCCTGTACCATCTGCTTTGTGGCACGCTCCCATGGACTATCAACTCTATCATTATGCCTGGAATCACTCTGAAACAGAATGTTTCACATAAGCAAAATCCATCATAATTCTTTTTTGGCAGAAAGATGGGCCTCCTGACCAACAGGGCCCGGCACTTAAGCACACCTAAGCATAATGGTAAATCTGGCACTGATGCCAATAGTTGCGTTTTGAATGACATTATACACAAAGGTATCCTCTACCTCCTTATACAATGCCATTGCTTCCAGTATGCAAAAACAGCCAGATATTGCTCTCAGCTAATGATAATGGGTAGATAGATAACACTCATCTGTCAAGTGGAGCATCATCTACTTCAGTGTTTCCCAATCTTTTTGAGCTGTGGCACACTTTTAACATTAAAGAAATACAGGGGCACACCACCAACCAAAATGACACAAAATGACACTCTAACACAGTAATACATATAGTTAATTGACCTTGAGTTTTGGAGTTGTAGTTCACCTCCAGACACTGATCCAGAGAGCACTGTGGACTCAAACAATGATGGATCTGGACCAAACTTGGCAAGCGGGCCCCTCAGGCAGTAGAGCAGGCCGAGGGCCGCCACCAAGCCCAGGCTCCGGCCCAGGGTCCCGCCGGCAGCCTCAGCCGCTCCCATTGCTAGGGGTAGTGGCTCACGGGCAAAAGGGGTGGCAGGGAGAAGGTGGCAATTCCCCATCCCCGGCACTGCTCTCCGCCATGACTCTGTCCCCTCGCTCGCTGAGGCCGCGCAGAGGAGGAGGAGCATGAGTGGTGGGTGGACTTCAGCCCCGCCCACTTAAGCCCATCCACTGCTCATGCTCCTCCTCCCTGCGGCCTCAGTGTGTGAGGCTGGAGTCATGGCAAGGGGGACGGGGCCGCTCTCCACCATGACTCTCGACCCTTGCTCGCTGAGGCTGCGCGGAGGAGCGCATGGCGGTGGACGGGCTTCAGCCCCACCCACTGAAGCCCATCCACTGCTCATGCTTCTCCTCCTCCATGCAGCCTCAGCGGCGAGGGGCGGGAGTCATGGTGGAGAGCGGCACCCGGGACGGGGGCCGCTCTCCACCATGACTCTTACTAGACTCCACCTGTCACTCTCTGAGGCCACGTGGAGGAGGAGGAGCATGAGCAGTGGACGGGCTTCAACTCCGCCCACTTAAGCCCCTCCACCGCTCATGCTCCTCCTCTGCGTGAGGGACTGGAGTAGTGGAGAGCGGGGGCTCTCCACCGTCTGACCATGACTGGAGTAATGGTGGAGGCGGGGCCGAGGACCCCACCCTCCACCATGACTCGGCCACGTGGAGGAGGAGGGCATGAGCAGTGGACAGGCTTCAGCCCCGCCCACTTAAGCCCATCCACTGCTCATGCTCCTCCTCCCTGCGGCCTCAGCGAGCAAGGGGCTGGAGTCATGGCAAAGAGCAGCACCGGGGACGGGGGCCACTCTCCGCCATGACTCCCGTCATGACTCAATCAGGCACGAGCAAACTTTTGCCACTTGGAAGGGGGCGGGGACTGAGGAACGTCACCCTTCCCTCCTCCCTCCCTCGATTGGAGGCTGGCTGAGGAAACGGCCGAAGGCACCCCAGCCCCTCCTTTTTTTTCTTTGCCACCGCCTGGCCCTTCCTCCTCCTCTCCCAAGCAACAGGAGTTTGGCAGGAGGGGGAGAAAGGGGGGATGTTTTTCACGGCACACCAGATGATCTGTCACGGAACAGTAGTGTGCTGCGGAACAACGGTTGGGAAACACTGATCTACTTGAACGGACAGTCACACTGGAAGCCCCTGACTGCACTTTTTCACTGGGGAGAAAGTAAAGATAAGGTCACTTCTAACCACGTCACAAAAGCACTGTTGGAAGCTTACACTCTACCAGAGAAACCTGTGAACATTTCCTGTGCCTGCTTGCCAACAGGATTTGGAGAATGGGCATATATCAACAGTATCTAGCTAGGAAACAAATATAGACTTGCAGGCAGAGCATTTGTTCTACCATCGTGCCATTAATAATGATATGGATTGTATTTCTGAAAACGTCCACATAGTTTCTGACTTTCAATATTTAAATTCTGAAGTTTTTAGTTATTTTGAAAATATAAGCACTCATTGGCCAGCACCTTATTAGTGACATATGTGCAGGTAACTGTAGTGTGTGTGTGTGTGAATCCCTTGTTGGATGGATGCAGACGGTGATTCTAATTTTGTCTGGAGGAAACATGTGAGGAATTTCTGAGAAGGGGCACAGCAGTTCTTCTCAATTTTAAGTCCCTCCAAACACACACATTTAACCTAATTTAGTTTGGAGGTGAATATAATAATAATAATAATAATAAACTTTATTTATATTCCGCACTTCTCATCCCGAAGGGGACTCAGTGCGGATCACAGAACACATACAGTAGACAATTCCTGCCGTTTTAGATGTACAAGACATACAACGACATATAGCAGGATCATCCCCTGGACTGAGCCTTGCTCCTCCTGGCCTCCATCCAGGTGCTGTTGTTATATTCGTCACTGGGTGCTGCTGCTCCATTTCGTCGCAGGGGGGTGCTGTTGTTCCATCCTCTTTGCTACCTCCTCCTCCTTGACGAAGAGCCTGCCAGCCAGCCGAATCCTTCTTCCGGTAGTCGTCTTCAATATTTATTGGAGTTAAAAAGTCCTTTAGGATACCTCCCCCGCTTATGCGGTACCTAATTTTTCTACTTGCAGCTAGCTTTCGACTGCTTAGGTCAACAGGGGCAGGCTTACAGCTGACTTGCCCAGTTCAGCCAGGGATTTGAACTTGCCACGTTCAGATCTTACAGCTTACAGCTTGCAGCTAACAGCTGTTGTTTTAACTGCTGTGCTAAACTCCGGGCCCAATATCAGAATATCTAAATGTTTTATTTTATTTCAGGAGTTTACCCCGCTCTTCTCAACCCCCGAGGGGGGACTCAGTGCGGCTTACAGTACGGCACAATTCGATGCCTACATAATAACAATATAAAACCCCAAAAAACCCCTTCAACAGTTAAGATACATTAAAATACATTAAAACAATTGCCTTAGCATCATACACATTCATTCCAGATTAAAACCATGTTCAGTCCATAAAAGCATTGGTCCTCTTCATCTACTTTCTATTTCTGACGTTGAGGTAGCCTCCCAAGAACCAAAACAAACCTTGATAATAAATTTCTCACAACTGGGCTTCTACACTTTGTTTGTGCATATTTATAAATGGAAAACTGCAATAATTTTACTTTCTTTAATCTTAATTTAAAAATAAATAAAATAAATAATCTCTTTATTTATTTTTTATTTACGGCATTTTTCCCCGCTCTTCTCAACCCCCGAGGGGGGGCTCAGAGCGGCTTCCAAAGGCACAATTTGAGGCCTACATCACAATCACAGTATAAAAACACAATATAAAACCCTCCTTTAATCAGACAGGGGGAAAAAAACTCAGCTCACACATTCCATTAGATTGGGGACCATAGCATGCCATAAACTGATTTTTGCCCAGAGAACAAGCTGTCTCTCCAAAATGCAATCCAGAATAGTCCGTGCTACAATCAAAGAGCAGGTGCACAATGAACCAGAACAATTTGAAGAAACGGTTGGCATAACAGTTTTATTTCAGGGCACACCCAAGAAACCTCAAATGTTTTCAAGTGTGTGTGTGTGCGTGGTTTTTTTTTTTTACAGAGTTCATATTCTGTGATTCTTCAATGTTCCTCTCAGTATCCATCTGTAATACTCACACTAGTCTTATAAAATACTTCTTAATTTAACAATCTTGGAAATTCACCAAAATTTGGTATGGGATGCACACCACCCCCACTCACATTTTTATTTATAAGCCCAGATGTTGACTTATGATGTAATGGCCTGTCTTTCAGCTTCATTGGGGTTTTTTTTCCCACATAATGCAATATAGGCAGAAGTTTACACATGAGAATGGAACTGAGCTACTCATGATTTCATCATAGATCAGAAGAATCAGGAAGTGTTTGCTGCTGCTCCTATTTAAGGACACTTCTTGCTGATACTTCATGTTTTCACATCTTGAACGAAAGTTTGCTTATTGCTGTGATTTCCCAAGAGATGAGAGTTTATTAGGAAATAAATTGGTTGCTTGTAACTTTCAGTTTTCAGAAAGATATACAATATGACCCTTGTATCTGCAGGTCCGGTCTCTGCAATTCCATTTATTTTATTTATTTTATTTCCTTGGACTTATATGCCGCTAACTCCATACGGCTGCAGCGGCTTACAGAGTCAAGAAAACAACAATACAAAATAAAAAGACAAACTGGACAATACACAACACAGGGAATAGGGAGATGGAGCAGAGTCAGGGTTCAGGGCGGCACAGGGTGGTCTGGGGCCTATGCTAGACCCATCAGGCCATCAAGGGGGAGGGAGGGGGCGCGAGGAGAGGCCCCCCCGCTGGCCAAGGAAGAAAAGTGTAGGCCGGCCTCCTTCGTCCCGTAGCCTGGCCGGGAAGGACAAACACGGTGGATCAGTAATGTTCAGTGTCTTCGGGGATAGCCGGTGGCTGCGCCTGGCACCTGGGCCCCAAAAGGTCCTTGAGCGGAAAAATCGTCTCGGCCTGGGCTCGGGGACAGGGGGCCTCCCACCCTCCTGTTTGCTAAGCGGCCTCCTCTGTCCTCCGGGCCGACTCCCCCATGGGCTATGCGTCGATCTTACCCGGTCACGGGTCGGTGACGGGGCAGGCGGCAGTCCCTAGCGAGGGGTCTCGGGGCACCGGAGATAGATGGCAGGCCCGGCGGCGGGGCCGGGCCCTGGGGCTCTTGCCAGGACCCGGGAGATGTCAAGGACCCCTGGCGTCGCCGCCAGGTGTCCGGTGATGGCGGGTGCGCTGGGGCGGGAGGGGCGGGGCCGAAGCACCCAACATGGGCGAGGGGGGCGGGGCGGAGGACGCCGAGCAAGCTGAGCCGGTCGCCATATTGGTGATCTCGGCCACCGCCCGCTCCTCCCAGCCGGGGGGGGCCCATGCCCCAGCGCCCTCCAGGGACTCCACCATGTGTCCCACGGAGCCTCTACCGCCGCCTCGGCTTCAGCCGGGGGCCTCTCCTCAAGGGGAAGGCCTCCCTCGGCGAGCTCGGCGACGGGATTCGGGGGGGGCGGCTCGACCAGCGGGCCCCGAGGCCTCGGGACCGCAGGGGTCCAGCTCTCTCGGCTGTTGCTCTCCCTCTTCGCTGCACCCCGCTCTCTCTGCCACTCTCTGCCGCCCCACTCACCGCCACTCCATGGCCTGTCTCGAGGCCTACCTCCAGCCGGGCGGCCAGTTGCTCGACCAGCCAGCCCAGGGTGGGAAGGAGGGAGGTAAGTTGTTGAATGACGTCCCGCAGACCCCATAGCCCATCCTGGGCTCTGTCGGCTCCGTCGGATGGAGGGTCGGGCGGGGGGTCGGCAGGCACCCCCCGGATGGAGGGTGGAGTGTCCAGTGTGAGGTCGGGCGAGGGGTCGGCAGCCACCCCCTGGATGGCGGGTGGGTGTCAGGTGTAGGTCGGCATCCACCCACTGAATAGCGGGGGATGGGAGGCTCAGTGCTGGCCACCCTGGTTCCGTGTCCTCCCAGGCCCGGCCAAGGACCGGAGACCAAGGCGGGTAGGTCCCATGGCTAGACCCGCGAGCAGTCTTCTCCAACAGGCTAGCAGTTCCAGAGGTTGCCCGCAACCTAGCCGATATGGCTGACTCAGGCCGACCTCCAGGGCGGCCTCCGCTCAAACTGCAGAGCCTCCAACGGGGGGGGGGCCGCCAGTGGCCCCCAAAGACCAGGGGTACCCTGAAGTTCTGGGCGCCCTCTCTGTCTGGGATAATCAGTCTTACCAAAGGTCCTGTTCCATGGGAAAAGTTTCCAAGGGCCCGGCGGAGCTCAGCGTTCGAGCTGCTGCTCAACGCGGCCATCTTATGTTATTTATCCAGATCCAGCAAAGTATGTCATCTCAAGCCATTTTCTACATCTTCCAGTGTAACTCTATGACATTATTGAGGCCAAGACCCTTAATTTTAAAAGGGTTCATGAATCTGATATTTTCTGTTCCAACATTGCTTGATTCATTATTTTTTCCAAATAGGGTATCAATTCTTCTTCAGATGTTATATAATAAATTGCAGTTAGCCTAACTGGGCCCAGTGCATTTCCCATATCTAATTTTCTGATTGATTTTCCTATTTCATTTGCTGTTATATCACTATTTAATAATTCTCTTTGTGTCTCTGATATCTTCTCTAATTGTTTCTCTCCCAAATATTGAGTTAGCGTTAAATACTTCGATACTGTTGACCACGATCTCCTTCTGGGTCGCCTTGCAGATATGGGGCTTGGGGGTACTGTGTTGCAGTGGCTCCAATCCTTTCTGGAGGGTCGTACCCAGAAGGTGTCATCGGGTGACACCTGTTCGGCTCTGGCCGTTGTCTTGTGAGTCCTCAGGGTTCAGTACTGTCCTGATGTTATTTAACATCTACATGAAACCGCTGGGAGAGATCATTCGGTTCGGAGAAAGGTGTTACCTGTACGCAGATGACGTCCAGATCTGTCACTCCTTCCCACCTGTCACCAGGAGGCTGTCCAGACTTTGAACTGGTGCTTGGCTGCTGTGTCGGACTGGATGAGGGGCTAGCAAGTGAAACTTAATCAAACAAGACAGAGGTCCTCCTGGTCAGCCGAAAGGCCGAACAGGGCATAGGGTTACAGCCTG
Source organism: Anolis apletophallus (assembly GCA_030556195.1). Lineage (NCBI taxonomy): Eukaryota > Metazoa > Chordata > Lepidosauria > Squamata > Anolidae > Anolis > Anolis apletophallus. Next base: position 128,832,750 of record JARBWK010000005.1, read on the forward strand.
TGTTGGATGGGGTTACACTCCCCCTGAAGACGCAGGTTCGCAGCTTGGGAGTGATCCTGGATTCATCGCTGAGCCTGGAAGCCCAGGTCTCGGCGGTGGCCAGGGAGCTTTGCACAGATTAAGACTCGTGCCAGCGCTCACCTTGGGAAGTCTGATTTGGCCGCGGTCATGCGCTCTGGTCACATCCCGAATAGATTACTGCAACGCACTCTACGTGGGGCTGCCTTTGAAGACAGTTCAGAAATTGCAATTAGTCCAGCGGGCGGCAGCCAGATTACTAACGGGAGCTACATACAGGGAGCATACCACCCCCTGTTGTGTCAGCTCCACTGGCTGCCTGTCCAATTCGAGCTCAATTCAAAGTGCTGGTTTTGACCTTTAAAGCTCTATACAGTTCTGGCCCAGCTTACGTGTCCAAACGCATCAGCCGCTACATCCCACCTCGTAATCTAAGATCATCCGGGGAGGCCCTGCTCTCACTCCCGCCTACTTCTCAAATGTGGCTGGTGGGGACGAGGATAGGGCCTTCTCGGTGGTGGCTCCGCCTGTGGAATGTTCCCTATCGATGTACGATCCACCTCATCCCCCTCTGGCATTCAGGAAAGTAAAATCCTGGCTGTGGGACCAGGTGTTTGCACACCAGCACAAGGCAGCAATTTAGATGGGATTTTAATGGAAAGTGGATGAATAGGGCCAATGCTTTTATGGACAGAAGATTGTTTTAATCTGGAATGAATGTGCATGATCTTTAGGTAATTGTATTTTAATATATTTTAATGTATTTTAATTGTTGAAGGGTTCTGGGGTCTTATATTGTTACTGTGTGGGCATCGAATTGCGCCTTACTGTAAACCGCTCTGAGTCCCCCCTCGGGGGCTGAGAAGAGCGGGGTAAAATCCTGAAATAAAAATAAATAAATAATTATTTTTTTCTTTTGCTATCTGGTCATTTGAATATAGATTTTTATAAAAATTCTTTGAATTGCCTTAGGATTTCCTGCTCAGTTACGTAGCTTTTTCCCTTATGGTTACATTTATTTATATATTGGGTTTTTTTCCTTTTCCTTATTCTGTTGACCAACCATTTCTTGGGTTTATTCGCATTTTGAAAATAATTTTGCTTTGTGTACTTTAATTGTCTATCTCTTCTACTTCTAAAAACTCTTTGTCTGTGTAAAAGTTCTAGTTGTTGGCTCGCTTTTTGATCTTTGGGGTTCTTTTTCAAGTTATCTTTTCTTATTTTTATCTCCTTGAGAGTATCAAACATTTTTGTTGTTTGATTTTATTTTTATTGTGTTTTGTTGGATGAAATGACCTCTCATGACTGCCTTGCTTGTGTCCCATATATTTTGGATAGATGTTTCCTTATTATCATTGAATTAAAAATATTCTTCTAGGATTTTTTTTTATATTAATGTTTTCTTCTGATTTTAATAAGTTATCATTTAATCTCCATCTTCTTGTGTTCCTGTGGTGCAGCTGGCTGGGAGTCAGCTGCATTAAGATCACTGTTGACCGAAAGGTCATGAGTTCGAAGCCAGCCCGGGTCGGAGTGAACATCTGACCAATTTGTGTAGCTTGCTGTCGACCTTTGCAGCCCAAAAGACAGTTACATCTGTCAAGTGGGAAATTTAGGTACCGCCTACGTGGGGAGGCTAATTTAACTAATTTATGACACCATAAAAATCTCCAGCAAGCCTGCAAAGAATGAAGAAGTACTTCTTCAGTGTCACAAATGGACGGTGAAGGAACAGCTCCCGTGGTGGCCGGAATACCCTCATGAAAAGCTGGAATGTTAAATTGCCTCTGTGTCTGTCTATTCATGTTGTGTATCTATGGCATTGAATGTTTGCCATGTATATGTACATTGTAATCCGCTCTGAGTCCCCTACATGGTGAGAAGGGCAGAATATAAATACTTTATATAAATAAATAAATTCCTGGATTGATTTAAAATAATTTCTATTGGGCAATGGTCAGGATCTATTCTTGGGAATATATTTATTTTGTCTATCTTTGAGGTTATGGATTTTGTTGTCCAAATCATGTCTATTCTTGTCCAGCTTTTATATCTATTTGAAAGGAAAATATAATATCTCTCTCCCTCGTGGTATGTTCGCCATAAATCTTGTAAGAAGAATTCCTTTTGTAAATTTTTGAAAATCTTTGGTAGGCATCCTGCCTTTTTATTTCGATCTCTCTTTGAGGGTTGGCTTCTATCTCATTTATTATCCATTATTCCATTAAAATATTCTGCTATCAACAAATTGTCATATTCTTGATCTACAATGTAATTCCATAGGGTTTTTTTAAAAACAAATTTTGTTTTGGGGCCATTTGTAGCAAAAAATAACATTTTAGGTTCTGTATCATTATAATTATGCCTAATATTCTCCCATCATCATCTTTGAAGGCTAATTTTGCTTCTATATTTTCTCCCACATATATGGCAACCCCCTCTTCTTTTCAATTGATGATGAATAAAAGACTTTCCCCCTTTTTTTGTTCCAAATGCACAACATGTCTCTGTGAAATCTGGCTTTCCTGCAGTTGTTTAAACTATTGAGCCTATTTTGAGATTAAATATTAAAAAACCTAGGATAGCTGAGTTTATTTCAAATTAAACTCAAAGTGAGTACATTAGCACAGTGTTTCTCAACCTTTTTTGAGCCGCGGCACACTTTTAACATTAAAAAAATCCGGGGGCACACCACCAACCAAAATGACACAAAAGGACACTGTAACACAGTAAAGAACGGCTGGGGATGGTGAGCTGCTGAGCAGCTGCTGGGAGTGCTGAAGCCAGGAGAGGAGCCAGGCCACACCATGCCCCCTCCCCTGGCTTCAGTTCCACCCACAGCTTTGCCAGCCTTGAGGGGGCAGTGCCAAGCCAGCATTGTGCTGGCTCTGCCACCGCTGGCTTGGCACTGCCCCTCAAGGCTGGTGAAGCTGTGGGAGTGCTGAAGCTGGGGAGGGGGCGGAGCCAGGCTGCACCATGCCCTGCCCAATCCCCCGGCTTCAGCTCTCCCACAGCTTCTCCAGCCTTGAGGGGGCAAGCCAGCATTGAGCTGGCTCTGCCATCACTGGTTTGGCACTGCCCCCTCAAGGCTGGCGAAGCTGTGGGAGTGCTGAAGCCTGGGGAGGGGACGGAGCCAGGCTGCACATGCCCCCTCCCTGGCTTCAGCTCTCTCACAGAGGAGGAGCATGAGCGGTGGACGGGCTTCAGTAGGCGGTGTTCCTCCCACGCGGCTTCAACCAGCAAGGGGGCGAGAGTCATGGTGGGAGCCATGGCAGATTGGAGGCTGGTTGGGGAAATGGCCGAAGGAGGCGGTGCCCTGGTCCCTTTTTCTTCGCCGCCGCCTGTCCCTTCCTCCTCCTCCCCCAAGCAGCAGGAGTTCGGTTGGAGGAGGGGGAAGGAAGGGGGCAGAGAGCTTTCTCGCGGCACACCTGATGATCACTCACGGCACACTAGTGTGCCACGGCACACTGGTTGAGAAACACTGCATTAGCATATTGACATCAAAATTACGAGGTGTCGATCTGGAAAAGTATGGCTTCCATTTTGAGTAGTTTGGTTCAGTTTTGGTAAAAATGAAACTTGAGTGTCTCTCCATTCTCTGTTGCTCAATTTAATCATTAGAAGTGAATAACAAGTCAGAGAGAAGAAACAGACAGACAGAAAAATAGACTGAAATTTGTAGCGTGATTCTTACTGGAAAATATTTTCCTCCATGAATTCAAAAAAACCTGTTTATTGATCACCTGGATATAAGAGCTAGGGAAGACAGATGTTTTCAACATCTCCTGTGAGAATATATATTGTGATTCATTTCAAACACATTGAGTCCAAGCATTTTTCCTCCTTAGTCTGTTTAACATATTTTATGTGCTTCCTTCTGGGATCTACAATTAATGCATGCAGACCAGGGAGAAATATATGTGCTTGTATTACCACATTCCTTGTTCGACATGCCATTACTCACTGTAACATCCAAAATAATGAGATAATAACATGTGCATAGTTAAATAAAGACAACAACAAAACTCAAAGTTAAAAAAGCTAGCAAATGAAACTTCTGTCCCATGCATATAATTTAGTACATTCTAGTAAGCTGAAAGCTTTCAGAATTGTAAGTGGTCCAAATATCTTCTCTACACCTGCAGATTCAGTGTAGAAATTTGTATGATGATTTTTCCCTAATGAAAATTGGGTTTTGCAATTGCTTGCTATATATGCATACCAGGCAATTGAACATAGAACCTGCAGTGCTGAAAAACTACTTCAACTGAATACTTTCAATTGTTTATTTTTAAATGTTATATTTGAAAGTTTAAAAATGTCAGCATTTGAGAGCTTTAGATTTTTGATCTCATCATTGCCTTAATTTGCCATGTAATAAATATTAATTTTACTATGGAATTTATAATTACCGTATATTCTGGGGCACTAGGCGACTTGGGCTATAACACAACCCCCCAACTTATCATCACAAAATACAGAGTTAGGGATATACTCGCCGTTTAAGATGACTCCACCTTGAAGCAGGGGCTGCCTTGGCTGAAGGGTGTGCACGTCGCTGGCGCAAGGAAAACCTCCATTCGGAAGGCAGAAGGAAGGTGGAAGCGGGGCCGGCACCAAGCTCTCAGGGCGTCAGGACGGACACCTCCAGCAGAAGGAAGGTAGAGGCGGGGCTGATTCTCAGCTGCGCATGTGGAATTTGAGACAAAGGAGGGTGAACGCAGCTCTGCCCCTCCTCCTCCTCGCTCAGCTCAGAAGCTGTTGCTGGCGAGCCTTGCCCGTACTTCCCTCCTTCCTTCCTTCCTTGCCTGCATCCAAAGACAACCATCCAAAGACGACTCTCCCACGTTGATGTCCATCCTGATGCCTCCATGCTGTCATGGGAGGAAGAGACAGAGAGCTTGGTGCTGGCCCCGCCTTGACCTTTTCTCTGCCTTTCTGCGGGAAGGAAGGACGTGCGCACCATCCCTCCAGCCAAGTTGGCGAGGATGCTTCGAGGCACGGCTGAAGGGAGTCAGGAAACTACGGAGTTGCTTCTCCTCCCTGTGCCCTACCTCCACCCTCCTCCTCCTCCCTCCCTCCTAAGGTAGTTGTATTTTATGTGTTTTTTCTTTTAATTATTATTTTAATTTTATACTCAGCGTACTAGACGACCCCCAACGTTTCTTAAAATTTTCCAGGGCTAAAAAGACTTTTAGTGTGCTAGAATATACAGTACTTTCATCTTAGGCCGAGAGAGTTTGATGTGCCCAAAGTCAAAAATAAGTTTGCTAAAAAAAATTGTTAAATTTGATAAGCTATTTCTAAAAAAAACCAAATTAAATTTTCAGCCTAGATTCAGGTCCATTGAAAATACAAGATGACATCCTTCTTCAGAAAGTGATTACTACATATGGGCAAGTCCTCAAGTTACAAACCAGATAGATTCTGTGGGTATGTGTTTTTTTTCTTTTTAAAAATAATTGTTGTAAAATAAAACAATAGATTTATAAAACAGCAGACACATAATATCTAAGACACTTAAATCCCCCCCCCAATAATCTCATATCTACTGTACAAGTCAATCTTATATATGTATTTCTATCCACCTTCTTGCTCCCCGTGGCTCAGAGGGAGAGAAGCACTGAGCTGTAGGTATGTTTTAAAGTTGAATTGGTATGTAAGTCAGAACAGGTATATTTCTAAAGCCAGATATAGATATAGTTATAGATATATAGATACCGTGTTTCCCCGAAAGTATGATACCCCCGATTGTAAGACGTATCGGGGGTGTCAGGGGTCGGCTAATGTAAGCCGTGACTCGAATGTAAGCCATACCTGGTCGCCCGCCAAGAATCAAGCCCATCGGCGCGGCACACCTCTCCGCGGCGCACCTTTCTGCTAGGCCTCCAAGGAAGGGAGGGGAAGAGTCCCAGAGGCGTGGCTAGCGGCGCTGCATCAGAGTGACGCGTCGCCGCCAGCCACGCCTCTGGGACTCTTCCTCTTCCTCCCATTCTCCAAGGGAGGGAGGGGAAGAGTCCCAGAGGCGTGGCTACAGCGCTGCGTCAGAGTGACGCGTCGCTTAGCCACGCCTCTGGGACGCTTCCTCTTCCCTCCCATTCTCCAAGGAGGGAGGGGGAAGAGTCCCAGAGGCGTGGCTGGCAGCGCTGTCAGAGTGACGGCGTCGCCGCAGCCACACCTCTGGGACGCTTCCTCTTCCCTCCCATTCTCCAAGGGAGGGAGGGGGAAGAGTCCCAGAGGCGTGGCTAAGCGGCGCGTCCAGGTGACGCGCGTCGCCGCTTAGCCACGCCTCTGGGACGCTTTCCTCTTCCTCCCATTCTCAAGGAGGGAGGGGAAGAGTCCCAGGGCGTGGCTAAGCGGCGGCGCGTCACTCTGACGCAGCGCCACTTAGCCACGCCTCTGGGACGCTTCCTCTTCCCTCCCTTCCTTGGAGAGGCCTAGCAGAAAGGTGCGCCGCGGAGGTGTGCCGCGGCCAATGGGCCGGTTGCGGCGGTTGCGGCGGCGGCGTGGTGGTGGCGGCGGCTGTGTGAAGGCGTGGCGACGGGTGCGTCTTTGTTTATATAAGATGTACCCGAAAGTAAGACGTGGGGGACTTTTCGGGGAAAAGAAAGTAAGACGCTGTCTTACTTTCGGGGAAACACGGTAGCTTTGGATACTATAGGAAAGGGTTGAAATGCCATGCAAGCCTTATAAGCCTATTTGGGCTATTTATATGTGCGTTTAGTTATATGTGTTAAGTGTTTTGTCCCCTTCTCCTATATAATATATACATTTTGATATTGATATATTGCCTTGTTTAGCGTTGAAGTCGACTTCTACCCAGCTATATATGTTATATTTTCAATGGATACAATGAGGTTTTGAAAAAATATATAGAACTTTTAATGGGCCACTATGGAAGCATGTACTGAAAAGCAATATAAAAAATTAAAGTATGGAAGTCATACCAAAACTAGGATTGCAATGTTACATAGATTTCATTAGGAATAAGCTCAGTAAACAGAGTGGAATTTTAAAAGTCCAGTTTAAAATATATCAAATTGAGAGTTCAAATGATGTTTCATAAGAGCTGAGGTGTGAGGCTTAAAACAGCCTTGATCAGTTGCCCCAGAAGAGGAAGTTATGTCAGGCATCCTGAAAAGACTGGATTCCAGCATCTAGGCAACTTTTCTGGAAGATGGGACTGAGTAGCGGAAAAAACAAGTGGTTCTTGGAAGGTCTGGGAGATGGGATCTAACATAAAGGCTGTCTGTTCATGTAAGGGGTAGAGATTTTTTACAAATACCAGTGGGGAGGGCGTCACCCTTTGCTTTCCTGGCAACTAGCCCAAAGGCAAAACAAAAACAAAACACTAGCCAAGCGGTTTTGCCTAGTCAACTGCCAAATCAAAAGGGTCTTATTTATAATGCATCATTAAGACAGAGTGGGTACCTTCTAGATAACTTGATACCGTAAATATTTAGTCCAAGATTTTTTTTAAAAGAGCAAATTTCTGTTTGTACATGTTAGATTCATTTTTTTTACATTTGCTTTAGAAGCAGCCTTCTTCCTTCTTGAATAAACATGGCAACTAGCTTGAGTTTTATTTGGCCAGAATGCCATTTGCTGTAGAAGAAACATACATACCTTCTCTGACACATTCAGAGAAATAGTAAATTGAATTGCACTTTCCTCTCAGATTGAGATGATCTTTTAAAAATGGAGAATACACCCCCAGTGTACAGAGCTATCGTACTGTCTATTCTCCTCTATGGGTCTGAAACATGGGTCACCTATCGCCAACACCTACGACTCCTCGAAGGCTTTCATCAGCGCTGTCTTCGCACAATCCTAAATATACACTGGACCGACTATGTGACGAATGTTGCTGTTCTTGAGCAAGCAGGGATCACCAGCATTGAGGCCATGCTATTGAGAACACAGCTGCGCTGGGCAGGGCACGTCTCTAGGATAGGAGACCACCGCCTCCCAAGGATACTACTCTATGGTGAACTCGCCACGGGTCATGTAAGGACTCCCTGAAACAACATCTCAGGCTCGGCCAGATTGATCACCAACAGAAGAAGGCGAATCTGGATCCAGCTACGCCGGCAAGCTACCGGCCGGTCTCAAACCTACCCTTCCTCGGGAAACTGATTGAACGGGCAGCAGCGATCCAATTACAGGAATTCCTGGAAACTTCAGGAAGCCTGGACCCCTGCCAATCGGGTTTCCGCTCCGGACACGGAACTGAGACCGTTTTGGTGGCCATTACGGACGACATCCGCCGCCAATTGGAGAAGGGAGGCTCAGCGATCTTGGTGCTACTTGATCTCACCGCGGCGTTCGACACGGTGGATCATGACCTGCTGTTGCGACGACTTTCAGCCTCTGGGATTCAAGGCACAGCTCTGGCCTGGTTCGATTCCTTCCCCTGCGGGGCCGCTCGCAGTGTGTTGAGTGGCGAGGCCAAGTGTCCAAGAAATCCACCCTGGACTGCGGAGTCCCCCAAAGCGCCATTTTGTCACCAACGCTTTTTAACATCTATGTCCAACCCTTGGCAAGCATAGCCAGAAGTTTTGGATTTGAGTGCTATCAATATGCAGATGACACCCAGCTCCTGCTGAAGCTTGAGCCAGGCGTAACATCAGTGCCTGAGAACTTCAGACAAGGACTAGAAGCAGTGACTAGATGGCTCCGCTCATACAAACTCAAGATCAATCCAGCAAAGACGGAGATTCTATGGCCGGGACGCCCAGAGCCACCCATTCCGCTACCTCTCTTTGAGGGAGAGCCGCTTATCCCGGCCCCGTCTGTGAAGAGTCTCGGTGTGATTCTGGACTCAAGACTCTCGCTAGAGGCCCAGGTTGCTGCGACAAGTAAGGGAGCTTTCTTCCACCTGCGTCAGGCACATCAACTAGCTCCCTACCTTCCATCAGATGCGCTGGCTACGGTGGTCCATGCCACAGTGACATCGCGGCTGGACTACTGTAATGCCTTGTATGTGGGGTTGCCGCAGTCAACCACTCGCAAAATCCAGCTAGTGCAGAATGCAGCCGCCAGACTCCTCACCGGGACACCGCTGAGATGCCATATCGCGCCATCTTTGCAGCGCCTGCACTGGCTGCCAGTCGAGCTCAGAGCCATCCATAAGACCTTGTCGCTCACCTTCAAGGCTCTCCATGGCGCTGGCCCAGCTTACTTAAAAGACCGCCTGCTCGAACCAGTCCATTTAAGGCCGCCGCGTCCAGTGAACAGGGACCTTCTCCGCATTCCAGGTGTGAATGAGGCTCGCCTCGACATCACAAGACGAAGAGCCTTCTCCATCGCGGCCCCTGTTCTTTGGAACTCGATGCCGGCGGAGCAGAGAGCTATCCTGGACATGCCCCAGTTCCTGACCGCATTGAAGACCTGGCTCTTTCGAAGGCCTATGGCTAAGGTCACCTTCCAGACTTAGCCTGAGTTATTAGACCTTTAACCAAATTCTAATTATTATTTTTTTAGCTTAACTATTGAACTGTTTTTATGTGTTCTATGTGTAAGTCGCCCGGAGCACTGACGTGGAGGGCGACTCACAAATATTAAAATCAATCAATCAATCAATCAACAATGGTCCAACCTGGCCTCACATTGGGAGGCATGGAGAGGCACTATCCACAATGCTGTGGCCTCTTCGAGAAGACACGCCGAATGGGTCTTGCAGAGAAACGACAATGCAGAAAGAACCGCAACTTGGAAACAACATCACCCAAGGAGACTTTCTGCTGTGCTTTCTGCAACTGAACTTGCCTATCTCAGATTGGCCTTTTTAGTCATCAACGCGCTTGTAAAAAGCGTGGGATGAGTCCTTCCTAAGAATCTTTGTTCGCAAAGTAATGCTGAGAGAGAAAACCCCAGTAACTATGTACAACAAACACTGAAGTATAAGAAGACCTCATGCCCCCTCTCAAAGATGAACACTTTATACTCTGAACACTTTATACTCTGGGAGCAAGTTTACTCCATAGCAGAACCAAAGTCAAATGAAATCTTCTCTTCCTGATGCAACGTGATGGGCAATGCTGCTATAGCAAGTTTGAAACCAAGCCAGTGTAAACTACAGTGTCACGGAAAACACTTCTCCTTCTGGACACAGTATTTAAGAACAGTGCACTCCTTCATCGGAAAGATGGCCATTCTGTATTTGAACAATATAGACAACATCTGCCTTAAGCTGTCTGAGATTATTGCAGTGTTAACAGGAAATCCCAGACGATAGTCCCAACACTCCTGAAGTCCATTTAATCCAGTCTGAACCTGTCCAATGCTTGGAAAAGAGGCAGTTTAGAGGGAATTTCTTGTGCATTCCCCTGAGTTCTTTAGGAGAGGGTGGGATACAGATGAACAAAATAAATAATGGAAACTGAGTGGATATATAAGAGAACTGGAAGCATAAAGTGTAAGGCTAGCTGTCCAAGAATTTCCATTTTTATTTCATTTCCTTGACTTGAGCAGCTTGGAAACATTACCTAAAATGGATAATATGTTAGCAATTAATTTCATATTTTTTTATAATAAGTTCATAGGAGTGGGCTGCATTAGTAGCTAATGTTGTTTGAATCAATCTATTTATTAGGGCTGTTTGATCCACACACAAAAATGTTTCAAAACTCGCTTTGGATGTAGGGGGCGCTGGCGCCTCGAATCTAATTAAAATCTGAAGTTTTCAGCAGTATTATCGGAACTTATACAGAAATAATTCCGAAATACGGAAGGCTTCAAAAATGGCGGACAGGCATTTAAACTACTTTGGAGCGGATTGGCTCCCCCCCCCTCCCTTTTAGCTCTAGCAGAGGAAAGCCACTCTGCTCCAAAGTGAGTTAAAACACCCACTTTGGGGTGAATGGGCTTTCCTCCACTAGACCTAACGTGGGGAGAAGCTAATCCACTCCAAAGAGGGTCCAAACACTCACTTTGGAGTGGATTAGCTTCTCCCCACGTTAGGTCTAGCAAAGGAAAGCCCATCCACTCCAAAGTTGGTCAAAACACCCACTTTGGGGTGGATGGGCTTTCCTCCGCTAGACATAACAGGGGGAGAAGTCAATCCGCTCCAAAGAGGGTCCAAACACTCACTTTGGAGCAGATTGGCTTCTCCCCGTGTTAGATCTAGCAAAGGAAAGCCCCTCCACTCCAAAGTGGATCAAAACACTTTCCTCCGCTAGACCTAACGCGGGGAGAAGCCAATCCCCCAGGTAAGAAACTCTTTTCTCCCTTCCCGCATCAGTCCGACACGGGAAGGGAGAAAAGCGCTTCCAAGCCGCATTTAACAGGGCTCGTGGCCCAGGTCCCTCTCTCCCGCCAGAGGGACCTGGGCCAGGAGCCCTGTTAAACCTGGGTTAGAAGTGCTTTCCCCCCTTCTCGCATCAGTCTGACGCGGGAAGGGGAAAAAGCGCTTCCGAGTCCTTCCGACTAAATGGCGGAAGAGCTTCGAAATAGGACATTTACTTCCGGGTTACTTTAATTCTTCAAACACAGTAAAATATTAACGTATTTTCCGATACAACCCGAATTCTGTTAGATTCTGACAAACCTACCCAGCCCTACCATGTATACTGTTGTGTGTTTTTTAAAGTTTTTAAAATGTGGACATGTTTGGAAAGAGACAAACTAGTACCTCAAAATGAATCTAACATCATGGCAGGATCTGGTTGGTGACTTACCTCTTCATGAGGGGACATATGCTTGCACAATTAGAACTTGGCAATTCCACAATATGCAAATTGCATATTTCCATTATGAGACTGCTGTTAAGTTACTATATAAGGGAGCCAGCAAAGTTACTGATGTGCACCAGGATAGATGTGTGTTGTTTCTGTTGTTCATTGAAAAACCAGCTAGAAAGTAATGATGCAAAATGATAGTCTGATGTGCAATAAACGCCTCTTGCTTGTGTCCTATTATCTATATATATAAAGGAAGAGCCGTCATGTGAAGACTACCTCAAACAGAGAAACCTTACAACGCAGAAACACAAAACTTGCCAACAGAAATAGGCCTCAAGCAAGGTACGTTTGTAGCAAAGAAACTTCCCCCAAAAAACCTAAAAGGCCCCCTAAACAACGAGTAAAAATAAAACTACATTTCCCAGCATCCTCCGGGGCTGCCAAAGACTCTCCCAGCCTCTACATTCTGACAACATGATTGGCTGCCAATAAGGGCGGATTTGCATAACTGCTGTACTGGCCAGCCAACATGAACATTCCGACCCATAACAAACTGTCAGACTCCTAAATAGGGCACAGCAACGCGTGCCGGGTACAGCTAGTACCTTATAAGTGGGTTTCTTAGCAGACCTACTAAATAACTGCAGAGCCAGCAAATATGCAATATCATTTACTCACAGTTTCAGTTAGAAACTCCTATGCAAGCTAGACTCTCTTCTCAGTATCTTGTTCATTCAACCCATTCAAAAGAAATGCTCACTGTAATCTATGTTTCACATATCCATGTTGAATCTGGGAAAATATCACTCATGGATATGGGGGCTGTTGTGTATACATAAAGTTACATAATGTAGAAAGGAACACATCTCATCTTAAGGGAATGCATGCATGCATGCAAAATAATGCATACACAATTGAACCTTAACTTAAAAGCATCTCAACTTAAGAGTGTTTTGAGTTTAGAGTCATTGCCCAGCCAAGTTTCACTTTGACATAAGAGCAGTTTTGAGTTAATTGCTAGTGCTAGTGAGAATGCTAGCGAGAGAGTATAGGGCTTGAGGGCTAAAGAGAGCATACTCCATGCCTTGTGCTCTTGTCTGCTTTGGGAGATTGCTCTCCACTTTGCTATTGTTGGCTTTCAGGAACTTTGAGGTAGCTGATCTTGTGTGGCTTTTATTCTTGGTGTGTTTAGCTGCATGAAGAGAGGGAGAGGGAAGGAGGCTGGAATGAGTACAGTATGAAGAAAATGATAGTTCTGCCTCTTCATTTTGTGCTTTGTGCTTTCTTGCCACAACTTTGTGTGTCTACCATTTTAAAGTTGATCTTTTTTATTGTTCCATGTGAATGTGCATTTATGCATTATTTGTTATTTATAAAGTACATTTTCTTATTTAAAAGCACATAAGAAAAAAGGGAGGAATTGGTTAATAGCATTTCAAAGGACAGAATGCTTTGACATAAGAGCGTTTTGAGTTAAGAACTCAGTTACAGAATTAATTAGATTTTAACTCAAGGTATCACTGTATGTTAAAATGGTATCTAACAAAATGCATACATTTTTTTAAAAAATGCTCATGTTGGGTGTATTAATAGTTTGATTAATGGGGTTTAATTGATTTAATCAATGGAGAAATATTTCATTGAGATGTGATAAAAATCAATACTGGGGTATTCACATCTCTGCTCTTCTATTACTTTGCACATTCTGTATAAAGGAAGAAACCCATGAAAGAAAGCTTTTACCTTCTCATCTTCAATTAGCATTCTTATGCACACAAGGATCTCTCCATTCTGAATCAATGTGTTGCAACATTGAGCCTTCTGGCTGAATAATCAAAAGATGCATTATAAATACATAGAAAAATATATGCACCCTTTTCAGACTGCAAGTTCTGTCTCCAAATATTGGTTTTGGCTTCCTTTTTCTTTCTACTGCATTTCAAATAGTTTCCTGTTAGATCAAAGCTCACAATCCTGCACACTTTTCCTTACTCATAGTTTTGGCCATGGTCCTCCAATTGCGATATACTGAAACCAGAAAATCTGATTTATGGCAACAATGAAGGCATATAGCAAAATGACATCACACTGAGGGAATTGGATGGTTGATACTGGCAAGTCTAACGTGCTTCAGATGCTGGTTTAATGCCATTCTCTTCTTTGGTTAAAGCGAGCAAAATTTTAGCAAACAACGACAGTCATCTATCCACATTTGTAGGTACTCTTAACCTCGGTGGAGGGTTGACTGTACAAAAGAAACAGGGCCAGGGAGATAGCACAGCGGTAACACAGCTGTGCTTGCAATCGGAAGGTTGCTAGTTCGAATCCCTGAGCTGGCTTGGACGACCAGCTATTTGAGCCTTGTCCACTGCCCACCCAAGCAGTTCAACAGCCCAGCTGTGAATAAACAACATTTGGGGACCACGGAAAAGTGGAGAAGGATTTTTACACAGACTTTACAACGTCTGAAAAGTTCGGCTGTCGGGAGAAGAGTGGTGGAAACAGAGGCTCTTGTCATGAGGATGGAACAACAGCGCCCCCTTGTGACCAAAAGGCGCAATGACGCAAGGACATAACAACAATGATGTCGTAATGGAGCATGCACATCATGTGACCCACACCCTGTATGACGCAGCCAGGAAGAAGAAATCCTTCTAAAAACTGCACTGTACTGTCTATGTGTAAATTGTATGTCTTCCGACAGGGACTGTCTGTCATATGTGTATTGTAATCCGCACTGAGTCCCATTCGGAGTGAAAAAAGCAGAATATAAATAAACAATATTATTATTATTGTGATGAGGTGAAAAAGAAAACAAGTTGTTGCTGCTATTATTGTTTATGAGGGTGGCATAAAATTAATATAATAATAAGGAAAAGGAGGAAGAGTAGGAATGCATCAGCAATGTGAAATTGCTATAGGTAAAGTTAAAAAGTTTCCCCCTGACATTAAGTCCAGTAGTGTCCGACTCTGGGAGTTGGTGCTCATCTTAATTTCTTAGTCGAACAACCGGCATTGTCTGTAGACACCTCCAAGGTCATGTGGCCTGCATGTCTGCATGAAACACTGTTATCTTCCTGTCACGTTGCCAGGGCTCTGCCTTATTCAGAGGCAAAGATGAACCAAACAAAAACCCAGTTTGTATAAAATAATTTAATTAAAACAGCACTTACTGTCTGGCTGTTTTAATAGTCCAAAATATAAAACATAAAGATAGCACTCGGCCACAGAATAAACAAAAACTGATAGCAAACGCTACACCGTAGTTAAAGGTTCCAGTCCAGTAGTCAAACAGTGAGAGTTCAATAAACAAAGTCCAGGGATCAAGAGTCTATATACCATAATCAAAAACCAGTCCAGAGGTTCAAGGTTCCAGGGTTCCAAGATTACAGGAGACAGGCCAGGATACCAAAAATCCAACAAACCTGGGGGGGAAACAGCAGCATCTACCACCAAAACAAGACAAGACAAATACTTTTTTTCCCTGAAGATCAGTTCCAAGGCTCGCTCCTTATATCCAGAAACACCAAGCTGCAACCTATCTCTTGCATACTTCCACCCTTAATTGCTTTCACCCATGAACTCTTACTTACAGATTACTCAACCCTTTAGAACTAATACTTACATTAACCCTTCCATCACCAACCACTATCAACTGCAGAACATAATACATGAGACTTGCCGCCGGAGCGGTACCTATTGATCTACTCACTAGGTTGGCAGAAACTGGGGCTAACAGCGAGAGCTCATGCCGCTCCCCGTATTTGAATCTTTGACCTTTCGGTAAGCAAGTTCAGCAGCTCAGCAGTTTAATTCACTCCACCCCCAAGGGCTTCAAAATTGCTATATGATTGCCATGAATGTATTTATCATTAGTAATGAGATATGAAATGGAAGTCTGTAAACTGGATGATCCATAACATTTCATGTTGGCAATACACTTTTTAGACATGCATCATTTCATGACACAGTAATTCAGTTCTACCAGCAAACCAGAGGTTAAACCCACCCGTTATAAAAGGTAAGGGCAAATACATAAATTACAACAATGAAACATCTCTCATGAAAACCTTTTTCATATAATACCATAAATTTTCAAGATTTTTGACATTTCTCATTACGTTTTCATAATTCATCTACAAGCTGCAGTTGAAACATTAGTGTTTCGAAAGCTGTGCTGATAGGGAAAAGGAGGATGCAGTTTGTATGCATTACCTCTCCTGTCTGCACATAAACACACACAAATATATTCTCAAGGAATGGAGGACCATTCACCACAATATATGAGGCAGTATTCTGGCTTTGCCATCAACGAATAAGCTCTGCTGAATCTTATTTCTCTAAACCAATGGATCTGGTTTATAGTAATGGTCCTACTGTTTCTGCAGGTCACCGATCATGGGAACTTCCAGGCCCGGATTACCCATAGGCCATGGCCTAGGGCGGCAGCCATGAGGCGGCGGCAGATCTGGACCCCCCAAAATTAAAACAATTTTAATTTTTTTTTAAAAAAAGTTTGATTTTCAGGCGCTTGCTTCTGCGCCCTGCGCAGTGAAGGAAGGAGGGGTGGGGCCAACGCGAGTGAGGAGGAGGCAGAGGGAAACCACATCAGACACCCTAGGGAAGGGACTTCCCCCCACCTGTTCATCACTCGCGCGGGCGCCACTCCTTCCTTCACAGAGTGGCTCGGCGTCCTCCACCATCTTCCTGGGTGCTTCAGCGGCTGTCCGGGAGCTTATCTTCCTTCCTCTTCCTTCTCTGAAGGAAGGGAAACCCCCGAGCGGCCGCTGCAGCACCCAGGAACATGGCAGAGGGCGCCGCGTCGCTCGCGCCCTGCCGCGCATGCCCGCCGTCCTGCGCGGCACCCGCCTCTTTTCGGCAGGGCTGGGTGACGTCAGGCACGGTGGCGAGGGCGAGGAGGAAGAGGCGGAGGGAAGCCACGGCACCTCTTCGCGAGCACCGCGGCCTCTGCCTCCTCCGCCATGTTCCTGAGTGCCGCAACGGCAGAAACATGGCGGAGGAGGCATAAATAACGTGGCGCCGCGGCTTCCCTCCACCTCTTCCTCCTCGCTCTCACCGCTGCCGCCACGCCTGACATCACCCAGCCCTGCCGAAAAGGAAGAGGAAGGAAGGTAAGCTCCCGGGCGGCCGCTGCAGCACCCAGGAACATGGTGGAGGGCGCCAAGCACAAGCGGCCCCGCCCCCTGCAAGCGGCCCCGCCCCACCCCCAGGGGCGGGCCTTCCAAAGTCTGGCCTAGGGCACCATAAACTGTTAATCCGGGCCTGGGAACTTCAGATCATGTGCTGTGGTAACTAATCTATGCTCCTTTTTCTTTAGTCTTCCGTGGTATATATCTTTTTTTTCTGGGACTAGAGTAATAAAATGCTGTAACAAACCCAAATTCCAACATGTGTTTTCCTCAAAGTAGCATGGAAATTGAGTTGAGACATTCTTTCATAGAACAATAAGTGAGGAGAAGGGACAGAGTACACCAGCGACATGATTTTCCTCTGGTTTCAGTCCTTAACTGGGACACATCAATCAAACAAACAAGCAAACTTTATTTATATCCCGTCTCATCTCCCCTTGGGGACTCAGAACAGTTTGGAAGAGGGGAATCAGTGGATAGGGAGGAGTTAAGCGCCCTTTTGCTAAGCTATCATTTTGTTCTTGCAGTGGTTTGTGGACATTAAAGGAAAAGAAAAATAAGGGGTTCCAACCATCTCTTGTATTTATCCACCTGCCCTGCTCTTTGGAATGTGCTAAATGTTGGGTGATGCCCGCTGACTTGTGCCAGATGATTGCCAATCCAGCTGAGCCTCCCATTGTCCCATGTAGGCACTAGCCATCAAAAGGACACATAATTAACCACATCAGTTTGCATTTCAGCTGGAAGAAAAACAACCTTTCAGTTCACAATTGTTTCAGTGATGAAAGGGCTGATTGCTGTTGTTCCACCTCCTACTTTTTTCTGTGACAAATTGACAGGAGTAGGAGAGTTAAATGTACCTTTTACATTAAAGAAGGCCATTTCTAAAATATGGGAAATTATACCTATTATACCTATTTAGGGTTAGATGTGAGCCACATAGCGAACTGCAATATCAGTTGCCAAGTGACTTCTGTAGCCACTGAAAGCTTTTATACTTCAGTTCCTTGATAAAGAGGTATGTGGCAATACACATTTATTACCATTAGCACCTGCTACCTCTTTTAGCTGTAATGTTGAGGTCTGCTTTGAATTACACCTTTTAAGGAGGTCAATATAGTGAACTGAAAGTCTGTTGCCTTTCCTCGGGATGAATATTATTCCTCTCCAGAGCTTGGGAAAGTTATTTTTTGGACTCCCACTCCCAGAATTAACAATTAAGAAAGGCCACTGGCAGGTTTGTCTAACTCCTCCAGACTTAGTCAGCATCTTTAGTTCATTATGGGGAACATCTGTTGTGAGTGAATGCATATACAGCATTCTGTGGATGTTGTCATCATAGCATGGGATATCCTTTTTTATTCTATATTGCAGTCTTTCTCTCTGAAATACATGGACGGATACTCCTTTCTCTCATTTTAGCATTTGTTCTTTGAGGAACCCACAAATGACTAGCTGAAGAAACCCAACATATCCTCCTTGGCTTACCTAGTGATTTCCTAGAGCGACATTCCCTTTTACACAAAAATAACTCATCATGGATTCCAGCTGAGCTTAAATATGAAAACATGGGGAAACTTCATATATATGCATATTAACATAATACACATGCGCATACAAATAAATGCTTGTGGCACTTTAGTCCATTTTGACTAATGTTTCATGACTGCACTACTAGTCAAAAATCTCAATGTACACAGTAAGAGACTGGAAGGATTAAAACAGTGGTTCTCAACCTGTGGGTCCCCAGATGTTTTGGCCTTCAACTCCCACAAATCCTTACAAGTGGTAAACTGGCTGGGATTTCGGGGAGTTATAGGCCAAAACACCTGGGGACCCACAGGTTGAGAACCACTGGATTAAAAGCTTGTTGTGGCCCCAGTGGGTTTGTTGCATTGCCAGATGTAATAGAGTTGCATGCTTGCAACCTTTTGTCTGATGTTTCTGTAGTTGCGAATATGTGTGTGCTTTGTGTGGGAGGAGTTTGAGTTTGGCGCCAAAGTTGCTCTCAGGTACTTTATCATCATCATAGTTTATTATTTGATTAGTCGCCCTCCACCGAGATGCTCTGGGTGACTTACATAACATAAAACTTTAGTCCCTCCTCCTTCTAAGGTCACCTGAGGAGGGGGTTTCTCCTTCCAGTACAGCCTAAAAAAGGAAAAGCAAAGGACGTGCTGGCTGGAAATCTGGGTTTTCAGCTTGGGCCAGCCATTTTTTGCCACCTAAACCCATCCAAGGTCAACTTTCAAGGATACGGGAGAGATCCAGCTTCCAACCCTGGACGGTGCGACGCTATGTCCGTCGCCAACTGTTAAGAGCCTGGGAGTCACCCTTGACTCTCAACTGTCATGGAGAGGCATATCTCCATCTCCAGCAGAGCAGCTTTCCACCATCTCCGGCAGGCGAGGAAGCTGGCACCCTACCTGTCCCGTCATGACCTAGCCACAGTGGTCCAAGCCACGGTCATCTCAAGATTGGACTACTGTAATGCTCTCTACATTGGCCTTCCTTTGTCAGTGATCCGGAAGCTTAAGCTGGTGCAGAACACTGCAGCTCGGCTGTTGGCAGGCTTACCATCTTGCTGCCACATTACACCCATTCTGCGTGAACTACACTGGCTTCCAATCGAGCACTGGATCACCTTCAAAGTGCTGGTTTTAACCTTTAAGGCCTTGAATGGTCTGGGGCCAGTGTACCTAAGGGACCGCCTCTCCCTTTATTGTCCTGTAAGACCACTGCGATCAGAGTCCCTGAACTTTCTTGCGGTGTCAAGCTGTAAAACCCTTCACCTGACTTCAACGCGGAGGAGAGCCTTCAGTGTCATCGCTCCAGTACTTTGGAACGCTCTTCCTCCCGCAATTCGCGCGTTGTCTGACTTACTAGCCTTCCAGAAGGCTTGTAAGACCTTTCTGTTTGTACAGGCATTCGGTCAGTAAATAACCCCAGACCTTTACTATGCAGCTGTAGGCCATGGGAGTAATTTCTGGTGCCCGTGCACTATTGTATAATTTTAATTGTATAGTTTTAATCTTGTGTTTTTATCTGTATTTTATGGTCTTTTTAACACTTGTGAGTCACCCCGAGCCTGACGGGAGTGGCGACGAATAAATCTAAATAAATAAATAAATATCGGAAGGCTTTGGTGACGCTTTTGTGACTCGGCGTCTTCAACCAGTCTGCAAACTGTATAGGAAACCCTGTTTCGCCAAAGGGTTTGCAGATTTGAGGGCCTTAAGATTTCCATAATCACAAGAGCCATTGATGAAGGCAGGGACGGCTTGGAACCTTCAAAGAACTACAGCTCCCTCAACCACTTCGAGGCAAGTAACCATTCCTTCAAGAGACTTATTAACTAAGAAAGAGATCAGTCCACCAGGGAACTGGTTGTAGTAAATAAACCTTACTGAACTTTACGATTCAGAGTTCCAGAGCCTTATTTAAAGCCTGTTCCGGCCTCCCTTTCTTTGAGGAAGACACCCCGTAGCCCCTAAGGCCTCCGAGACCACGCATCCATATTCGAAATAGCACAGAGGGCCTTAGTGTGGCGGCACAAAGCTAAATAGTTACTTATTTCATTAGCAACTGCATGAACTTTGTTTCCCTGTTAAACAATAGTAAAACCCAATAAAACAGTACCATAGCTGTAGTTATCTGTGTACTCTTTGTCCGAATCACAAGAATATATCCAGCATGACTCCATGGTCAACTTCTGCCAGAAGCATATCATAAAATTTTACTGAAGTGAAATTATAGATATCATTTCTGCAGATATGGGGTTAGATGACTAAATAATTTAAAAATTAACCCCAGTTTTATACATAGAGACCAAAGTCCCTTCTAAAGTCCTTTCTAAAATAAATGTCTTTCCCTGATAGGATCTTTAAGCATCCTTTGATACATGTAGCCAGTCATTGATACTTCAAGTATTGATTAAAAACTCTGGCCGCCTCACATTTTGGTGTGTCAAATGTTAGAAGCATTTCTGGATATATTTGACCCCCAGATTTCAATAATGGCACAGGATTTTCCCTACCTGATCTAGTTTTTGAGATACAGAATAGATACTATATATCACATGACTTTTGAGGCATCTACGGACAACGCTGGCTCTTCGGCTTAGAAATGGAGATGAGCACCACCACCCAGATGACACTTAATGTCAAGAAGAAACCTTTACCTTTACCTTACCAGTTTTCATCTATCTACCAATAGAAAATTATAATAACCATATCTAAGAAACTAAAGTGATGAGATCTATCCAATGCAATTTTCTGAATCATTGCTCCAAATAACCCCAGGAACAGGCCTAAAAAAACAAGAGACCAGAATATATATTTATTTATTTTTATTTATTTCAGGATTTTACCCCGCTCTTCAGTATAAAACCCCAAAACCCCACAACAATTAAAATACATTAAAACACATTAGCAACATACACAGTCATTCCAAGTTAAAAACAATATTCACTCCATAAAAACATTGGCCCTCTTCATCCATTCCATTAAAATCCCCCAGGGCCTCCCCGGATGATCTTAGGTTACGGGGTGGGATGTAGCGGCCGATGCGTTCGGACAAGTAAGCTGGGCCAGAACCGTATAGAGCTTTAAAGGTCAAAACCAGCACTTTGGATTGAGCCCGGAATTGGACAGGCAGCCAGTGGAGCTGACACAACAGGGGGGTGGTATGCTCCCTGTATGTAGCTCCCGTTAGTAATCTGGCTGCCGCCCGCTGGACTAATTGCAATTTCCGAACTGTCTTCAAAGGCAGCCCCACGTAGAGTGCGTTGCAGTAATCTATTTGGGATGTGACCAGACCACAACCTTTGGTTGTGCACAAAGGTAAAGGTAAAGGTTTTCCCCTGACATTAAGTCCAGTCGTGCTCGTCTCCAGGGGGTGGTGCTCATCTCCATTTCTAACCTGAAGAGCTGGCATTGTCTGTAGACACCTCCAAGGTCATATGGCCAGCATGACTGCACGGAGCACTGTTAGCTTCCCACCAGAGCGGTATCTATTGATCTACTCACATTTGCATGTTTTCAGACTGTTAGGTTGGCAGAAGCTGGGGCTAACAGCGGGAGCTCACGCTGCTCCCTGGATTCAAACCTGTGACCTTTCGGTCAGCAAGTTCAGCAGCTCAGTGCTTTAACCCACTGCACCACTGGGCACTCCGCAAAATAGCTCTGAAGAATTCATAGCTATACATGTGGAAGTTAACACATCTCTTACATCACTGGAAATTTAAATTTTAGAGTGTTGTGTGGTTTCTGGGCTTTATTGCCATACAGCCCAGAAACCACACAACACCCCAGTGCTTCTGGCTGTGAAAGCCTTCGACAATACATAATTTACATTTTACAAGTGATCTTGTTCCTGCCTGGGTTTTTTCCCAATCTGTGGTGTGGGTGACTAGGCAGTGTTTTGGTAAAATTAGTTTTCGGACTGCAGTTCCCAAGATCTCCCCGCCAGCATCTTGGGAATCGAAGTCAAGGACCAATGTACGCAGGATTGCTGGAGCATATAGCAGGTCGGCTATACAGCAGACTGACCATAAAAACCAGCATACAGATGCTTTCTTAGATGAGACAATTCCATACATTTAACCCAAATAACAGGAACACAGAAACTTTCCAAGGTTATAATCTACTTTCCAGACTGACACTCAGTCCTCCATCTCATCTGGAAGCAGTTCAGAGAACTATCTTCCAGTGTCCAGCTCCAGTAATGACAAGGCCCAGTGTCTAACACATGGTAGATGCTTGTTTGTGGTCACAGCTGCTCTCTAAAACAGTGGAGAACAAATAAAAATAGCACCATACCTTATGTCAATGCTGCAATTTGCAATATGTAATCTGGAGTTTATTTCAAATTATTGTTTCCTCTTTCAGGTTTAATATTTAGTAACCAACAATTTCATGCCTGTGGAAAAGGCTAAAGAGCAGCCCTTGGACTAAGGCGGCTTATCCTCATGTACATGTGAATTGTGGTTCTCTTCTGAGACTAGAAACACAAGCTCCCTATACATTCTTGTAAATTTCTGGTCTGGGAGCTCAGCCGCATGCTTCCTCTATGCCTGTCTCAGTTGTGTGCTGGTTGTATTAGAACTAGGGGTGTGATTTTTCACAAAATGTGTGTTTTTATTAGTATTAATGGCTTAATTTAATTTAAAATAAAGTTTGTCAGCACCTACACATCCT
Source organism: Anolis apletophallus (assembly GCA_030556195.1). Classification (NCBI taxonomy): domain Eukaryota; kingdom Metazoa; phylum Chordata; class Lepidosauria; order Squamata; family Anolidae; genus Anolis; species Anolis apletophallus. The sequence goes on from JARBWK010000005.1 coordinate 128,855,796, forward strand.
TAGTCTGAAGCTAAAGTAAAATTTCAGCCAGGGATTTTGCAATTCATGATTGCTACTTACTAGGGCCCCCTAGTGGCACAGCGGGTTAAACCGCTGAGCTGCTAAACTTGCTGACCGAAAGGTTGGCGGTTCGAATCCAGGGAGCACAGTGAGCTCCCACTGTTACACCCAGCTTCTGCCAACAGTTCAAAAACATGCAAATGTTAGTATATCAATAGGTACTGGTTCTACGAGAAGGTAACAGTGCTCCATGCAGTCATGCTGGCCACATGACTTTGGAGGTGTCTATGGACAACACTGGCTTTTTGGCTTAGAAATTGAGATGAGCACTCCCCACCCCATGACTACATGACTCGATTACTATGCCACTCCAATTATCAGCAGAAAGCCGCCACCACCACCCCGCCCAGGGGCGGTCTAAGGTAATTTTAAATGGTAAGTGAACATAATGTTGGCACCCCCCCCTCAAAACATTATTTTGGCACCCCCCCCTTCCACGCATGCCCAGAAGCTCTCTTGACAGGGGGTGCCAAAAGGTCGCAAGTTCGAATCCAGGGAGTGAAGTGAGCTCTCGGTGTCAGCCCCAGCTCCTGCCAACCTAGCAATTTGAAAACATGCAAATGTGAGTAGATCAATAGGTACCGTTCCGGTAGGAAGGGAAAAGGAAAGGGCCTGAGGCTGTTAGGAATGGTGGGAGTTGGAGTCCAAAACACCAGCAGGGCCCAAGCTGGCCCATAACAGTTTGACACCGCTTGAGCTGCTCTGCTTTCAATGCAGTCAGCTCTGCTTTCAATGCAGTCAGCAACTGCAATGGAGTTGCAGTCAGCTGAGGAGCAGCCTGGGCCTCGTGCTCCCCTCGGGACCCCTCCCTCCTTCCTTGTGCTGAGCTTCCGGCCGCGCCTGTGCAGAGAGGTGCGATTGTGGCATCTGCGAGAGAGTTTCCGCCTTGCTCCCTCGCCCAGGGTGCGCCTCCTCCTCCAGATGCACACATTGCAACCGTCAGACTCAGGCCTCATTGGCATGGAGCAATGGGAGTTGTAGTTTTACACGGCCTCGTGTGTGCCTTCTCCCCCAAAGAGTGCTAGGGCCTCACCAAAGTGCTACTCCCATGTGTCTGGCGGGCGGGGAATGCGGCCTTTATACAGATGGCGCCCCACGCAGCAGCGTCCTTTGCCTACCGGTAGGACCGCCCCTGCCCCCGCCCCCTGGTATTAATAGCCCCTGGGGCATTATTATCAATGTTACATGTATTTTGGATCAAGTAATACTTCCACACTTCAGGCAGAAAAATGTTTGGGGCAGACTCTAAAGTTAAAAATATGTTCCAGGTACAGTAATATTTACTGTGTCCCTTTCTATGTCAAGTGATGGAACCACATCTTTTCTAAATTATAGACACCCTTTCTCTGTAGCCTTTTCATTTGAGACCAGGGGTTTCAGCATCCCGGGTGTCCTTAGCAAATAGTTTACAGTACTGTTCTTTAAACCATTTATACTGGTCAGGGTCCAGAAGCACTGACTTAGTCATACCCAACTAATATTTTCACAGTTGGATAAACTGTGCTCCGTGAACACACTGATGGCCTTGTAACAAATACACCTTATTTTCAGTATTACCAGATCCTACTTATTCCTAAACTCCATCCTGGATGCCTGTGGCTTACATGCTATGTATTTGGTGAGCACAGTGTCAATGAAGTCTTTCTGAAAACTCCAACCAAGAGCACTAGCCTATGTGGAATGCAAAGGTGCTGCTAAACAACCATGCAAATGGAAGTGAAGGAACAGACTGTTGCAGAGGTTTATTATATTTTCTTCAGGTCAAAACTAGGGCAGTCTGAAAGACTGGGACAATCTTTGAACATCCTAAAACATCATCAAAAATCAGATATTCAATTCTCTCTCTTTTTCCCCTTCTTCCCAGAAAAATCTCAATTACATATTTTAATAGAGAATCAATGCAACTGTGCAAACTGATGGCAGAAATCAGTTTTGTGGTTTTCTAACATTAATTTAAAAAATACCACGTTAATTAAATTAACCTTAATTAAATTATCAAGGAGAGGAAGAGGCTGTGGACTTGCGTCACGTTCCTCCTCCTCTCCTTGCAAGTAAACCTGGACCCTTGTCCCAGTTTACTCGCAAGGAGAGGAGGAGGAGGGCCCCCTGCCTCCTCCTCTCCTTGAGAATAAACCAGAGCAAGGGCCCTGGTTTACTCGCAAGGAGAGGAGGAGGAGGGTGACGTAAGTCCCCTGCCTCCTCTCTCCTTGAGAATAAACTGGAACCCTTGAGAATAAACCTGGACCCGCCTCCTCCTCTCCTTGTGAGTAAACCGGAACAATGGCGAGAGGAGGGTGGAAGGTGCAGCCTGGCACCCTCCTCTCGCCAACCGAGACCCAAACGGGGGTTATCTTTAATTAAAATTAAATAAAATTTTAAAAAAAAGCTGGCCAGAGGGGAGTGCAGGCAGCACCTTCCACCCTCCTGTCTCGCATGCATGGAACAAATAACGTAATAATAATCACAAAAACTATTTTTTAAAAAATCGGATTAATTTCTATAACGAACCAACAACGGAATCCCCCCCGGAGTTTAGAATCAAATTTTTCATGGATCAACCACCCCTATTAGTTATAATAACCATCACTATTAATAAGGACATGGGATGCCCACAATCATTCTTAAATATATGCAGAATAACTAAGCACTTTACAAAAAGTTAAACAAATGATTGACATAATAAAACAAAAACGGAAGATTGGTGTGGAAAGGTAGAAAGAAAACAATGTGATAAACTAGAAAACATATTATGGAGAGGAATCTGGATCACTTAAAAATGAGAAACCTAGTACATATATATTGCAGGGGGACTCACACTATTTTGAAAGCATGCAACCCACCCACCCTTTCTATTTATGCCATGGATCATTGTCTACAGAGAGCAAAGTTCATGTAAGGCCAGATTTAAAATAGAACTGGATGGAAATACAATCCTCATATTTGCCCAGCGTGTTATCCCCAAAACCACAAACATTATGAAGAAGCAAACATCTCTATTCATCTCCTGACCACAAAGGAACGTGCTGAAGCTTGTATCATAATACCACCGATTAGGATTTCTTCCCATGAACTGAATTGTGCAAAACCAGTAAACATTTATTTTAGTCAAAAGGAAAGAAAAAACACTAGGTTTAAAGTACAGTGGCTAGTGTTACATTTGTTTATTTGATTTCCATCTCCACCTTTGAACTAAATACTACACTCAAGGAAGTTAACAAAAATACAATGTAGATTAAATCCAGAATTATAATCAAAATGCACAAATGAAGCAGTTGAGTATGCATGACGGTCTATTTTTGCTGTTGCTGTGTCAGTAAATTGTCGATTTATAGAAATGTGATTTTTTATTTAAAAAATACTACATTGTAATATACTATGGATAGTTGGATACCACTTTAAAATCCTTTGAGTAATAAAAAATAAAGAAAATAAATTACTTTCCATATATGTGTGTGTATAACTTTTAAAAGACGGAGATTCTGTGGCCTGGTCGCCCTGGGCTGGGTGGGTGCCAGTTGCCTACCCTGGATGGCGAGCGGCTTAGCCCGTCATCTTCGGTTAAAAGCTTGGGTGTTCAGTTGGACTCCCTGCTGACCATGGAGACCCAGGTCTCTGCGGTCAGCAGGGTGTCCTTCTTTCACCTACGACAGGCTAGGCGACTGGCACCCTACCTGTCCAGGAGCGACCTGACGACGGTGATCCAAGCGACAGTCATCTCGAGACTGGACTACTGTAACGCCCTCTACGTTGGCCTTCCCCTGTCGACAATTCAGAAACTCAAGCTAGTGCAGAATGCCGCTGCTCGCTTGCTGACGGGCTCGTCGGTGAGGGAGCACATCACGCCCATCCTTCGGCAGCTGCACTGGCTTCCCATTGAGTACCGAATTGCCTTCAAGGTGTTGGTATTGACCTTTAAGGCTCTACACGGCCTAGGGCCTGCGTACTTGAGGGACCGCCTTACCCCGTATGTACCCCCGAGATCACTGCGCTCAGATGAACAGAATCTGCTGACGATACCACCAATCCGCTCCTGCCACCTGTCTGTGACTAGACAGAGAGCCTTTTCTGCGGCAGCTCCAGCGCTGTGGAACTCTCTACCGGACAATGCTCGAGTCATCTCAGAGCTGGCTCCTTTCAGAAGGGCCTGTAAGACCGCCCTCTTTGGATTAGCCTTCAATTAGGCCCAGAAGGACTGTACCCTAGGAAACCTTATATGTCACCCTGCACCTCGTATTGTGTTTTAATGTGTTTTATGTTTTTATTGTAGGGCTGCATGTCTGCGACATGATGCCCATGTATGTTGCTGTTATCCGCCCTGAGCCTGTGGGGAGGAGCGGAATACAAAATTGAAGAAATAAATAAATACATAAATAAATAAAATGACAAACATTGTAACCCAATTAAAGGTGAATTACACATGGGATAGGGACCCAATGTGAAGTCAGGCTCCCCCACATAACTGCTGAATGCTGCTAAGGCAGGGAAAATTATGCAAATGGAAAGAAGGCTCCCACTCTTTCTTTCTTTGGTTTGGGCTATTTATTTATTTATTTGAAACATTTATATTCTGCCCTTCTCACCCCGAAAAGAGCATAACATACAAAAGGCAAACATTCCATGCAATTGATATATAATGGGATGGTAGTATCTTACCTCTGCTTCTTGTCATTGCCTTCGTCAAGTCTGTAATAGAGAAAGGTGGATTTTGTTGCACGCCAATCTTCCTCCTTTATATTCCTTTCCTTGTCTGCATTTCTATAGATATGGACATTTTAAGATCAGCCACCCACCATTATAACTCCTGCATATTTTTAAATGAAAATGTACTTTATAAATAACAAATAATTTATTAATGCACATTTACATGGAACACTATTGTTGTGGCTCAGCAATCGGTAGAGGATTCAGCAGAGGATGAGGGAATGGATGGTTTCAATGTGATTCTGCTAGTGATCAGAGAGAATTGCAGGCTGAGGAAGCTGTTGTTTGGGATTCCTGTGCTTGTTCCCAGGCAACGGAAAGTGAAAAATTCAGCTCCCTTGTGAAATGGCTTTGGTCTGATGGGGAGTTTTCCCAAGAAGCCAGATTAGGTTTGAGAATGGAGGGAGTGAAAAATAGAATAATTAGATGTTCTGGGAGAATCCGTGAGAAGTCCTTGAAGCCCAGGTATGTCTGGCATTGTCTCATGGCCACTTGGTCAGGCTTCAATTAAGTGGTGTTTATTCTGTGCCTCTCAGAGGAGACAACATTGCCATAATGATGATGATGATAATAATAATATTTATTTGTACCCCGTCACCATCTCCCCAAAGGGACTCGGGGCAGCTCACAGAAGCACCCAAAGTGCCACATGCAGACAACAATACATAAGTATAAATACAATGGCATAAATATAATACCAGTGCATAAAAATCTCATTAATAAAATTATTTTAAAAATTGAAAATTATAAAACTCATAAAATGCAGTGGGATCTGCTGGCCAGCTATTTGTCATAACAATCAATCAAAGTGCGGGCCAGTACTATCAATGATTCATCACATTGGCCATGGATTACTCAGGAGCAAAGGCCTGTTAAAGAGCCATGTTTTTATACTCACTATGAAAGCCTGAAAAGAGGGGCTAATCTAATTTCCTTAGGGAAGGTATTCCAGAGCCAAGGAGCCACCACCGAGAAGGCCCTTTCTCTCATCTCCACCAACCATGCTTGAGACGGTGGTGGGACGAGAGAAGGGCCTCATCAGCAGATCTTAATGCCCTCGCCAGTTTGTAGAAGGGGATGCAGTCTCGAAGATAGGTTGGACCCGAAGCGTATAGGACTTTATATTAAATTGAGAGGATGACTTTCCTCTCAATTTCATTATTCAGGTTTCCTGGTTTTGCCTATGTTCCTTGAACAGTTTGCCTTGGAAAAGTTCCCGCTTTCATGCTTATGGAACTATGTTTGGGATTTTGGCTGTCTTGTCATTACGTACATTGAGATTATTTGGATTGCCGCTATTTTGTATTTTGTGTTCTACTGCCCCTTTGGGAAATGGCTCCCCCCCTTTGTACATGCTTCTCTTAATAAACTTTTGGAGCTAGTACTACAGGACTCTGTATGGTGCTGGGTGAAAAGGTGTCTCAAGGCTAGAGTGCAACAACTATACTTCTCCCTCTTGTGCTCCCTCATAACACAAAACACTGCTCGCATGTCAAAGTAAAACCAGAACTCTTAACTGAAAAAACAAAAAGCAATAAATTAGTCATAATGGGGGACTTCAACTATCCCGAATAGATTGGCTAAATTCTTGTTCTACGCATGAAAGAGAGACAAGGTTCCTCGACATGCTAGCCGATTATTCCCTTGAGCAGATGGTCATGGAACCAACCAGGGGAAAGGGGATCCTGGACTTGGTGCTAACTAATGAACAAGATCTCGTTCAAGATGTCCTTGTAACTGAGCCCATAGGTACCACTGACCACAACACAATAACCTTCAACTTAAGTTTGGATAGCAAACTGTCAGTGAAAACTAACAGAGAGACCTTAAATTTTCACAAAGGAAATTTCACCAAAATGAGAAAAATAGTAAACAAACTAAAAGGAACAGTAAAAAAATCAAATCCCTCCAAAATGCTTGGAAACTGTTTAAAAATACTTTAAAACAAGCCGAACTAAAATGCATTCCTAAAATAAGAAAGAGGCAGGGAAAGTCCAAGAGGACATCGGTATGGCTTACAAATGAAGTAAAAGATGTGATTGGAAAGAAGAAAAACTCATTTAAGAAATGGAACGCTCTTCCTACTGAGAAGAACAGAAAGGAACACAAGCTCTGGCAAACTAAATGCAAAGCAACCGTCAGGAAAGCCAAGAGAGAGATTTTGAGGCACATATAGCTAAGAACATTTAAAAAAATAACAAAAACTTCTTTAAGTACATCAGAAGCAGAAACCCAACTAGAAAAGCAGTTGGGCCACTTGACGAAAATGGTAAGAAAGGGACAATAAGTGAAGACAAGGAGATTGCTGTGCGGCTAAATGACTTCTTTGCCTCCGTTTTCACACAGGAGGACAGACAACATATGCCTGCAGCTGAGTCAGTTTTTTCAGGGAGGGAATTAAATGAATTAATCCAGATAGAGATAAACAAGGAAGATGTTCTCACATGCCTTACTAAACTAAATGTCAACAAATCACCAGGGCCAGATGGCATCCACCCCAGAGTTCTTAAGGAACTCAAGTGTGAAATTGCTGACATTCTAGCCAAAATATATAACCTTTCTCTAAGATCAGGCACTGTACCCGAGGACTGGAGGGAGGCAAATGTAACTCCGATCTTCAAGAAAGGATCCAGGGGTGATCCAGGAAATTATAGGCCAGTTAGTCTAACCTCAGTTCCAGGCAAAGTGATGGAAACCATTATTAAAGAAAAAAATACCAAGCACATAGAAGAACAGGCATTGCTGAAGGAAAATCAACATGGTTTCTGCAAAGGCAAATCATGTCTTACTAACTTGATAGAATTCTTTGAGGGTGTAAATAAACACATAGATAAAGGGGGCCCAGTCGATATTGTTTACCTTGACTTTCAAAAGGCTTTTGACAAAGTCCCTCACCAAATAAGCTCTTCAGCCATGGAATCAGGGGACAGGTCTTGTCCTGGATTGGAACCTGGCTAAACTGTAGGAAACAAAGGGTGGTAATAAATGGACATTTCTCTGGATGGAAAGAGGTGAGAAGTGGCGTACCCCAAGGTTCAGTTTTAGGACCGTTACTTTTTAATTTATTCATTAATGATCTGGATGTAGAAGTAAATTGTGAGGTAGCAAAGTTTGCAGATGACACTAAACTGTTCAGGGTAGTTAAAAATGAAACTGACTGTAAAGAGCTCCAGAAAGATCTCTCGAAATTGAGTGAATGGGCAACAAAGTGGCAAATGCATTTTAACCTAAACAAGTGTAAAGTCATGCACATCAGGGCAAAGAACCCCAAATACACTTATCAACTGATGGGATCAAAGCTTTCTGAGACAAACCAGGAAAGGGATCTTGGGGTTTTGGTGGACAGCTCAATGAAGATGTCAACCCAGTGTGCTGCAGCAGCGAAAAAAGCAAATCTATGCTTGGCATGATCAGGAAGGGAATCGAAAATAGGTCGGCAAATGTTGTATTGCCTCTCTACAAATCTATGGTGAGGCCACATTTGGAGTACTGTGTACAATTCTGGTCACCGCACCTCAAGAAGGATATAACGGAACTGGAAAAGGTACAAAGAAGGGCAACAAAAATGATCCAAGGGATGGAGCAGCTCCCTTATGAAATCAGGTTGCAACGCCTTGGTCTTTTCAGCCTTGAAAGACGGCGTTTAAGAGGTGACTTGATCGAAGTGTATAAAATCATGCATGGGATAGAAAAGGTGAATAAAGAAAAATATTTTCTCTGTCACACAACACTAGGACTCCTAAAGCTCCAAGGTAGGAAAGTTAGGACTAATAAAGGGAAATATTTCTTCACCCAGAGGGTCATTGGGTTATGGAACTCACTTCCAGAGGAGGTTGTGACAGCTGTCAGCCTGGACAGCTTCAAGGCAGGATTAGACAGATTCATGGATACCAAGGGAATCAGTAGTTACTGAAATGGACATCCAAGTGCCACCTCTGTGTTGATGGAGGCAGGCAGGATTTTCCCGGGTACTGGTTGTGGGGGTCGGGAACAGGTGAGGGTTTTGCCCTCCTTTCTGCTAGAGATCCCCGTGTACAACTAGTGGGCCACTGTGTGACACAGAATGCTGGACTAGATGGGCTGAGGCCCGATTCAGCATGGCTCTTCTTATGTTCTTATGTTCTAAGTTGGGATGCTCTTAAGTCAAGGTTCCACTGTATGAAGTTTACCTAGGGTGATTCTACACAAACACTATAATCCAGTTGATCATGTAAGAACACAACATTAATAGGAAAAAAAGATTGGTAAGGTGAAAGAAGACAGCCTGGAAAAGAGAAAAAGGAAAAGAGAAGATATATGCACTGACTTAAGGTTATAATTGCTACATTATTTAACATTTACATTATCCTAGGCCAGTGTTTCCCAACCAGTGTGCCGTGAGAGATCATCAGGTGTGCCGTGGGAAATTAGATTCTTATCTATCTGATGTCATGTATAAAGTTTGCTATTCTGTCTGCGGAACCTCGGTGAGCGGGTCCCTGTTTGGGCCCATTCCCTTCCATTCCGCTCCGGCAAGAAGCACTTCTGGTCTAGTCCAGCCCAGCCCTGTTGGCGCTATGCGAGGTGTGAGTCAGAGAGCAGCGGAGCCCGAGCACTGAAGAGAGTCAGGGAGGCAAGCAGGCGGAGGGGCAGGTAGGTAGGCAGCCAGGGAGTCAGCCAGCTAACAGGGGAATGGAGGGAAGGGAACTCGTGGGAGAAATATGGTTCCCCCAAAGGCCATCCAGCCTGACCCCCTTCAGCCAAGCAGGAAGGCACCACCCAAGCTTAGATGGGCATGGAGACTCTGGCTATACATTAAGGCAGGCAGCATCTTTATTAAGGGCTTGGAAGAAGGTTTAGACTAGATATGGCCAAACTTGGGCCTTCCTCCAAGTGTTTTGGACTTCAACTAATATTGCGATATAATTGTTATAATACAATGTGGTATGTAATTGTTGTACTGTGACAATGACAGTATGTTGTATTTGATATTATAGTAATATACGTATTTTGTGTATACATATAATATTGATAATGTAATGTAATGCAATATAATAATAATATACTATATAACTATATATTTTGTGTTCATCGAAACAGGCCCAGATTTCACACTAAGTGAGTGTATAAATACATTTAAAAACATATTAGCTATATGTATTACTGTGTTAGTGTCATGTTTTGTCATTTTGGTTGGTGGTGTGCCCCAGGATTTTGTAAATGTAAAAAATGTGCCGCGGCTCAAAAAAGGTTGAAAAACACTGGACTAGGCAAAATCTTTAAATCAGAACAAATCTTTTTTCTAAGGTTATCCTGAATGCTGTTACTCCTTGATCCTGCTGCAAATCCAATACTTTTTATCCAATGAAAAAGATAATCATATTTTATAATGTAGATGCAGTGTCCTAAAATTACAATGAACAATGTATCACGGCAGTTTGTTCTAACCATTTTTGATCCAAATGTATCTGTTTATTCTGATATTTTTCTCTCCTACTCCTTTTGTCAGCTCTGGCTGGCTGGCTGGCTGGGTGAGGAAATATGTTCAGCTAGGTAGCAGTGGTAAGGTCAGATGGCATAACAAACTAAGATCTGCTGTTGTGAAGCAAAAACAAACCATGAGTTCATATTGTGGTTTGTGACTGGCTAACCAACCTCAAGTTGATATCAGAGTTTGGCACATATAAGATTTCAAAAAATTATATTGTGGGCTGTTACTATCTGCCAGTGTAGTTGTTGTGTGCCTCCTTAGTGAAGGCTTCTTTACTACTTTTCCCACACACCATGCTCTTTTGTTGTTGCTGATTATTATTATTTTATTTGTTATTATTTCCAACATTTCTACCCCGCTCTTCTCTACCCCCGAGGGGGGACTCAGAGCAGCCTTCGAGGGGGGACTCAGATTGACATTTAAGTATAGGGATTATCAAGTTGTAACACTTATTTGCTTATTTAACACCGGGAGACCTCTTAGGTAATAGGGACTTATTAGGCAGCACAGTGAAATGGTGGGAATCTGTCCCAAACCTTCAGGAACTGATGAAGTTAATCTGTTTGTCCATCTTTCCATCCATCCAGGAAATGAAGCAGGATAATGTTAAGACAGCCTCATATTTGTACAAGGGAAGCGGCTCCCAAGAATAAGCTATGAAAGCTTTGCCAGTCTGAGAAAGAAGAACTAGACTCCCCATTTCAATGTTCTTTTAAGGGAGAAAGTGGTATGATTTATAACCTGAGAAGAATCTGGATTTGACAGTTTGACTGAAGTAGCCTTTAAACACCCCTTGAGACTCATTTTAAAAAAGAATGAATATTGCCTCAAGAATTTGCACATTTGTGAGACTGATGGGGTATTTGGGAAGAATAAAATGCAGACAAAACAACCTGAACACTTTAAAATATGAAAGGGTAAACCAGGGAGGGGGGGGGAGAGAAAACCTTATAGTTCATATGGGAAAATGTGTAAATTACGTACAGTACAATACTCATAAATGTATTAGGAAGCAACTTAAAATGTGCACAGATATCCATCTTGTAATTTGATATGATATGAAGCAAGGACAGCAGGAAAATGTAGATAGAATTCGGAGAATCACAACAAACCTGACACTGAAAAATGTTCACATTTCTGATCCTTACATAGGGTTGTTCCCTTTATTTAACTCAAAATACATGTTTGTATTTTCTACATCACACTCTATTTCCGTGTTGTTTTATAGGTGTGGTTCCCAACCTTTTTTAAAACAAGGGACCACTTTGATCAGGGACCTAAAGGGTTACAAATCAGTTTTTGGTCAACTTTAGATTGGTTTGGTTATTTGGAGTGCTGATTCAGAAAATTGCATTGGATAGACCACATCAACTCTAGCTTCTGATACTGTCACACCCCAGTGTTCCCTTGACCCTCAGCAAGACCAACGCCATGTTAAATCCCAGTGTCACAGAAGCCCAATAAGCCTAAAAGCCAGAAGCTGCAGAGGCTTGCAGTTCATGCTCCGTTCAAGGACAAAACTACTCGAGTTCCATCTCAAGCCGATAAGCAGCCAGGGAAGAGCTGAGATGGGACGACTCCCATTCACCCAGGTGCCAGCGTTAATTGGGCTTACATTCCGATCCCATGTGAAAGGCCTGAGAAAGACCAGATGGAGAGCTGTTTTGAGAATCCCAGTCCGACATGCAGTACGTCGTAACTTCAAAGCCTTGGAGAACTATAAGACCTGGAGCTGAGTGATGGATGGCATCTCTCGCCAACTTTGGAAATCTTGCCTTCATGAACTTTGCCAGGGCTATTGAGCCTTCCTGCTTCTGAATTCTATTTGCCAAGCTTTGTGTCAAGAACTCTTCCATGGATTAGCCCATTGTGGCATCAAGACTTTGCTTTGTTCCTGATTACTTTTGTTCCTGTTTGCCAAAGGACTATTGCCTTGCTACCCTGCTTCTTCTGGACTATTGTGCTGCTATCTATTGATGCTTGGGAGCATCATTAGACTATATTCCTAGCTTCTTTACTATACTCATTTATTCTAAATAAAGCATTTAAACGTGGCCAGTCTCAAGTGGTTTACTGAGGGGTCATTCAGGTCTACAGTGCAACAGATACAGAACATATGCCATCCAGTAGTCACCACCTGCTCACCCTCACAAACCCATATTTAATAATATAGAGCTGATTTGGTCTATCCAGTACATTTTTTAAAAAAATCAAATACCCCAAAACAGACCTAAAACGAAGACACCAAGGTGCCCACACTTCCAGGCACCACATGGAATGGCTCCACTCAAGGGGAGGGAGGAGGAGGAGAAGCAGCAGTCAGGGGGCTTTTTGTGGGTAGTCAGCCTCTCCCCTCCCAACATCCCAATTACCTCAGCACTATAAGAGGGTTTCACGAGACCAGTAGCTCTCATTGCAATGGTGTAGTAAGTGAGGCCGCAGACCATATTTTAGTTCTTGCAGACCACTGGTGGCCCAAAAGACTACAGGCTGGGAACCACAGTTTTATAGGAAAGCCTATGGGAACTTTTTCAAAAAAAATTAACACATTTTCTCATATGGCAGAAAACCATGACTCAATTCTGGATTGACAAGAATTTTTACAGTTCAGAATATTTCTGCTGAAAATTTGCATTTTTGCACAACAAAAGGCAATAATTTTCATATAAACCAAAGTTTGCATTGAAGCTAAATATTTTATGCTATTCAGAGGAAGCTTGTGTGGTTCAATTTTAAATTTCATGCTGGAATCATGGCTATGTTGAAGGCTGATGCTATAACACTATGGTTGATATCAGTATGCAGTATTGTAGCAAGTGTAGACTATTTGCAGTTTGCTTATTATATGGCCCTGCTTGACTATAAAAGACCAAGGAAGAAATGTGCTTCCAGCTATTATAAATGCATTCAAATAAAATCCTTTCACTCAAATATCTGGAGCCAAGTTGTTAGTGGATGTTATACATATACCCTAGTCCCATTGTTGTCGTTCAGTGTTATGTGTTTGTAGTTAGTATTAGGTAATGATCTGATGTAATCGCCTTTATTCGACTTTGCTGTTCTGTGTTTATGTGTCATATTCTGTAAACCGCTCCGAGCCCTCGGGGAGTGGCGGTATATAAATTTGAAGCATAAATAAATAAATAAATAAATAAGTAAATAAATATGCAAAGTGTACTAGTAAGTGATTTTTTTTCATGCACCCATACTGAAGGTGTGGTTAGAAAGAAAACTTTACTAGTAAAAATGACTGAAAAATCACCATGTGCAGAGTTTTTGTAAGTCATATTTTTTTCCAATTTTTTTTAATTTTAAAACATATACAAAATAAGTAATATTAGCGAAAGGGGGGGAACAATAAACATATAGGAAAGTAGGAAAAGCTTAAAAAAAAGAAAAAGAGAGAAAAAAGCAAACAGAAAAGGGGGGGGGAATCAAAAATCAAAAATTAAAATTAAAAATGTTTTATGTGACTTCCATTCCAAGCTTGTGTCTTCTCTTAATTCATGTCTCTTATTTCTCTTCCCCCCACCCCTCTCTTCACATAAATCTTGATCAAATGATTCCTACCATTTGTTTGTGCCAAGAGGCTTTATTCCAAAATTCCAACATGTCTTCTGGTGTTGGGGGCAGATGGCTCTGATATTAGTAAAGTAGTGAATTTGTTTAGGATTTAATTCCAAACTTTAAAGGTGATGCCCATGGCACCTTAGATCAGTCTTTCTCAACCAGTGTGCCGTGGCACACTAGTGTGCCGTGACGGACCTCCTGCTGTGCCGCGAGAAAAGCTCTCTGCCCCCCTTCCTCCCCTCCTTCCTGCTGAACTCCTGATGCTTGGGGGAGGAGGAGGAAGGGCCGGGCAGTGGCGAAGAAAAAGAAGACGGGACTGGGGCGCCGCCTCCTTCGGCTGTTTCCCCAGCCAGCCTCCAATCTGCCATGACTCCCACCATGACTCTCGCCCCTCGCTGGCTGAAGCCGCGTGGAGGACGAGCCCCGCCCACTGAAGCCCATTCACCGCTCATGCTCCTCCTCTGTAGGAGAGCTGAAGCTGGGGGGAGGGGCGGGGCATGGCGCGGCCTGGCTCTGCCCCCTCCTCCGGCTTCGGCACTCCCAGCAGCTGCTCCAGCCTTGAGGGGACAGTGCCAAGCCAGCATTGTGCTGGCTCTGGCACCGCTGGCTTGGCACTGACCCCTCAAGACTGGAGCAGCTGCTTTGGAGAGGTGAAGCCGCGGGTAGGGGGCGGGGCATGGCACAGCCTGGCTCCGCCCCCTCCCCAGCTTCAGCACTCCCAGCAGCTGCTGCCAGCAGGCCACCAACCCCAACCGTTCTTACTGTGTTAGAGTGTCATTTTGTGTCATTTTGGTTGGTGGTGTGCCCCGGATTTTTTAATGTTAAAAGTGTGCCGCGGCTCAAAAAAGGTTGGGAAACACTGCCTTAGATAACCCATTTAAAATTTGAACTAAAATCCAGATATTCTCCATGCCCCTGATCCTGGAGCCATCAATCCCTATTCTTAGTATCATCATGCACATAGGTATGGTCTCCTGAACATTCAGTCTTTCCACTTCTCAGAAGAGTTAGAATAGATATGTACACAATTAGGACAATGATATAGCCATTGGGAAACATGGCAAATAGGTGCAAAAACTGCCCACCCCTAATCAGTAGTGGGTAATGGAGATTATTTGTCCATCTCTATTACTGTATACCTTTGCCCATCTTAGTCTCTTCTTATGTATTTTACCAGAATTGCCATATGTCAAAGTGTGTGTGTGCATGCGTGTATGTAAGAACTGGAAGTATTTTGTTTAAGGATGGATTGGCTTTACTAAAATCTCAGGCGCATTGCGTGTCAATCTATGATTCTGAAAATCCCTCAGTTCCATGTTGGCTAGGGATTCTGAGGGTTGAGTTTTGGTATCCTCCATCAGAAACTACAGTGCATAACTTTATAATGATCACACTATGTCACTGACCGGGCTAGTAAATTGCAATGTTCCACAACTGGGCACTGTGGAAGATATCCTGTTTCACAATGGAATCTTCCATTGCACAATGGAACATGCCATGCTTAGGGTATGTGCATCTGGACTGTTGTACAACAATCACTCTGGTGGCTTTCCTTGCACAATGACTTTTCTCTCCTCCCAAAAATACAATAGTTGCAAATGGCACAATTCAATTTTACACGACTGTAAGTTATTTTATGATAATGTAACCTCCCAACGGAATACCAGCTGTATTTTTTTCCAAGATCATGCTATTGCAGGCACCGACATGTGAACTCAGAGCATGTCAGTGTACTCTAGGTTCTAGACATCGCAGCAACCAATGTATACTGCTGAGAAATGTATAAGATGGGGTTTTGTGTGTGTGAGGAGCAACATGAGAATCTACAAGTCACTTTTGGTGTGACAGAATTGGCCATCTGCAAGGACATTGCCCAGGGGATGACTGGATGTTTTCAATTGTATTTCTATTTTTATTGGTTATTAACCTATATTGAAATAAAGCAATCCAAGTACATGGAAAGAGGGAAAACATTTAAGACAATAGAAAAGTGGAGAAAACCGAATAGCCCTAGATGAAGAAGGAAAAAGGAAAAAGGGAATATATATATATATATATATATATATATATAGTATATATTAGGCATGAGAAAAAAGTTATGAAAATGAAAAAAATCGGAAGGGATTCATATTTATGTGACTGTCAGGTTTATATGGATCGCAAGGCCAATCTAAGTGGACTTTCTTTTTCGCACTCCCTGGGCCCAAAATTTCGTTAGATTATTAAATATTTCGGATGCCCACCCAACAGGAAAATTTAAAATAGCTTTGCAGACATAACTGAGTCATTTTTCCATGCTTGAAGTTTTAGAGTGAAAGGCCTCCTCCAGGAAGCTCCCATCTATCTATTTAATCAAATTGTTTGTTGGGGGTTTTGTTTTTTTTAAAAAAAAAGTTAATTTGTCCATATCTTTTATTTCCCGCAATTTAATTCGCCTGGATGTTTTGATGTTTCACCATCCTTGTGGGCGGCTTCCCTCATGTCCCCACATCAGGAGCTGGAGTTGATAGAGGGAGCTCATCCGCACTCTCCCCAGATTCAAACTTACCACCTACCTTCTACGAGGCAAAGAGCTTTCTCTATTGTAGCTCTGGCACTGTGAAACTCTCTGCCGGATAGCACTCAGGCTCTTACAGAAATATCGGTATTTAGAAGAGCCTGTAAAACAACGCTGTTCCGACAAGCATTTAACATCAATGGTCCCAACTGACTGTCCTATATCTTTAGTGTTCTGGTATTGTGACAAGTTTGACAGTTGTTCAGTAGTTTTATAGCATTTTAATTATATAGTGTTAAATTGTTTTATTGAAATTGTTATGCTTTTATCTATGTAAACCGCCCCGAGCCTAAGGAAATGGAGTGATATATAAATTTGAATAATAAATAAATAAATAAAAATAAATCTCCGACCTATCAGTCTTCAGTCCTGCCAGCACAAGGGTTTAACCCATTGTGCCACCGGAGGCTCCACATAAAATGGGGTGAAGGAATCATATATGAATATGTATGAAAGGAATGAAGGGATAATATGTTAAACTTTCACATTCATCCACCAATTGCCAAACATTGCAAGGCATCTATAATGGCTGAAATTTTTACAGACACAAAGGGGGGAAAGTAGGAGGGGCAGTAAAAATATAGTCAAAATTCTTTCCAGATGAACCTTTTTCAACCCAAATGTCATTTAATCTTGGAAAAAATAGGGGGACAGAGAAAGAGTGTGATGAAGCAAATTTCATCCCATTCACTTGAAAAATCTTGAGATGACAGGTTTCTTATTTCAACACAAACTTCCAACACCCAGAAGCAGTCTTTTCTTTTTTGCAAGTTAAGAAGGAAAAGAAAATTAGAAGGGATTCAGCCTTTCCCACTGAGCAGGAAATCCATTTTGATCTACCCTTGCTATGGCTCTCTTCAGAGAGATGAGCCAACTCCAAATGGTTCCTATGCCCAGAAAAACCCTACAAATGATTATAAGGAGATTGAAAATGAATGGTATATTTAAAAAGAATTGCAGGAGTTTCTTGTTGCCTCAGCAAAATATAGAAAACTTAAAATCACCAGTGTGCGCTGTAGTGTGTGGGTGTGGATATATGTATGGAATGAAATGAGATCACTGTAACATTGAATTACGTTGACATAAATATTCTGCACTTCAAATGTGAAGTGGTGATTTTAATTTGGCAAAAATGCATCAGATCCTATGGAATTATATATTGCTAATCAGGGGCTTAATGTCACACTCTCACACACATGCCAACTGAAACAATGCAGTGTTATTTATATTGTGACGTCATTTTACTAGTGTAGCAGGTAGACACAAAGCATGCAACTAGTTATCCCTCATCCTTTTTAGAGGACATTTTTGAGTCAGTCCTGATAAGCTATTAAAAGTTTACAATTATTGATATAAACAGTTTGAGTAAACAAGTTTTCCTTGTTGAGTATAAAGTTATTTAGCATAAAAATGTCTTGAGAAAAGCTTAATGCTTAACATTTGTGCATTTTTCTCTGCAACGCTTTTGCAGATGTTCATTTGTGGTGCAGATTTTATTTGTTTTTTTCCCACAATTCAGTTTTCAGTGTTGACTAATAAGTAATGTGAAGCAGGAAAAATTCAGAAATGGACCCAAATCGCCAAATAGTTTCCATCCAATTTGGGAAAACAATGGATGTCTCAATAGCCTTCTCAAAAATCAACATTTCCCTGAAGAGTTCATCAGCAATGGTGACATCTGAAACAAGTTCAAAACATATAATATTCCAGTGCCATACCACAAATAGGTAAATTTCAAAATTGCTGGCCAGGGACACAAAGCAATGAATTCTGTGGAAGTAGTACAGCTCAGTCTTAGCTAGGATATTTAATTTGGTGGTAAGTAGACAGTGACACATGCTCCATGGTCCTTTAGTTGCAAGGAAAAGAAATGAGTGAATTGGGTATTGCAAACACAAGCTTCTTTATACAGTTCTTCCTGCCATTAGAATACTGAAGGGAATTGCACGAACTGACTGATCAGTCCTAAGGCCTGCTAATGAGAGACATATAGATTTCAGATTATGTTGGAAGGCACTCAGAATTAATCATACTGGTCAGGGTTGATAGGAGTTGCAGTCCATTTCATCTGGAGCCCCACAGTGATTCTCCATCTCAGTGTATCGTACCTGCCCCACATGGAGAGAACGCAGGAAAGAGATGCATCAGAGTATAGGGCTTAGTTTCATATATTATGGTTCCCTACGCACGTGTTTTGTATGTGTATGTGAATTGTGTGGGGAAAAATGTCTTGGCTTGGCTGCTGTGTATCAGTTTCTATGTATATGAGGGCGAATCAATAAGTCCGTGACTTTTTGAATGAAACACAGGGTTTTGGATAAAAAATCATTTTATTTTTCAACGTAGTCTCCTTTGAGCTCTATACACTCTTTTCCACCGTTTCTCCAATTTTTATTTATCCCTTCCAAAAAATAAGATTTGTCGAGGTCATCAAAACAGGTATTAGTTTGTGAGATGATTTAATTGTTGGAGTCAAATCTCTTTCTGCCGAGCCATTTCTTCAGGTTTGGAAACAAGAAATAGTCACTTGGGGCTAAATCCGGAAAATAGGGTGGATGAGGGAGCAATTCGTATCCCAGTTCATGGATTGTTGCCATGGAAACTGCACATGTATGCATCCTTGCATTGTGTGCACCCTTGCATTGTCCTGGTCCCATCTTGCGGAAAGCTTTCTCATACCCAAGTGATCATTTAGAATGGAAACCACTGAGCCATGTGAGATGCCTATGGCTTCCACAATCTCTCACACTTTCAATCTCCAATCGGCCAACACCATATCGTGAATTTTTCCAATTGTTTCGAGTGTAGAGACCTCAACTGGGCGTCCAGAACGTTCGGCATCTTCCGTGCTTGTACGGCCACAACAAAATTCAATAAAGCACTTTTAACCATTGAAATTGATGGTGCAGAGTCCCCATAGTATTTATCAAGCTTAGCCTTGGTTTAAGGGATGTTTTTTCCCGCAAAAAATAATGCTTAATGAGCACACAAAATTCACTTTTTTCCATTTTCTCCTCAAATCACGCGGTAGTCTGCTATCAATGGCTGTCAAACACAAACTAAATGACGCAGCTTGTTCAAATTGTGACAGGAGTCAACTGACAGGTGCCTGTTGACAGGAGCAGTGTTGCCCTTTCAGTTAGGAGGCATGAAATTAAAAAAGTCACTGACTTATTAATCCACCCTCGTACATAGAGTGAGGAATGCCATTTTATGGTCTTATTTTGCTCAATGCAATTCTTTGAGCATATGACTGTATAAATCCAACCACAAACTCTGGATTGGCTCATTATCTTTTTTTAAAAAAATTTTTTTTATTGAGTTGTAGAATAATAAAACAAAGACAGACAAAAACCAGCCATGTATGGCTGCATTACAAAACACATGTAACCCGCGACCCCCTCCCCCGCCCACTCCCCCACCAAGACGAAACCAAACAAAACAAACACAGAGTGCTTCCTACTCACTCTATTCCCCCATAATTAACTAACGAGATAGTAATAGCCAGCGGCTAAGATTAAATAATAACTTTATAACTGCAAAAACCTATATTCGAACTTCCTCCATAGAGTCCAGGTGGGGTAGTTACAATATAACTAAATTTTAAAGTTCGACCAATAGATTCATCTTGGTTTTGTTAAAATAAGAGGTAATGGGAGACCAGCCTGTCTTTTTCCTGTGGATGTCATCCGCTAATGCAAACGTTAATGAGTCCATGTTTGCTATATCCAAAATTTTCATTTTCCATTCCCATAGCTCGGGGGTTTCTTCAGCCTTCCACATCTTTGCATAGGTCAACTGGATTGGCTCATTATCTTGAATTGTCTCCCTCTATACAGTACAAGTTGGATAGAATATTATCCATGGGCTGCATACAACCTCCCAAGTCTACTTTGAGGCCTCCTTACAAATATGTCTGTATACTACTTTGAGGCCTCCTTACAAATATGTCTGTATATAATCTCACCATGTTCCTGGGAGTTATAGAGTTATAGAGTTATAGAATTGGCTTTTTAAACCACCTCGCAGAAACAAAAGGGAAACAAGAATGGTTGGTATTTTCTGTACCCTCTCCCTTAGGTTGGAAAAAATATTTATTTATTTATTTGTTGTATTTATACCCCTTCTCAACCCCGTTGGGGGCTCAAGGTAGCTTACATATATAGGAAACAATTAGACACCAAACACACACATAAGAAAAACACAAGCATTAAAACAATAATTAAAACATAATAATACCTTTAAAGCAATTATTTAAAATCATGCAATCCAATATCGTAGTCCGCAACTGGTCCAATTTGTCATTGCACTATTTCATCTTTTCTTATTGAACTGATTACTTATTGAATGCTAGGTCAAACATCCACATTTTTTAGCTTTTTCCTAAAGGTTAGGAGGGAGGGGGATAATCTAATTTCACTTGGGAAGGAGTTCCATAGCTGAGGGGCCGTCCCCCCCCAACCACACCTGTGAAGGAGGTGGGGTCAAGAGCAGGGCCGCCCCAGAAGATTTTAATTTCCTTGCCGGCTTATACATTCAGACAGGTAAACTGGATCAGCATATTTGAAGTTATTCAGAAAGTAGATGAAAGACATGTTTTTTGAGAGTTAAGAAGTCCTGATGAAAATGTTTGATTTGGGGGACGGCAAAATTTGCATATGATTGCTTTGTGCAGAAAGCAGCATTTTCTGCACAGGAAACAGCATTTTCTGTGTAGGAAGTAGTTATTCAACTCACAGCTATGGTGATATAAATGCTGTTTTCTGCACAGAAAAAGCTGTAATTGGAGAATGGTACAGTGTACAATTCACACAGCCTTTTCTGATTTGCATAGAAAACACAGAAGGCTATTTTTATGCAAATAAACCATGTGCAATTTTCACACAGCACAAATCCTAATGGCAGGGGGTTTGCATTTAATCATTTTGTATTATAAATTATTTTTCACACATAATATTTTTTCCAGTACAGAAAATTTTGTTTTCTGCACAAAACAACCATATGGAAATTTTGCACAGAATAAAACCAATGGCCACGTTCAAGACCAAAATCCAAAGAACAGTTTCATTCCATCAACTGAAGAGTGAACTTTGAAAGTTAAGTAACTTCATAAGAGAAAAGTCAATAACTTTTGGAAAAGTTGGAGACCATTTTTTACAATTTCTGCAAGAGAGTGGGGAGATGACACTTGCAAGATTTGAAAATTAGTTTTATTCTATATTAATAAGTAGCAAATGTGCTGAAATGGAAGCTTCCCTGGCTTTGCTTCTTATGCTTTTGCTAAGAAAGCAAGAAGACAGTTTTAATGTGTCAACGTATAAAAATGTAATCTCTATAGTTCAGATTTTATATATAAATATAATTAAATATGTGTTTATTGTTTTATGTGTAAGGTATTGTTTTATTATATTTTCTAATACATACAAAAACAAAATTTAAAGGAGGATTTCCAAAAAGCAACAAATAGGTTCAACCATAACTCACTGGGACACCATGGTAGACCTTCCAACATTTAATAATGTTTTGGATTATTACCCTTCCTTCCATGGCAAGTTTTTAGTTAAAATTCCTAATGGATTAAATTTTTTGCGTCAGGGGAAAATAGGAGAAAAAAAATTAGTCACTGCTGGTCAGATCTCCACTATTTAAAAAGGAGTAGGAATATCACATTATTATTCTGTGGAATACTACTATTCAGATTTGAAATGTGAGGAAAGAGTTTTTAAAGTAACAAGTACAGAGCTAAGCAGCACAGGGAGTAATTCACTGGGAAAACAAGACAGGGATCTGTGACACTGTGGGTGAGATTCCTGGCATAGGAAAAACAGTGGGAAAATGGGAGATGGTTGAGCACTGCTACTAACATTCCTGAGGTTTCCAAAAAAGACATGAAAACAGATGACTCTCTGAGGTATGGCTGCTAAGATTCCTAGGGCAGACAAAAAAAAACAGGAAAACAAGAAAGAGCAATAGAATTACAGCTATGATTCCTGAGCTAAGAAAAGGGTAGGGAAATGGGGGTGGGCTCAGACTTCATAAGGCATGCAACAATATCTGCCAATAGCTCTCAATACTGTTATGTTCCCAAGCTGCTTGTTTTTCTTAATCTTCTATTTTATCATTATCTTTGGCCTCTTTTTTCAAAGTTGGAAATGCAAAATTGCTCCCTGCAAAAATTCAGCCAATACTGTTCCGAAAATGCCCTCACTATAAATAAAGAAAAATCCAAAATAATGGTATTTGGCAAGAAAGCTAAGGTCTCCAATTGGCACCTTGATGTGCATAAAGTGGAGCAAGTGAGGACATTTAAATACTTAGACCTACATTTTGCGGCATCTGGGGCATGGACCCAACATCTAAAATTAAGTATTGCAAAAGCTGACAATGCTGCGCAGACAATTCATAAATTATGTCACCACAATTACCCGGGTTCTATTCATCCCTTTTTGAAGGTACTTAGGGCAAAGTTGTTCCCCATTGCCTTATACGGAGCTGAAATATGGGGTGACCAAGATCTTTCAATGGTAGAGAGATTCAAACTTTGTCACCTGAAAAATGGTTTAGGAGTGGATAAATCATCCTTGTCAGCAGCAGTGAGAGCAGAGATGGGGGTACCTCCAATTTCCACTGTAATCCTGAAATTAATTGGTGATACAAAATAAGACAAATGCAACCTCATTGATTACCAGCTATATGCCTACTAGAACAAGAAAACCACAAAGAGTGATCATCATGGCTGAGCAGACTTGGCCACACGTCAACAGGTTAGGTTTTGCACCCCACAAGCTAACAAATTTAGGGGCAAAAGTGTGCTCAATTGTATATCAAAGAGCTCTCGACATTGCTGCACAAAATGATCTAATGATCATAATGCAAGCTAGAGCCACCCCATGTCTGGCTAAATTTAAATGTAATGTGAGCATGGAAACTTATTTTTCTTTCATGCTACCTCTATATATCAGAAAACCTTTTACCAGGGCTAGATTCGAGCAGCTCGACATTATGTCCAAGCTGGAGCGACATCAGAAAATTCCCTATATGAGGAGAACCTGTGGGTGTCATGAGGTAGAGGCAGAAGTGGAGGACTCAGAACATTTCTTCCTAAAGTGCCCCTATTACAACAAGAATTGACTTTATTATCTAGAGCCTCTTTTGGAGAACTATACTCACCTAGAGAACAAGGAGAAACTGCACATTCTCCTACAGGGTTCAGATAAAAATTCTATTTTAAAACTGACCCATTTTACGCAAAAAGCGCTGGCCATCCACGAGAAGATGAAAGCAGAGAGCTCTGACATCACTGCCATCAATATAATTTAATATGGATATGCTTACTAGTTTTACTTACCCTTGTCCTCTCTCAACTTTTATTCGAAGTAATTAATTAATTTTTAATCTTTTAAAGAAGAAGTTTTGAAGATAGGAGTGGGTTTAGCACGATGGCATATAGGTAAGTTTTGTATTCACATTGGCATTTACTGTATGTATTAGGCATGAGAAAAATGAAACGGAAATTAAAAGGATTCGTAAGAGATTCGTATGTAATGGGACTTTTGAGGTTTTACGTATCGCTGCCGCGATCCCGGAAGTAGACTTCCTTTTACGGTCCTTGAGGCCAACAATTTGCGTTATGATCGTAAGAAATTCTTAAGTATTAATTAATTAATTATTGTACTACTCACTTCTCCCTGTCTTCTCCCCTCAGTTCCTTCCCGCCTTCATTCAGCTTCTTCTTTTTCCCGCATTTCTATGAGGAACTGGAAGTGACGCTGCTGCTAGGTAGGCTAGGCAATGCATTCTGGAAAGTGTAGTCCTCCAGGCTTTCCCCCCCCTTCTCTTCCCCGTTGCTCTGCTGCCATGCCCCATCGCAGGGGCCTGCTTCACACACACACACACGCTTCTCCTCCTCTCTCTCAGGCTTCCCCCTCCTTCTCTTCCCCATTGCTCTGCTGCCATGCCCCATCGCAGGGGCCTGCTTCACACACACACACACACACACATGCTTCTCCTCCTCTCTCTCCCTGCGCTCTCTCAGATGCTTCTCTTCCCCAATGCTCTGCCATGCCCCATCGCAGGGGCCAGCTTCAGCCCTCCAGGTACGTGTTTTGGACTTCAACTCCACCATTCCTCACAGCCTCAGGCCTCTTCCTTTTCCTCTCAGCCTGGGAAAACTTGGGCCCTCGCTCCCTCAGGATCGGGGTGAGAGAGGCAGCGAGGAGCGAGGGGGCTCCTCCTCCTTTTCTTTTGCTGCTTCCAAGAATAGAATACCCCCCTCCCTCCCTCCTTCCCTCCCTCCTTCCTATTTGGAGAGTCCCATCTAGAATTCAGTGTGGTTTATTCAAGTTTTGGCCTACAACTCCCAGAAATCCCAGCCAATTTACCAGCGGTTAGGATTTCTGGGAGTTGTAGGCCAAAACCATCTGGAATGCGCATGCTCTGGCATACGAATTACTAACGAATTTCGTTAGTACTTAAGTTACATTTCCGAAATTTTTGGGAATTTTTTTGTAAGTATTTGATATACTAATCAAACCCCCCCCCCCATTTGATATAAGAATCGCCATTTTAGGATTCTAAAACATGCCTAGTATGTATGTGTATGCGTATGTTCTGTATGATTTGATATGGTCAAAATTGAGCAATCAATAAAGATTTTAAATACATTTAAAAATTGCTCTAATTATAAAATTTAAGAAATTACAGAATACTGGTATTGGGAAAGGCAGGATTGTGGGATAGATTGTGTGGAAGGACGCCATGAATTGTTTGGATTAGCACAATTGAATGATAGAAGGAAGGTGTGATCAGGGAGGCACTTATCCTTGTGCATATCTGCTATCAATAACTATAATGGAAGAGAGAGAGTTCATGTAATAAAGTCCTTAGACATATTATTAGTATATTCCAGAGATAATGACAGATATTTAAAAACACAATGTTCCACAGGTCCAATCATGTATGGATAGGGGAAGTACTGGCTACATTTCAGCTGATATTACGCTAGTTTGTTTCAGTGCCTCTTAACAACGTAGGAATACTACCTGATGTATTACCCAATGGTTTTTTTTACATGTCTTGCTCTGCTGGAAAAAAATGAAATGAAAAAACCTGATTCCAATAGCTTTATAAAAATGTGATTTATTTTTACTAAATTTAGCTCAGGCAAAATCTTGTGGAAGTCATTTTGGAACCACTGGCAATCATGTTTGAGCGTTCTTGGAGAATGGGAGAAGTCCCAGCAGATTGGAGGAGGGCAAATGTGGTCCCAATCTTCAAGAAGAGAAAAAAGGACAGCCCAAACAATTACTATAAAGTCAGCCTCACGTTGTTACCAGACACGATTCTGGGGGGAAATCATTAAGGAAGTGGTTTGCAAACACTTAGAAAGGAATACAGTCATTGCTAATAGTCAACATGGATTTATCAAAAACAAGTCATGCCAGACTAATCTGATCTCTTTTTGATAGAGTTACAAGCTGGGTAGATGAGGGGAATACCATGGATGTAGCGTATCTAGATTTTAGTAAGGCCTTTGACAAGGTCCCCCATGACCTTCTGGCAAACAAACTAGTCAAATGTGGGCTAGGCAAAACTATGGTTAGGTGGATCTGTAATTGGTTAAGTGAATGAACCCAAAGGGTGCTCACCAATGCTTCCTCTTCATCCTGGAAAGTAGTGACAAGTGAAGTGCCGCAGGGTTCCATCTTGGACCCAGTTCTGTTGCACATCTTTACTGTTGACTTAGACAAAGGGCTAGAAGGCATGATTATCAAGTTTACAGATGACACCAAATTTGGAAGTATAACCAATACTCCAGAAGACAGGAGCAGAATTCAGAACCATCTCAACAGATTAGAGAGATTGAGGTCGAATCTGGAGATTCTGACCTCGAGGAACCTGCAGCAGTGAGTTCCATTTTTTCGTTGAGCCAAGTTGCACCCACAAGCACCACCGAAGGCATTTTTCCTCTTCCGCCCCACCTGGTTACATACACACCACAACATCAACTTCGTCCCTCCCAGCAAGCCCAGCCACCCTTGCCCCCATTACAACACTTTAACCAACCAATAGCACATAAGAATAAACTTTAAACATCACATAACAATGGATCAGGACATTTTCCCCAGCATCCACCCAGCCCCACACATGGCAACAATACATTTAACCCCATAAACAGACCACATCAAAACAGGAAGCAAATACCTTTTCCCCCTCCCATGCCCCCAGGCAACAACCGCCAGGCAGGCTTCACTCCCTCCTCCGGGCCCCGCTGCACTACCTCAAGCCGCCACTAGGCCCAAATGCCTTCCCTCTCCCAACCGCTATAGAACTTTTCCTAACAAAACAAAAACACCCTGCAAAACACTCAAAAGACCACCCACATCCTCTTACCTTATCTTCTGTCCCATCTCCGATTGTCCGAACTGCGCCAGGCCGCTAAGGGGAGCCTTGCGAGCCAGCCAGGCCTCCAGCTAGCTCACCCCATCGCCATCTTGTTTCCTAAGTGGGGGGGAGCGCTTCCGAAAGGGAGGTGGCAAGAGCAAACCGCGGTTAAGGGAATCCCATTCACTTCAATGTTTTCAGTATCCACAAGTTGAAAGTTTCACTAATTCGCCCCGTTTTCATCCCAAAACACTTTGCCACTTCTCCCTCCCGTTCCTTTTCCCTCTTCTTCTCTATCTCCCCTCCGGCCTGGGGAAAGCCGAAACAGCGGCCGCTCGCTCTCAGCGATTCCCACGCTCCGAGTTCACTTCAGGACAGAATGCCCCCACCTTTTTTCCCATTCAAGTCCCATTCATTCTACCGCAAATACGAGCCCAAAAGCAGCAGCATGTTGGCAAATTGGGCTCAAAAGGGATCCTGCTAGGGGGGAGCGGATCATCGACGGACTGCCACTTTGGGAGACTTGGTGCTCAAGTACCAGGACCCATTTCTTCCATTTCTGACCACTTTTCTAAACCAAGGCTGGTTGCAGCCACGGAAGACCGGACACGTCATGGACTTTGGGGGATGGGAATGGCCTCTGCCTCGATGGATCACGCCAGGGAAGCACCCTGGGGATCCATGCGTGCAGGGAGGTTTTGAACCAGCAACCCGGGTCTTTGTGGGCTGGGATGAGGGGTTCGCCTAAGGACACTGGCCTTGGACTCATCACTACTGTTTCTCTGCCCTGAGTCGCCCCGTACAAGCGAGCTTGCGAAGGGCTGTGACATCCAAAACCTTTTCCCTGCGTTGCAGACTTATAGTTTCCCAAGGACTTTTTCCCAGTTGAATTATACTCAACCCCTTTTCCCTTTCTGCCTCATGGACTCTGTGATTCTCCTGAGGACTCTGCCACCCCATGGCACGCCAGAAGCAACTTTGCCCCTCAAGAACTATAACTCCCAGAAGGAAAGCAGCATTCGGCTGATTGTTTTAAAAGATCATCACTCTGGGAAGTGGGCTGCATGGGGATAATGGGGGATATCCATTTGTCTTGTGTATCCTTATGTGTTCTCTCTCCTGTGTTACTGTATGTCTAAGAAAATGCCTCGCAGAGGGTTCCAACGGTTAACGCAAAATATATTTTCCCAGCCAATTTCCCTTTTGCACAAACAATATTTAAGGTAGATATCAATTCCTTCTCAGGACTATCTGAACTTTATAATGAAATCTACCTGTTTATGTTTTCCCAGCCTCGGAGACTTTGGCCCCTGGAGAAAGCATAAGCACTGGCATTCCCAAAACTTATATTCATAAATATAATTGGACCAAATGGGATTCGGAACCCCATTACCAATTGCCATAAAAATCATAATCATGGATCATTTTAACTGAGGAAACCATTTTTTCCCGCTCAGCCAAAATTGACTCAGACAAGGAAGTTTTCGGCTATGGACAAAAGATCCTATTGAAAAATTCAAATTGACAATAGACCGGATGGGATAAAGCTCCCAACGGCTGCCCAAGGTATTATCTCTTAACAAAGGACACTTCCTCTTCACCCAGCCGTTCCTTTGTGCCCTTTCCCGCCTCACACAGCCCCGGTTTGATTGGCCTATTTAAATCTAGGCGCAATTCCCTGAGTGGCCAGAACGCCAGCCGGCACTCTGACACTCAGCTGTTCTGAAGATTCTAACCTATCAGCTGTTGCCGCACGTAGGCAGGGAGGCGCACAATTCAAATGTAAATGTACTTCTTCATATATATTTGCCTGTACTTAACATTAAAAGCATGTTAGCCATTTTGGAACACTGGTGTCCGGCTCTCATCCTTCATCAGCTGATTAAGACTCTTCTCTCGGTCTCTGGCGTGCTTCCGGTCTGGGTGAGCCTAATATTGGGTTTCTGTGGGACTTATAGTTTAAAGGGATCACCTAGACTTCGGCCGTGATCCTCGCATTCTAGAGGCGGTCAGGGCTCTTTCCCCTTCTGGGAAGTGCCCCCTAATATTGTTCGATAACAAGATGGGCCAAAACTAACAAAATGAAGTTCAACAGTGACAAATGCACTACTTAGGCCAAAAAAATGAAATGCAAAGATACAGAATGGGGAACACATGGCTCGAAAACAGTATGTGTGAAAAAGATCTTTGAGTCCTCATGGACAACAAGTTAAACATGAGCCAACAAAGTCATGCGGCGGCAAAAAAAAAACCAATGGGATTTTGGCTTGCATAAATAGGAGTAAAGTATCTATATCTAGGGAAGTCATGCTTCCCTTCTATTCTGCCTTGGTCAGGCCACACCTGGAATACTGTGTCCAATTCTGGGCACCACAATTGAAGGGAGATGTTGACAAGCTGGAATGTGTCCAGAAGAAGGTGACTAAAATGATCAAGGGTCTGGAGAACAAGCCCTATGAGGTGCGGCTTCAAGAGCTGGTCATGTTTAGCCTGAAGAAGAGAAGGCTGAGAGGAGACATGATGAGGGCCATCATACGAAGGAGAGAGCAAGCTTATTTTCTGCTGCCCTGGAGACTAGGACGTGGAACAATGGCTTCAAACTACAGGAAAGGAGATTCCACCTGAATATTAGGAAGAACTTCCTGACTGTGAGTCCTGTTCAGCAGTGGTGTAGGCTCCTTCTTTGGAGGCTTTTAAGCTGGATGGCCAGAGGTGCTTTGAATGGGATTTTCTTGCTTCTTGGCAGGGGGTTGGACTGGATGGCCCACAAGGTCTCTTCCAACTCTAGGATTCTATGATTACGGGAAGAGTTTCAAAAAATTCTGAATTAAAGCTTTCAAGATGCTCCCACACACCCTTTTTAGTTTCCATTATGAGGGAGAGAAAAAATATTGAAATAAAAATATTCTCCCCTCCTCCTCCAGAAAGGTGGGATACACTTTGATAATGTAAAATTGAAAGCATACGTAACAAACCAAGCAGGGCTGATAGTCAAATGAGCAACATGTTCACACTCTTACTTGGTTGACATAGTCCCTGCAGGTAACAAAACTCATAATTCAGTTTTGTTTCATACCTCAATTGGATTCCCTTAGTACTTTCAAATGAATCAGCCCAGAATTCAGTACTACATATGAATATATTGCATTTTAAAATGATGTGACAAAAGGTTTTTGTGATATAACAGACAACTAGGCAGGTCTTGGCTTCCTCCTAGCGGCGGAAACCAGGGGTATGTTTATGGGGAGGGGGTGTAAAATGAGAGCATCTCCCTTCCAAATAAGAATTCTTTCCCCTCAATTAAATATTTCTTCAGTCTTCACATTTTTAACATTTCAGAGAGTGCCGTCCTCAAAGTCATCCACACCTAGAACTCTTATATTTGCTGTGTCTGTATTCACTTGGTATCTTTACCTTTCCTTTGGATATCTTAACAGCATTACTAAATTGCTTGACTGAAAGGTTAAGTGTCTGCACTGCAGTTGGAGGAGGCAGAGTTCTTAGGACAAGTAATGCCCACATTCCTCCCTCCCCACCTCCATAGCTACACACCAAGAAGGTGGGGAGAAGACAGACCACTGGGTCTATGAGCCATAAGATCTGCTTGAGAAGACCCCTTTTCCCAGGAGGCAGGCAAGGCTGAGTTTTATTAACAAGCAGTCCCTTGTTCTGTTTATTTTTGAGCATAGAGATTCTATTGAGCTTGCAGCAGAAACATTTTTCCCCCTCGTGCTGGACCACATCTGGCCTGACTTGCAACTTATAAACCTCAATGCCTTACTTGAGAAGGTTGTTTGGGGATAACCAAGGGTTCAGATCTATTGGCTTTCATTAGAGGGCTGTGGGTGGAATGAAGTTCTCTGTGTCCTAAATAGGAAAGTTGCTATTTTCTTATTTAAACTGTCAAGGCTGGTCACACTGCCTGATTTGCAATCAACTTTGCTAAATATTTCATATGCCACTTCAAGATTGTCTGAGAAAGTGAATACAGGTGAATGAAAATTTAATGTGCCAGTTTGATCCAGTATTACTCCAAGTAAGAGCTTTCAAAAGTACAAATTATTATAATATAGACAGCTTCAATCAAAATGTTCATGTAATATCACTGTAAATATACAGGCAAACAACTTAGCTTATTATGGCATCTATGTGTATATAACAATAGCAATAGCAATATATTGTGCCGCAAATAACACAATCTGGGAGAGATGCCTCCCAGTAGCGTACTCACGCTGCGAAGTCCCTTTTAAAGGAAAAGCGTTCCAAAATGGAAAAGTTCAAAATAATAGTTCTCTTTTCCCTTGTAAATGGGGGACTGCAGAAGTCCAAATCAAAAGAGATCAATCCTATATAGGATCCCTGTTGAGGCTTTTCCAGGGGTCGATGATTAGTGGGTTTCTAAGAGCCTAATCGTTTCGCCTTTGCAGGCTTCTTCTGGACCCGGGACACCTTCGGATTATGGTCGCGGTCTTGCTTTGGGTTAGTGCTAAGGAGTACAAAGTAATCATAACTATACAACCTAAACATTGTAGTTCCCAAGGGAAAACACAACAGGGATCCTATATAGGATTGATCTCTTTTGATTTGGACTTCTGCAGTCCCTCGTTTACACGGGAAAAGAGAACTATTATTTTGGACTTTTCCGTTTTGGAAAGCTTTTCCTTTAAAGGGACTCCGCAGCGTGAGTACGCTACTGGGAGGCATCTCTCCTCGCTTGTGTTATTTGCGGCGCAATATATTTGAAGGAAATTCAAACCCTGATCTTCCAGATTTCTGCCATCACTCAAATCACCCCAAGTACCGTATTTTTCGCTCTATAAGACGCACCTGCTGATAAGACGCACCTAGATTTTAGAGGAGGAAAATAGGAAAAAAATATTTTGAGCCAAAAATTGGGCTAAAATTTTGCTGTATGGGACACTAATATGGGGGGCTGGTTGTTGTATGGGACACTAATATGGGGGGCTGGTTGCTGTATGGGACACTATATGTAGGTAGGTACATGTATGTGGGGTTGCCCTAAAGTTGCACAGCCCCACATACATGTACATGAATGTGTTATACTGTCTGTCACTGAGTGATTCTGTGTTTAGTTCAGACCATTCATGTTGTGTTTTACTGTACCTTTTTTTTCTTTTTTTTAAACTTTACTGTTCACTCTCTTCTCTCTTCTTCCCTCGTGGCCTCCCTCTCCTCCTGCTCCGCCCCCGCCCCGTGAGTCCCCTCTTCCTTCCCATCATGCCTGACCAGCTTTTTTCTGTGCAGGCATGACTGGAATTGTAGTTTTGCACCTTGCAAAACTACAAGTTTTGCACCTTGCAAAACTACAAGGTGCAAAACTACAATTCCCGTCATGCCTGCACAGAAAAAAGCTGGTCAGGCATGATGGGAAGGAAGAGGGGACTTGCACCTTGCAAGGTGCAAAACTACAATTCCCGTCATGCCTGCACAGGAAAAAGCTGGTCAGGCATGATGGGAAGGAAGAGGGGACTTGCACCTTGCAAGGTGCAAAACTACAATTCCGTCATGCCTGCACAGAAAAAGCTGGTCAGGCATGATGGGAAGGAAGAGGGGACTTGCACCTTGCAAGGTGCAAAACTACAATTCCGTCATGCCTGCACAGAAAAAGCTGGTCAGGCATGATGGGAAGAAGAGGGGACTTGCACCTTGCAAGGTGCAAAACTACAATTCCGTCATGCCTGCACACCCGTCATGCCTGCACAGAAAAAGCTGGTCAGGCATGATGGGAAGGAAGAGGGGACTTGCACCTTGCAAGGTGCAAAACTACAATTCCCGTCATGCCTGCACAGAAAAAGCTGGTCAGGCATGATGGGAAGGAAGAGGGGACTTGCACCTTGCAAGGTGCAAAACTACAATTCCCGTCATGCCTGCACAGAAAAAAGCTGGTCAGGCATGATGGGAAGGAAGAGGGGACTTTCACCTTGCAAGGTGCAAAACTACACTTCCCGTCATGCCGGCACAGAAAAAGCTGGTCAGGCATGATGGGAAGGAAGAGGACTTGCACCTTGCACCTTGCAAGGTGCAAAACTACCAGTCCCGTCATTCCTGCACAGAAAAAAGCTGGTCAGGCATGATGGGAAGGAAGAGGGGACTTGCACCTTGCAAGGTGCAAAACTACAATTCCCATCATGCCTGCACAGAAAAAAGCTGGTCAGGCATGATGGGAAGGAAGAGGGGACTCAAGGGGTGGAGCAGGAGGAGGCCACGAGGGTGGCCCCCACGGAGATGGCCCGGAAGAGCCCGAAGGCAGAGGCGCTTCTTCGTGATGTCACTTAGTCGCGCCTCTGCCGAAGGGGAGGAAGGCCTCGCTAGCCACCGGCCGGCGAGGCTTTCCCCAGGCAGAGGCGCGACTAAGTGACACGGCGAAGCACCTCTGCCTTCGGCCACCAGGCCCCCACGGAGACCAGAAGACAGAGGCGCTTCTTCCTGACGAAATTTAGGCGCGCCTCTGCCGAAGGTGAGGAAGGCCTCGCCGGCCGGCGGCTCTGACTACGTCCCGAAGGAGAGCCCCGGAGGGAGGGAGGGAAGGAGGAAGAGGCCGCAGCGCCTCCGCAGGGCTCCCTCCCCTCTGGGCTCTCTCCTTCGTGATGCCCAGAGCCGCCGGCCAGCGAGGCCTTCCTCAGCTTCGGCAGAGGCGCGACTAAGTGACGCAGGGAAGAAGCCTCTGTCTTCTGGTCTCCGTGGGGGCCTCGTGGCCGAAGGCAGAGGCGCTTCTTCCTGACGTCACTTAGTCGCGCCTCTGCCGAAGGGAAGGCCTCGCCGGCCGGCGGCTCTAACTGCGTCCCAAAGGAGAGAGCCCGGAGGGAGGGAGGGAAGGAGGAAGAGGCCGCAGCGCCTCCGCAGGGCTCCCTCCCTCCGGCCTCTCTCCTTCGTGACGCAGTTTGAGCCGCCGGCCGGCGAGGCCTTCCCGCCCTTCGGCAGAGGCGCGACTAAGTGACGTCAGGAAGAAGCGCCTCTGCCTTCGGGCTCTTCCGGGCCATCTCCGTGGGGGCCGCCCTCGTGGCCTCCCCCCTCCTCCTGCTCCGCCGCCGCCGGTGAGTACAAACCCCCCTCTGCTCCCTCCCCTGCCTGCGTCTTCGCACCATAAGCCGCAGGTGATTTCTCATCCCACTTGGGGAGGAAAAAAAACTGCGTCTTATGGTGCGAAAAATACGGTATATGACATATAAATGTTATATTGGCCTCAGTTTGGAGTGGTAGAAGTAAAAAAGCAGAATCCTGTACAACCATAGCCATTCCAACCATACCCTGCACCAAACACCACTTACCAATAAGCAGCCATGGAAATCAGTGGGATTTCATTTCTGTTGATTCCGTTGATTGAGAAGTTGTTGCCTGATGTTCCCACTCCTGCTCATTAATGATCTTGGGTGCAGTCATACAACCTCATCACATTCACCTAAAAAGTGTCCTAGGATGCTTTCACCCTCTCTTCTGGATGGAGCCCCAGGCCAGCCATCGCAAGACATCATGTGACTTCCAGCAGAGGCCCTGCCCCCAATCTGGGTGAAAGCATCACCGGAGATTTCCCACACAAGACAGGAGGCTTCCCGTGCTGTGCTGGCTCCAATGGAACCAGCATGGGTCCTCTTCATGTGATGGGGAATACGTCGTTGAGAGGAAGCTGCACACTGGGTGACTGATTTGCACCGCTATGCTCTCTTTTCTCCCCGAACTCAGGTAAAGCAGGACACTTCTCCTGGCCTTTGTGATGAGGCTCATAAAAAGGACTCTGATGCAAATCCTTCTCATGCCACTTGCATGAGAGGTTGATTGGGGTAAACTGTAGAAATGATGCAGATTTGAATTGGGTCCTTGTTAACATGAAATTTGCTCAGCAAACCAAAGCCTTTCAAACCAAAGCTCTACCACCGAAAGCAGGCATGGGCAAACTTCGGCTCTCCAGGTGTTTTGGACTTCAACTCCCAGAAATCCCAACTAGTTTATCGGCTGTTAGGAATTGTGGGAGTTGAAATCCAAAGCACCTGGAGGGCCTAAGTCTGCCCATGCCTGACCTAGAGCAATAGGAAAAAGCAGGTGGCTCTACACCTGCTGTATGTGTATATGTTTGTCAAATGTTTTTGATACGGCCAATGGGTTAATCAATAAAATGTACACTTGCATGAGAGATGTTGAAGACTTCAGGCAGCCACTTCTTGATCAACAGATCCTTTCAATCCCAGTGGATTGAAAGGATCTGTTAAATGTTAAGAATATGTAGCAGCTACAAATGTAATTGTTTACACATTTGCAATTGCCCAGCAGGATTCCGGCTGAGTATGTCTCTTAGATTTGGTGGGAGTGAACTAAAACTGATCTTTGGAATTTATGATCCACATATTTATGATCCACCTGTTTATGTAAGTCGCCCAGAGCACTTCGGTGAAGGGCGACTAATGAAATAATAAAATGAATAAATGAATATTATTGAAGCTGGCATATTTTTTTAAAAAATCTTGTGATAGGAAGGGTAAAAAATCAAAAAATACATCTGACTATTAATTCATATATTGCACAACTGTCCGATTTGCCAGTTTGAGATAAAGTTTGCCAAGTTTGAGACTCGTCTTTTTCCTCCCTAAGTGGAGATGTCAGAGATTGGACTCAGAGCCATATGGACCAAAGAATATATATTCTACCATTGTTGAGCTGCAACTCCTTCACTTCTGGTTGTTTGCAGACTTCAATGGTTATATACTAGTGAGGCAACTTTGGATCAACTCTGGAATTCAGTGGACTTGTAGAATAAGAAGTATGTTCAGTTCACATGAAGCACACAGTTTGTATGAACATATGGTTGCCCCAGAAGACATTTTCATGTGTCCTATCAGGCATAATTTTGAATTTGGTGCTGGAGTGCTTGAGCAATGGAAAAAAACTGCTACTCACTCGAAAGTAGTCCTTAACTCTTGACCTCACTTAGACTCTTCTGTTTTTGACTAGCCCGCTTTGCACAGCCCAGGGCCATATGAAGCAGTTTAAAGCTTGAACAGTTTTGAGCTTGCGATTAGCTAAAATTATTCCCATTTCCTGAATACCCTTTCACTGTTCAGATGGATGCTCTGACTTGTCTTGACAAAGGGGGCTTGGGGCTAAATATGCTGCAGTGAAAGAATGAACCCTTTATTTGTGGCATGCAGATTCACTGCAAAGTTTGTACAAAGATAGCAATCCCTACAAATAGTATATGAATAGGTAAACTGCTAAAATACCAAAGGATGCAAACAGAAAATGGAGTTCGAGTTTTCCCCCTTTGGTTAGAACAATGGTAGACAGACAATACATGGGATTGCTGCCTGCCATAGTAAACCAATGACTTGTTCTCTTAAACTTCTAGAGATACTAAAGGTCAAACTAAGCAATACTTTATTTGCCATGGTGCTCCTTCAAGTAGTGAAAGACATCTGTTTCTCATAGTATATTATTTTCCCATCTATGTATCTTGCATTGAGATTGGGTGGATAGTAAACATAATTGAAAAGTCTGTTAATGAGGCGTGTATCACTTTAGGAGTACAAAAATAGTTTAATCATAAGAAGGCCCTTTCCCTGCCTATGCAGTGGGTGGGGAAAGGTTATTACCTCCTCACACTAAGGGAGACGATTGGTTCCGTGGATGGAACTTTCTGGGGAGTGGGCGGAGGCTGCCTATGGTGTGGGGCAGCCTCCTGCTTCATTCTCATTTGAGGTGTTGACCCACCACTCCCGCCCGGTGACAGTATAGTGGTCGCCTTAGGGGCTGGGTAGTAATTTTTCTCCTTCTACGTTCTAGGGGGAGTTTTTTGCCTACTCTGTACTGTCATTGGGCCTTTCTGGGATGGCGGTTCTATTAATAGGACAGCGTAAATAATTTAGGGTAATCCATAGACCCATATTCACTCATGCACTCTTCAAAGTTGGTTGGGCCAGTGCACAACTGCACTTACCTGGACGGCTGTTTCAGGGTAAGGGGGATACCATTGGTCCAGAAATTTTGAGAGTCCGGTTAAGTATTTTCAGAGAGGTTTTCTTGTGTTTTCCTTGAGAGGTTGCCCAGTTTTTGTGTTATAGGGGACTCAGGAGAGTTTCCCATTGTAGCCGAGGGGTCGTTCGCTCGCAAACGCTACCTCGGCTAGGCCACACCTTGTTCCCTTGACACCTGAGTTTAATGAGGTTAAATCGGTAACTTTAAAATAAAGATTGCCCAAATTTGATCCAATTACTGTTGTCTGTCTCATTATTTCAGAGGTTGGAAGGTGAATACACATTCTCCTTTATGTCTAGTTTGTTTCTTGTGTATGGCAGAAAATCATTCTGCATCGAGTCTCCTCCTTCCACCCATCAGCCACAAGATGGGACCAATAAAATGGAAATGAGGGGTTAAGATCCTCTAGGTATCGCAGCGACAGTACAACTCCCATATGTGTGGGGGATACATTCCTGAACTTATTGTGGAAACACTAAACCATAGATAATAGTGAACCCTACTGAAGTGAACAAAAGAGTGTTACATCCTGCTGGCCTT
The DNA here is from genome assembly GCA_030556195.1 of Anolis apletophallus. Classification (NCBI taxonomy): domain Eukaryota; kingdom Metazoa; phylum Chordata; class Lepidosauria; order Squamata; family Anolidae; genus Anolis; species Anolis apletophallus. The sequence continues at coordinate 128,893,061 of JARBWK010000005.1, forward strand.
TCAAATAGATACATACAAAGCTGGGCTGAAAACCCACTACTCCTCTCACTCCTATGTCTACTCTTCTTATCTATTTGCTGCCCCCAGTGGCACAATGGATTAAACCCTTGTGCCAGCAGGACTTCTGACCAACAAGTCAGCAGTTTGAATCTGGGGAGAGCGAGTTGAGCTCCCTCTGTCAGCTCCAGCTCCCTGTGCAGGGACATGAAAGAAGCTGTCCATGAGTATGGTCAAACATCAAACATCTGGCCATCCCCTGAGCAACATCCTTGCAGATGGCCAGTTCTCTCACACTGGAAGCAACTTGCAGCTTCTGCATATGCTCGTGACATGAAAAAAAGTCTATTCGCTAGGTTTTCAAGGCAACTGTGTGGTAATTCCCAGAAGAATCATACCACTAAATTTCCTGGCAGAAGACATACGTCATTAATTGCAAAAAGGTGAAAGTACAAGTACTGGTCCCAGCAGTAGAAGAATAGTCTTCTTCTACTGTTTGGTTTTCAGACCATTCATTCAAGACACTCTCCCTACATTCTCTGTAAAATAATGTATTAGTTTCAGTTAGAATGTATTTGACTATGTTATACCCTGCCTTAAGCCACAATAAAAGGTAGAATAATAATAATATATTTATCCGTATGAATATGGGCTGTTCTTTGTGTAAGGCAGTGTTTCCCAACCAGTGTGCCGGGGCACACTAGTGTGCCGTGAGCGATCAGCAGGTGTGCCGTGGGAAATTGGCACTCTTCCCCCTCCTAGCAGTTCTTTCTCCCTCTTTCCCTCCCCAAAGATCCTCCCCGAGGCAAAGGAGGGGCTCAGCCGAATGCCGGAAGCTCCACGTTGGTGAATTTGGCAGTGAGCGAACCTGGGAGCATCGGGAGGCTGAAACATTCACAGGTTTCCAAGAAACAAATTGAGCTTCTCTGCTTGAAATGTTTGTTTTTTTACTATTTTACTGGATTTTTCTAGAGTTGCCTCCCCCCCCCCCCAAAGGAACTGTTTATAACAGCTTCATGACATCCATAGTTATCTGGAAGCAAGTTTCACTTGGGGTGAAATTTCACAAGGGTCTGGAGAACAAGCCCTATGAGGAGCGGCTTGAAGAGCTGGCCATGTTTAGCCTGAAGAAGAGAAGGCTGAGAGAAGACATGATAGCCAGTTATAAGTATGTGAGAGGAAGTCATATATATGTTCTGTTCATCAAAACAGGCCCAGGTTTCACACTGAGTGTATAAATACATTTAAAAGCATATGAACTATATGTATTACTGTGTTAGAGTGTCATTTTGTGTCATTTTGGTTGGTGGTGTGCCCCAGGATTTTGTAAATGTAAAAAATGTGCCGCAGCTCAAAAAAGGTTGAAAAACATTGGTGTAAGGGATAGGGAAAGCAATCCTTTCCCGATTTCACATCAGAAGTCTCTCTGTGCCACATACAAATATTCCAATGCAAACAAGAACAGTAATGACAAAAAAAATTGGGTGAAAGCCTGTTTAATGTAATATTCTGTTTATGAACATTTGAAATTTTATATCTGAGCAACTATCCATAGCAATTCTGATCACAACTTATGTTTCCTGCTGATCTGTAAAGGGAAAACATTTATCACTCTGCACTGCAGTCCTATCACAGAAATGAAGAGGATAAATATTCCTCCAAAACATTGTGAAATTGCTTAACAAATCTGGCCTTGCTATTTCTACAATTTGCTCCCCACCCCCTCAATATATTTAGGTATATGATTAGTCTTGGCTTGCTTTGTTCAACATCATTCATTCAACCTTCATTGTGTCTTTTAGTCTTGCTACCTTTTTCTTCTTTTTAACACAACTGCATTTGTGATGCCTAGTTCAAGTTGCCTCACTGGGGTAGAGGATTGAATAAATACTCAAATAAAACAGGATATTCCCCATGTTTTCTACCTGGAATCCTGCCTTCCAGCTCTGAAGCACACAAATGTTCCATTGACATGAATACGTCTATTCACTGTGGTGTTTCAAAAGAGCTTTCAGTCCATTTACATGCCTCCTACAATAGACTCCAGTTTTATAGAGCAAGAGAATTGCTCTTGCTCTTTTCATTGTTAGGATATTTTGGTCTGTTGTCAATTGTTTTCTTTTCCAGGATCTTTTTGGTGATGTACCATCACTAAAGTATCTTCCGCTGGGAATTTGAAAGACAGTCAACCAACCAATACACTATCTTTTCTCTACAGGAAACACGTTGCCCTGATCAAATGATGGCTTTACGCTGATGATAAACTAGCTCTCACGTGCAGAATGTAGCCATCTTTAACAGCCAAATTTGTAATAGATCCTGCTGCCTGAAATGGAAAAAGGAGACAGAACCAGATAGTTGTCTTTCAGCTGTAGACTGCACACTGAAGACCAACCTGAATGATCCACTGGGAAATGTGTAAAGGGTTTTAGAGAAGGTGAAACCTCAACCAGGGTTTCACCTTCCCTCTGGGCAGTCCAGAGTGGCAATACCAGCATTGGAGGTGGCAACATCACCCACTTCCATCCTTCTGCAAGTTCTATAGCCTTCTTAGCCAAAAAGTGTTGATGCCTTTCCAAACGCCAAATCCCAGTTTCCTGTAGAATGGAGCCATGGCAGTTAAAATGGTTTCAATCTGCAATAATTCAACTGTGTAGATACACCACTCGCCATACTTTAAATAAAGCTATTGAAAGAAATGAGATTTAAACCAGTTGTGATTAGCATATGTCTAACTAATTTCAATAGTTCTGGTGTAAGTATGACTAACTTTCAGTTTAACTCAGTTTGCCGGCAAGAATGAAGACCAACAAGTCGCAGGTTTGTATCCAGGGAGAGGGCAGATGAGCTCCCTCTATCAGCTCCAGCTCCTCATGTGGGGACATGATTATTTATTATTTATTTATTTATGACATTTATATGCTACCCTTCTCACCCCGAAGGGGACTCAGAGCGGCTTACAAGTAAAATGTAAATGCAATATATTATATTATTGCCATACCACAATATTAATATTATATAATACTTTGTACTATAACATTATACTGTAATATTATTAGTAACACTACGTGTAATGAATACAAAGGGAGGAGGTCATAGAGAGGAGGGAGCAAGCTTGTTTTCTGCCACCCTCCAGACTGGGACGCAATGGGACAATGGCTTCAAACTACAAAAAATGAGATTCCACCTGAACATGAGGAAGAACTTTCTGACTGTGAGAGCCGTTCAGCAGTGGAACTCCCTGCGCCTGAGTGTGGTGGAGGCTCCTTCTTTGGAGGCTTTTAGGCAGAGGCTGGATGACCATCTGTCGGAGGGGGGGGGCTTTGAATGCAATTTTCCTGCATCTTGGCAGAACGGGGTTGGGCCGGATGATGGCCCAGGAGGTCTCTCCCCACTCTAGCATTCCCTTCTACTCTGGCGACGGCCTCACATGAAAGAGAGCCTCCCACAAGGATGGCAAAACATCAAAACATCTGGGTGTCCCCTGGGCAATGTCTTTGCAGACGGCCAATTCTCTCACATCAGAAGCAACTTGCAGTTTCCCAAGTCTCTCCTAACATGACAAAAAAAAGTTTAACTCATATAATAGTGGTATGTATAAAGCTGCTATTAACCACAACAATGAAATGGAACCATTATGTTCTAAGGCAGTACACAATTTCTTGTATGTCCTAGTGAAATTTCTCAATTTCCATCTGAAATGGAAGTCTGGTTCATTAATTAGAAACTTAAGCTATTCTTTTTCGTGGTTTCGCATTTTTATGAGTCAATCCCAAATAGGGATGAGGAGGTTATTAAGAAAACTTAGTGACTACTGCCTTAGAAACGCACTAAAGATAAACAAAACCAAATCAAAAACGATGATCTTTGGTAAACGCCCCCCCAAAATGAAATGGAAAATAGAAGGCGAACAATTAGAACAAATTAGATCCTTCACTTACCTAGGATTAGACTTTGCAGAAAATGGTCTATGGCACAATCATTTTCACAGGTGTTCAACTAAAGCCAAGGGCAGAACGAGCTTACTCTAAAGCTGCTGAATCAACGGCAACCGGGCTCCCTGCTCCCTTCTGAAAGTTTACAATCACAAAATCTCCCCGCTGCTTCTTTATGGTTCTGAAATCTGGGGTGCAAACGATACTCCCTCCTGGATAAGGCCCAAGCTCAACATCTGAAGTGGTTTTTAGGGGTTGATAGAAGCTCCCCGGCAGTGGCAGTTAGGGCGGAGTTGGGAATGTTCTCTATTAGCACACAATCTAAGATCAGAGCCTTTAACTACTGGCTCAAGGTCATGGAGATGGAGGCGTCTCGCCTCCCAAAATTATGTTTGCTGGAACAATCTAGCAGTTCTTATAAATCGGGGGCTGACCATTTGTTTGATTACATCAGAAGGTGCGGCATTCAGGTAATATTCCCAGTCCACCTATCTGGTCAAGAGTTAAGTAAGCACTTCAAAGAAGTGCGTCAACGAATTAATGACATTGCGGCCCAAACCGATATAGACTCTTTGGGTTCTACCGTTTCGCCTATGAAGAGCGTATCTGTATTTGTGGTGCCCCTGAGATCGAAGATCTAACTCATCTTCTGCTCTATTGCAAAAATCTATCAAATAGAGAGAAAACAACTGCTAGAGATATTTCTTGTGGGAAAAAATCATTGGGACCCTCTAGCAAAAGTCTCACTTCTGTTGGCCGGCTCCAACAAGCTGATAACAGATGCTACTGCTCGTTTTCTCTGTAAAGCCATGAAACTAAGATCTGATTACATAGATGCAATTGGAATAAATTGTGTTGGAGATGAGGACCTGTGAATTGTTACCACCTCCCTTAGAATCCCTCCTGCTGGGCAAAACAGGGGTTTAACTGATGTAATGGTCTAGAATTCTCCTCAGATTGTTTTTAGAATCATTGCAATGTGTCTGTGTTCTGTGTGTATTTGATATGGCTTCTGGCTAATCAATAAAATTGTTGTTGTTGTTGAGTCAATGGACATTAAACCAAACTCTACCTTTTATGGTCTCCAGTAAGCCTGGTTAGGTTCATTGTATTCCCAATGAATTTCATTTGTATTTCGTTATAAATTCACATTAGAAAATTTTTTGACGCACAACAAGCAACCCAGAAGTGACGTTTTAGTTTTGAAGCTGTGGGCGCCATTTTTGTTTAGGTTTCGTTAGATTAGTTAGTTTCTTCCTAAGATTTCTGCCCTTCTCTCTCAGGCTAAGATTTGCAGATTTCCTCCCGATCGCCCATGCTTTCCCTCCCCCTGGGAAAGCATTAGTTCCCCTTCGGTTCATCGATGATGTATATATTATAGTCAGTAGAGGCACTGACCCCTTATTATTTCAGAATTGGTTGAACTCTTGGGCAGAGTCCATCACTTTCTCTATGATTTACAACCACCACAGCGTGGACTTTTTGGATGTTACCACCTACCGCCAACAGAACAGGCTTCTAGTGAAATGTTTTCACAAGAAAACAGATAAAAATGCATTACTTCACTTTGGTAGCTTCCACAGTCACGCCTTGAAAAGGAATCTTCCCTTTTCACAGATTTTGAGACTAAAGAGAAACTCCTCCCAGAGATCCCATTTTACTGAGGAAGTAGTCTCACTGTCCTCCAAACTATCCCAACGTGGATATCCTTCACACATCATCAACTCGGCCATAAGAAGAGCAGAATTGGTCCCTCGAGAATCGCTACTCATCAACAAGGTCAGAACCCCTCCTGATAGAACAATATGGCCTCTCACATTGACTAAACATTCCAGCACTATTATTGATGTGATCCACAAATTCTGGCCTCTTGTTCAAGATATCCCAGGGTTAGCTCAACCCCCGATGATAGCTTACAAGCGTACCAAGAATCTTCGTGATCTCTTGGTACATACCAACATCAGTACTCCACCCAGAAGAAGTTCACTGACTGCTAAAACACACCCATGTGGTAACTGTGCGCAGTGCAGAAGCGTGTACCCTCACAAAGAGATCTATAGTCCAGGACGTGCACGCACCTTTAAATTTAAAGAATTTTTTTCCTGTTGCTCAGAGTCCCTTGTGTATGGAATCCGGTGTCCCTGTGGACTAATTTACATAGGTGAAAGTAGCAGAATGCTGAAAACCCATTTTTCTGAACATAAATCCCGGATCCGACACTCATCAGAGGACTCTCCATTCTATGTCCATTGTAAGACCCTTTCCCACGGTCCAGAATCATTACAGTTCTTTGGCATCGAGAAAGTTACTCCTCCACCCCATGGAGACCCCCATGCGGCTTTAATTCGGGCTGAAACCCGGATTATAATTGAATACCGCACAGAGATCCCGTTAGGGTTAAATGAAAAGCTGGGAGTAACAGCTCTACTCATGTGAAGGGCTTCCCACCTTCCTTTATAAGCAGGTAGCTTAGTTTGTATCCTCAAGCTCTCACCATTTGACGCCTTGTGCCTTAACTATAGAGCTTCAGCATCCAGGTATTGTGTTCCCCATGCCTTATTCCTAACCTGATACCATGATTGTATCCGTGTATTATGAATTGCATGCTTTGTATGATATTTTGTATTTTTCAGATGTATTTCGACAGCCGCATATGTATGTGTATTATACACTAGATGTTCTAGATCACCACGTGGCCTTGAGAAAGACCAAGAGGTCGAAACGAGAAGTGGCCAAGGCAAATGCCCCCTCGTCGGCCCATCCTTTGTGGTTTGACCCTACACGCGACTGTTCCCTGCCTGGATTTCCAGGAACAGCTCGCGATTCAGCAGCGGCTTTTTGCCCGAACAGCCGGCGCCGCGTTTGTTTACCATTGCAGGCACGGCGTGCTGAGCTGCTCCGGCTTTCCCAACCACTCTCACTGCTTGGAGGCTTTCCCCGTGTGAGTTACTACCCTACAGTGAGCATTTCCACTGAGTTGCTTCGATCCCTGCGGACACTGTTACTTTGGGTATTTTCCCTGTTTATTTGTCCTCTCCCAGGGACTGAATCTCAACCTTAGGGTTTCAGAGACTATGATTTCTCTCCTCCTGAGAGTGTGTTGTCCGTGTTCTGACTTGCATGTTTATTTGTATGTATGCTATATTTCATATTGATGATATTATGATACCTACTCTTGGTAGATAAAGTCTACACGTTTGCTATAATTACTTGCATAGTGATTATTTTCATACAGTTCTACTGTTTACTTTGGGCTTTGTTTAAACACGGTCCCTACCTGTTACATAGAGGGAGAGTGGAGGGCATCACCTCCACCCCCACTCGCCACCTGAGAACCAACACGGGTTATCTTTAACCCGCCTTGGTTCTCAGCTGGCGAGGGTGAGTGGAGGGCATCGCTTCCACATCCCCCTCGCCACCTGGAAACCAAGATGCATTAGCTTTAAAGCTGAGAAGAAGGGATAAGTGGGCCAAACAACATGTGTGCCATTAATGGCTCATTACGAATTTCATTAATTTTAACAAAACTAATTTGAACTATATTACAAATATTTCAGAAGTCCAGCAAATACGAATCGCTAGCACACACACACCCCACATCCGCAGCGAGTTTTGAACATTTTTTTTCTTGATCAACCAGGCCTAGTCTCCAGAAACTAATGCACCAAAGCAAAAAGGTTCTGAGCTTGCAAGAGGTGAGGCTGGGCAGGAACACATGGCTGTCTTTGCCATATTAAGCCCTTGCCTAGCAAGATGTGATCCTTATGTCTGTAAAAGCCCAAAACTGGTTTGACACTTTTTATGCATTGCCTCCTCTGAATGTTTCTATGACTGCCACAAAAGATAAACCAGTCTGTTTTCCCCATTATCTGCACATGGAGTCAGATCTCAGAACTGTGTGGAAGTCAATTGAGAACATATTGGTAAATAGGTAGCACTGGTATTGCTATTACTTAAAGTTCAGTCTTAAAATTACAAGCATGAGACAATCTCAAAGGTCTTATTTTCTTTTCAAGAATGCTTGCCTATAGTTCAGACAGTATTTTCCAACCTTTGATAGATCACCAAAAGAAGGTAAGTAATAGTTGAATAATAAAATGAAAAAACCTATTTATACTAAATCAACTTTTTATCATCATTTATTATTATAAGTTGATTTTATTGTAAACTAGCTGAGGACCCGGCGGTGCCAGGGTTAATTGAGAAAGGCATTGTGTGGCAAGGTTGGTCTTTATGATTTGGTTATGTGGCTTGTAGTGGTCTCTTGAAGTTAGTGAGGGTACTGCGAGTCCCATCGTCATTGGATGAGGGTTGCAGCGGTCTCAAGAAGTGAGGGAAGGTACTGTTAGTCCCATCATCCATTGTACATCCTCCAAACTGCACCAGAATGTAGAGTGGGTCATGGGAACTCGGTGTGCCAAGTGTGGTCTTGATCAGTCATTGGATGAGGATCGCAGCGGGCTCTGGAAGTGAGTGAAGGTACTGAAAGTCCTTTCATCCATGGTCCCCCCTTCTTCAAACTGCACCAGGATGTAGAGTGGGTCATGTGGGCTCTGTGCGCCAAGTGTGGACTTGATCAGTCATTGGATGAGTGTGCCAGTGGTCTCAGAAAGTGAGGGAAGGTACTTCAAGTCCCATCATCCATGGTCCGTCCCACTCAAAATTGCACCAGGATGTAGAGTGGATCTTGGGGGTTCTGTGTGCCAAGTTTGGTCTTGTTCTGTCATTGTTGGGGGCTGCAAAGTGTTTTGGCCTTAAACTCCCACCATGTCTGACTGCCTCAGGCCTTTTCCTTACCCGCCCTCTGCCACTTTAGAGTGTCGGAATGTTGGTGGTGCTGGCCAATCAGAGGCGTTATGCAAATAATCCCACTGTGGCAGCCAATCAGAACGCTGCCACATACATACAAACAAACATTCTCTTTTATTATATATATAGATAGATAGATATAGATTGCCTTGGATAAAGGACTGGGTATAATAATGTCCAATCGAAATTCCTAAGAGCGGCTCTACAGGCTCCCAGATGTGTCCCTAACACCATCCTGCGATTGGAGACAGGCTTCGTGAAAGTGGAAGCAAGAATATGGACAGCTATTCTCAATTACTGGCTACACCTATGCTTCTCCCCATGTGGTCTTGCCCCCCTAATCATGAGAGACGACTTCCAGTCCACATGGATTAAAACAGTAGCAGCAAAGATCGCAATGCTAGGTTTCTCCCAAGGACAATTGCTAACCATGAGATGGGACCAAGCCAAGGATCTCATTAAGCAACGGATCCTGGACATAGAGCGCCAATCCGACCTAGCCTGTTCCCCAGCCTTCATTGTTAGAGAAGCCACTAGATACCTCACTGTCCCCATGGCATACCTAACAGACCTGGAGGTGCCCAAACACCGAAGGGCTTTTACCCTGGCAAGATGCCATGCCCTCCCATCGGCTGTATTGGAGGGGAGGTATCAGAAGACCCCCTTCAAGCAGAGACTATGCCCCTGTGGGTCTGGCGATGTGGAAACAACTGAGCACGTGCTTCTTCAATGCATGTTCTACAGAGATCTTAGATCCAATCTCATTGGACCATGGCTTTTAAAGTACCCGGGGCGCAGTGAAAGATGCTATTCCACCCTGCTGCTTTCGGACTCTAACACTGCAATGACTTACAGTGTTGCTAAGTTCTGTGTTGCTGCCCTTAACATCAGACGGGTGATGATTGACATCGTAAGGCAACAATATCCTGTCTTTTAAAATATATTTTTATATCGATTTCTAGTCTGATTTTAAATAACTGTTTACTAGGGAGCTGTCCTTCTGCGCTTGTGCCCGCTTTGTGCTGGTCTGTGACCGTAATAAAGTTTTGATTGATTGATTGATTGATTGATTGACTGGGTATAATAATAAGCTATTTTAAATAAATAATTAATTAATAATAATGATGCCATCTTGTGCTTGAAATTTGGTAAGCAAATGGCCCTGGAAGAATTTTAAAAAACTTTTGGCTTGTTAAGTTCAATTATATGAACAATAACATCTTAAAATGCTGAGTGTGTCCATGTTCTGTGGCATACTGTTCAGCCTTTTCTAACCTAAATAGTAGCTTGGTCTTCTGCATTCCAGTCTACAGCAGTAACCGTTTCCTCCCCCACCCTTTAAGTAGCTGAGATTCGGTGGAAGAACAGCTCCCAAAATTGTGAGCACATTTGTGAAATATATTTCACATCAAGAGGCAGCCCTTCTCGTGGCTGAGAACAGTGTGCTGATTTTAAAAGTCTGTTTCCACTCAAGGATTCCAACCTTTCATTTTTGCAAAGCCTTCTGGGAATAGCTTTTCCCGGTCTGCATTCCAGTAGCTTTTTTATTTCCTGTAGCTGTGTCAAAAGCAGTAATAGCAAGACTCAAGAATGGAACAGGTTACTTTTTAAAAAAAAAAATTATAATAATATCGGTACCATATGGGTCTACGCAGGCTTCCTTGCTTTATTTGTTTGGAAGGAGCAAGGACTTAAAGAGAGATGCCATTCACTAATTGCTCTCCCAGGCGTGGGGTCTATGAAGGCTTCTCTTCCATCCTGCCATGATCAAAGCAGCTCAACTGTAAATACTGATAGACCTTTCATTTCACCAGCACTGACTTTTGGATCAGTGTCAACTCTGAGCGGGACTTCTCCATTGTTTGTTTTCTCAACTCTGGGAGAAAATGTCCAATTTTCTTTTCATCGGTTTTGCTGCCGGGCACAGGACTTGATTATCCAAAATGTGCTAAGAAATGAATGGGGTGGAGAAAGACATTATTTGCACGAGGAGGAGCAAATTGCCCTTGTCAAAGTACAGCTGTTAGAGCTGCCGTTGGCCAATGTTGGAATTGCCATTTAATTTACTTTTAATTTGTAATACACAACTAGGAAATCTAAATTCCTCTTTGGTGCAAATTGTGGATGGGAGAGTATGTGAACCTGTAGCTATTGTTAGAGAAAATAAATATTCACTAATTTTCTTCTTAAATGAAAAAATGAGCTTTTTTTCCTTCAGTATTTAATTAAGTTACAAGAAATGCTTCCAAAAAAAGCACACATCAATTTTTAAACCTTTTAACAAGAGTAGCTATCCTGGCATGCTCCAGCTCAAAGCAAAAGGACTCTAATCTTCTAGCTGTCCCCTCCGCTAAGGTGGCTAAAAGAACTGCCACTCGCCGAAGGGCCTTCTCGGTCATAGCGCCGACACTGTGGAATGCCCTTCCGCCAACCACACGGGCTATCCAGGACTTACTCCTGTTTAGGCGGGCATGTAAGACCCACCTTTTCCGGCTGGCTTTTCAAGCATAGGCCCAGCGGGTTCCTCAAGCCATGCCATTGTCCCCAGACTATTTTAATTATTTTAACTGTGTTTTTAATGATGTTTTATTGTGTATTTTTAACCTGCATCCTGTATTGCATTTCAGAGTGTATGTGTTTATTGTGCATTGTCTTGCTTTCTGGCTGTGAGCCGCCCCGAGCCTATTTGGGAGTGGCGGCATAGAAGCCGAGTAAATAAATAAAATAAATAAATAAATAAACATGAGTTTGAAATGCCAGGACCTGTTTTTACAGCTTGATGCAAAAATGTCCCTTGAAAGTGTGACATGCCCAAGATCACCTAGTGCAGCGTTTCTCAACCTGGGGGGTCGGGACCCCTAGGGGGGTCACGAGAGGGTGTTAAAGGGATCGCCTAAGACCAATAGAAAATGCAGTATTTTCTGTTGGTCATGGGGATTCTGTGTGGGAGGTTTGGCCCAATTCTGTCATTGGTGGGGTTCAGAATGCTCTTTGAGTGTAGGTGAACTATAAATCCCAGCAACTACAACTCCCAAATGTCAAGGTCTGTTTTCCCCCAAGCTCCACCAGTGTTCACATTTAGGCATATTGAGTATTTGTGTCAAGTTTGGTCCAGCTCCATTATTGTTTGAATCCACAGTGCTCTCTGGATGTAGGTGGACTACAACTCCAAAACTCAAGGTCAATGCCCACCAAACCCTTCCAAGTATGTTCTGTTGGTCATGGGAGTTCTGTATACCAAGATTGGTTCTATTCCATCATTGGTGGAGTTCAGAATGCCCTTTGATTGTAGGTGAATTATAAGTCCCAGCAACTGCAACTCCCAAATGACAAAATCAATTCTCCCCAACCCCATCAGTATTCAAATTTGGGCATATCAGGTATTTGTGCCAAATTTGGTCCAGTGAATGAAAATACATCCTGCATATCAGATATTTACATTATGATTCATAACAGTAGCAAAATTACAGTTATGAAGTAGTAATGAAAATAATTTTATAGTTGGGGGTCACCACAACATGAGGAACTGTATTAAGGGGTCGCGGCATTAGGAAGGTTGAGAAACACTGACCTAGTGGGTTTCTAGCCACTTTAAATCCAGTTTCTGCCTCCTGCAGAATTCCGAGGTTTTTAGTTTAGTGAGGCCCAGGACCAGTCTGGCTGAGCAGTTTAAAGGCTCCTCCCTTTAAATTCAGTGTAAAGGTCCATCAAATTTAAAGTGGACAGATGCTCGAGCGTTATGAGGTCCATAATGCAGTTAAACAGCTTTATATGAGTCTACACTGATCATATCACACAATTTAATCTGTATTAAATGGTCAGTGTAGATGGGGACTGAGAGATGTATCTATTTCATGCTTTCCTAACCGCAACAAATATGAAGGGCTGACGGTACATTCAACACACGTGTTATCTATCCCAGTGTTTCCCAACCAGTGTGCCGTGGCACACTAGTGTGCCGTGAATGACCATCAGGTGTGCCGTAGGAAATTGGAACCTCCAATTCCCTTTCTTCCCCCTCCTACCGAACACTTTTTCTTCTCCATTCGGGCTCCCTTCTTCCCAGCCTTGCTCTGCTCGCTTTGCCTCGCTTTGCTTACGCTGCTGCCATTTTGATCCAAGGGGGCAGTGTGAGTGTGTTCAGGAGGGGAGGGAGGAAGACGTGGGGCGAGTCTGTGCAGTAGCACCCACATGGGTCACTTCTTCCTCCCTCCCCCCTCCCCTCCTGAAGAAGGGAGCCCAAGTGTAGAAGAAAAAGTAAGTGTTCGGCAGAAGGGGGGAAAGGGCGCAATGGGGAAGGGGGAGGAAGAGGTCTCTGTTGAAAGCTGGCATGGGCAAACTTGGACCTTCCAGGTGTTTTGGACTCCCACCATTCATAGCAGCCTCAGGCCCTTTTCCTCTCCCTCCCCCCTCAGCCACTTAAGCAGGAAAGGGCCACAGGCTGTTAGGAATGGTGGGAGTTGAAGTCCAAAGCACCCAGAGGGCCAAAGTTTGCCCATGCCTGTTTTAGGGACCTTAAAGTGGTGAGCCTCCTTCCAACATTTTGATTCTGGATAGAAAACAAACAACAACATAACATAACATTGTTTGAGTCCATAGTGCTCTCTGGGTGTAGATGAACTACAACTTCCAAACTCAAGGTTAATTCCCAAGCAAACCCTTTAAGTACTTTATGTTGGTAATGAAAGTTCAATATGTCAAGTTTGGTTCAATTCCATTGTTGCAAGAGTTCAGGATGCTCTTTGATTGCGTGTCAACTATAAATCCCAGAAACTCTAACTCCCAAATGTCAAGGTCTATTTTCCCCAAACTCCATCTGTGTTCACATTTGGGCATATTGAGTATTCATGCCAAGTTTGGTCCTGATCCAACATTGTTTGAGTCCACAGTGCTCTCTGGATATAGGTGAACTACAACTCCAAAACTCAAGGTCAATGCCCACTAAACACAGAGAGAGACTGACAGCTGTTGAGCAAGACTTTCAAGTGTGTCTTTCTGCCATTCCTGCCAGGATATCTATGTTGTGTTCATCGAAACAGGCCCAGGTTTCACACTGAGTGTATGAATACATTTAAAACATACTGTATTAACTATATGTATTACTGTGTTAGAGTGTCGTTTTGGTTGGTGGTGTGCCCCAGGATTTTGTAAATGTAAAAAGTGTGCCACGGCTGAAAAAAGGTTGAAAAACACTGATCTATCCTATGTGTCAGATCTGGGAAATCTGAGCTTGGAAGAAGTTCAGGTTTCCAGCCTGCCATGAGGTGGCTAACCTTGGTCTCAGTTCTCTGGGGAGTAAAGTGACCTTTGCTCTAGTTACTGAAGGACTATGCTGAGTCAGTCTGGGAGTGATGTAACTTCCAGGTGCCTCCAGGGGAAGTGAGGTAACCTCTTCTGGACTTGGACATTGGACATTGGACTATTATTGCTGACTCAGGGACTGATGAGGTCACATCCCTTTGGACTATGGGAATTGCTGAATCACCCGGATATGGTGCAACCCTGCCTGGACATTTCATGGGCAAGGGGAGGGGGGTTCGGGTATAAAAGGTGTGTTTGGGTGGCGGGACGGTGCTTTAGCTTTACAAGTGTTGTACCTGCAATAAAATCGTGTTGGACCGTGCTTCTACCTACGCGTGATCCTTACCGAAAATTGGAGCGTCATTACACTATGCCTGTGCATTTGATTTTGTAACATTTTATAACATACTAGCTGTAACCCGCCACACATTGCTGTGGCCAACCTTCCCTCCCTCTTTCCTTTTTTCCCTTTTTTTTCTTTCCTTCTCTCCTTCCTTCTCTTCCTCTTCCCTTCCTTCCCCCTTTTTCTTTCCTTCCTCTTTTCCCCCTCTCTTCCTTCTCTACCTATTCTTGGACTGCAACTCCCAGCAGTCCTCCTGATCAATCTATCTGTATTGTATTTACATATTACTTGTAAGCTGCTCTGAGTCCCCTTCAGGGTGAGAAGGGCAGTATGTAAATGTCATAAATAAATAAATAAATAAATAAATCTCCATCTAATATATATATATATTATTGAACTGGGAGTTGCAGTTCAGGAATCGGAAATTGGAAATATGCAGGGATTGGGATGCTCTCAAAGAAATCCAAGGAGAAGAAAGCTTGCAGCTTGGAAGCAGTGCATTTGGATCATCCTCCTCTCCTTAAGGGCCTGGTCTAGGGGATGCTGGGAGGCTGTAGTCCAAAAAAGTATATGGATATGCTTTTGTGTGTTTTATTTGCCCAGGGAATTATTTTTGTGCGTGCGCTGTATCATCTTTTTGCTTTTTTGGCCTTTTAAGTCCCTTCTGTTGTGTTTTTCAGTGTTTTTATGAGTGATGGTCACTCATTGACCAGATAGGTGTATTGTGTCCAAATTAGGTGTCAATTAGTCCAGTGGTTTTTGAGTTATGTTAATCCCACAAATGAACATTACATTTTTATTTATATAGAGGTAACAGAACATATGTTACAAAAATGTCATACTGCTCTGTTGATCTCTTAAGCAACAAAAAAAAAGTAAAACTAGACCACAATGCTCCTGGACTAACTCACCACTCAACCAAGTGATGCT
Source organism: Anolis apletophallus (assembly GCA_030556195.1). Lineage (NCBI taxonomy): Eukaryota > Metazoa > Chordata > Lepidosauria > Squamata > Anolidae > Anolis > Anolis apletophallus. The sequence goes on from JARBWK010000005.1 coordinate 128,908,376, forward strand.
CCTAGACTAACTTACCACTCAACCAAGTGATGCTCCTAGACTAACTTACCACTCAACCAAGTGATGCTCCTAGACTAACTTACCACTCAACCAAGTGATGCTCCTGGACTAACTCACCACTCAACCAAGTGATGCTCCTAGACTAACTTACCACTCAACCAAGTCTATTCTGTAATATGGGGATAAAAGTAATATCTAAACTAGTATTTGATTCACTAATTTTGTTGATTTACCTGGAAAGCAGGAAAGAATTGGCTATTTTTTATCATCGGTCTTTACTCTGAAATACTCACTGACCAACTCAAGAACAATAATAATAATTGTATAATAAGTAAAGGAGATTAGACAGACAATAGTGCCAGACAGACATTTAAATGACGTCAGGTTGGGGGAAAAAAAGTTTGTACCTAGACTCTTCTCTGCAAACATCTGTAAAACACATTGTTGAGGAATGACAATGGAGGAGATCTATAACTTTAAATAAGCACTGACTCACTCAGATGGGCCTCATTATACTGATACACAGACAGAAAATGCTGTTATTCAGTAAGTGTGATCCATGCAGTAACTGTCTGCCAGGCATTGATTTTTCCATTGCCAGCAAACATCAGCTTGATTTATACACACAAACAGTGGTTCACTTCCAGTGAGAAGATACAATAGCAAGTGGGGGGAAATTATGAGGAAGATTTCCCATCGCAACGCAAGACATGAATAAAAAGGTATTTATTTTTCCACTGAATCCCAAGATGTCATTTTAAAACAATTTTGTTTCATATGTTATCATGTACTAGGTAGCCTCAAAAATCACAGAGGTCTCATTCAGACATACATGATCTGAATCAGACCAAAACAAGGGTATTTCTCCCATAAGAGTTCTACCCTTTTGTACATTTTTTTCTTCAGTTCCCAAACTTTTAGCATTGCAAAGACTTTGGAAACTGTTCACACCTAGAATTCTTGTTTTTGCAGTGTTCGCATTCCCTTGGTAACATTGCCTGCCATTTTGCACTGGAAATGTGGCGCCGCTGGCTATGTGTCAGCTGCATAAGATCTCTCTGACCAGTAGGTCATGAGTTCGAGGCCTGCCCGGATCGAGGTGGGTGCTTGACTTTTAAGTGTAGCCTGCTGTTGACCTTTGCAGCCCGAAAGACAGTTGCAACTGTCAAGTAGGAGATAAAGGTACCACATTAAATGGAGAGGCAAATTTTGACTGAATTATGAGGCCATTAAAGAACTCCAGAAACGCTGAGGAATGTGGAAGGAACAACAAGGAACGCTGGGAATGCTGAGAGATGAGGAGTGCGTCAGCTCCCCCTGGTGGCCAGAGTTTGCCTCTGTTTGTCTATATGTGTGTACTGTGTGTGTGGAAACGGCAGGGATTGTCTGCTAAGTATGTGTACCTGTAATCCGCTCTGAGTCCCCTTCAGGGTGAGAAGAGCGGAATATAAATAAAGTAAATAATAAATAAATAAATTTGCTTTGGATGTATTTCTGAATGCTCAGGTGAAATTTTAAAGCGGGTTATTATTTGGCAGGGCAATAGCCTCTTTTCTCTGTCAATGCTAAAATCCTGGGAATTACGTTATTTTGTTGCGTCAAGTGCCTTTCAGACAATTAAATCAAATCATTTATTTCAGTCATAGACCAGCACAGGAAATAAAAGACAGTTTCATACGAACTTGGTACGTTTAGTATATTTAAAATGTAAATATAAATACTGCAGCACAATAGGGGGTGAGGGAGCGGAAGGGGAAACAGGGTAAAAACATACAATGTCCAGGGCTATCAGCAATTATAGAATCAAGGAATGATGATTACTGGATACACAGTTAACTTTTGGGACCAGTAGAAAACAAGACGGGGTGGTTGCAAAGCAATGTGTATCAAGAAGGATACAAACAAATAGTCAATAAGTAGTAATAAAGTTTATATAAGAGGCAACATAAGCAGTGGGAGCCCTGCGGGCTGCGGACAGCAAGTAACAAAAAAGGCGCCAAGGCGCTGTGGATATTGGAGGCCCCACGGGCTGCAAATAACAAGCAGAGATAAGAGTTGTGTGCCAAAGTACTAATAATAGTGTCCAACTTATAGGTGGGTGAAATACCCAAGGTTAGTCCATGATCCAAATAAAGCAATCCAAATGGAGACCACGGATGGAGAGTAGCCAAAGCGGTGGAGAATTGTAATCCAACACCCCAGTCGGGTGTATTTGTAATCCACTGGCTGTATAGACAAGCCGGAGAATTGGAGTCTGACACCCCAAATGGGTGTATTTATAATCCACTGGCTGTATAATCAGGCCGGCGGTAGAAGTATGGGATCAAAGCTCGTTTCGACCCAGAGCGGGTCTTTGTCAAGGCCAAAGAATAATCCCATCAAATGGTGGTGGAGTCATGGCTGGACATGCCTAAAGCGAAACACATAGGTCCGTTCAGTAATACAATATTTGTAATAAACATGACATACAAAAGTGAGGACACTAGGTATCCAATGCAACCAGTAATTATCCAGGATAAGTAAATAACCAAACATATAAGAATAAGCACATAATACATAGAGTCATAGAGCAATAATGCTAAATCATAAGAGTACAATATTAACAATATTGTTAATATTGTACTCTTATGATTTAGCATTATTGCTCTATGACTCTATGTATTATGTGCTTATTCTTATATGTTTGGTTATTTACTTATCCTGGATAATTACTGGTTGCATTGGATACCTAGTGTCCTCACTTTTGTATGTCATGTTTATTACAAATATTGTATTACTGAACGGAACTATGTGTTTCGCTTTAGGCATGTCCAGCCATGACCTCCACCACCATTTGATGGGATTATTCTGGCCTTGACAAAGACCCGTTCTGGGTCGAAACGAGCTTTGGATCCCATACTTCTACTCGTCGGCCTGATTATACAGCCAGTGGATTATAAATACACCCATTTGGGGTGTCAGACTCCAATTCTCCGGCTTGTCTATACAGCCAGTGGATTACAAATACACCCGACTGGGGTGTTGGATTACAATTCTCCACCGCTTTGGCTACTCTCCATCCGTGGTCTCCATTTGGATTGCTTTATTTGGATCATGGACTAACCTTGGGTATTTCACCCACCTATAAGTTGGACACTATTATTAGTACTTTGGCACACAACTCTTATCTCTGCTTGTTATTTGCAGCCCGTGGGGCCTCCAATATCCACAGCGCCTTGGCGCCTTTTTTGTTACTTGCTGTCCGCAGCCCGCAGGGCTCCCACTGCTTATGTTGCCTCTTATATAAACTTTTGGGACCAGTCATCTCCTGACGGATTTTGTATGCTGCTGCACAAAACTTTGCAACATTGTAAGTTGTAGCTGAATTAGTATCTACAAGTACCAGGGAGGTATAAATTGTTCTGAATAGCCTGGGTACTTGTATATCAGAGGTAAGATAAGCCTGGCATGGATATCCCTGTAGAACGGGCACTGGAGGAGCACATGTTCTATTGTTTCTATATTACCCGAGTCACAGGCGCAGAGTCTCTCTGGGAAAGGGATCTTATGGTAGCGGCCTTTGAATACAGCTGATGGGAGAGCATAGCATCGAGTCAGGGTGAAAGCCCTTCAATGAATAGGATTATGAATGTAATCCATAGTGAGTAGTAGACCTGGCAAAAAACCCAAATGAGGAAATTTTGGATGCTACCGCCTGCTTCCATGTGGATTGGAAGTCATCCTCCATGGTTAGTGGGGCAAGACCATGGGGTGCATGGGATATTCTGAGCCAGACAGGCCAGAATTACCCATAAGGCCAACCTAGGCCATGGCCTAGCGGTGGAAGCCCGGGGGGGGGGGCAGATCACGGACCAAAAAAAATGTTGAAACAAATAAAAATGCAACGTGCATGGAGATGAGGAAGGAAGGATACCGGAGGTCCTTCTTTTCGGTACCGCCCCTGCCCCTTCTTTAATACCAGCTCCTGCCTCTGCTATTGTTGCGCAAACGGCGTATGCGCAGGGGCTCTCAACACTGGCGTTGATGTTGACAGGAGGAACCATTAACTCCCTCGATGCCAACAGCATCCACTTGCTGGCTCCTTCAGTGCAAGTACAGAAAACTCCATTGTACAGTCTGCTCATGCCCTAACACCATGAAAGCTGGTATTCTTCCTCCAACACAAGGAGGAGACTCCTCCTTACTGGAGAGAGAAGCGCAACTGCCGGCTACGGCACATGCGCAAACCCCAGTACAGGAGAGAAGCCCAACGCGACAAGCCCCGGTATCGGGGAGAAGCGCGGCATCGATACAGCTGCTGACTACAACGCATGCACAATCCCCGATACCAGATAGAAGCCAAGTGCCTCAAGCCCCTATGGCTCCTCCCCCCATGCCTGCATCCATAGTGCCTGCTGAGAGGGAAACTCCTGTAGTGGACCTAGTGGGGCCACACCGAGAGAGCTGGATGCGGGGCCCTAAGGGGGACAAGCGAATGAAAGGATGTGGGGAGGGGTGTGTGGTAGAGGTTGGCTTAAAGGGGACGTAATTCCAAAGTGTGGCCTAGGGCACAAAAAGGTGTTAATTTGGGCCTGGAACCAGAGGTTGAGTATGGCCAACCACACCCTGGCCTCCACTCTCATAAAGCCCATCTCCAGTTGCAGCGTGGCATTAGAGACACATTTAGTCCTTGCCATTCCCCCACCCCTACGCTCTCCACTGTAGCACCACTTCAGTGAGAAAATGAGGGTAGTGGTCAGGGTCAATTCGCCTCTTGAGTGAGCATTGATACTTTTCCCTCTCCATAGAAGTAATCTTGACTTATCCACAAGTCATATCAAAATCTATAATTTGGGCCCCAAAACCTGCCCAATGTATGAGCTCATTGATACTATTTCCCCCTTCCATGGTCCGAAAAGGCCTTACTGGTACATTATTTAAACTTTTTTGCTTATTCATTTCTTGATCTGATCACCATGCTCATTATATCCCACATTAATGGGGTTTTTGGGTTAACAATAAAAAAGGTTTGCTAGGGTCTACCCTCTTCCAAACCAGCCCCCCCATCAAAATCCTGGCTATATGAGCTCAACGTATATATAAGTATATATACAAAACTCATTCTCAAAGTCCACATTTAAGCTCTTCTGACCTCTTTTCCCATCTTCTTTAAAACTATTAAACACTTGGAAATTCTAGTTGCTGCAGTCCCAAACCACAATCTTTCCCCCATCATCTTCCTCTTTTCTCCTTCTTCCTCCTTTTTCTTTACTTCCTCTCTTCCTCCTCTATCTTTTCCCCTCCTATTTCTCTCCCCCTGCCTAGTCTCTACTCTTCTTCTTCTCTCTTCTCCTTCTCTCTCTTCTCCCGCCCACCCTTCTTCTCTTCTTTCTCTTCCTCTTCCTTCACTTGCTTGGGAGAAAGAGAATGGAGAGAAGAAGTGACCCATAAGCAGAGGCAGGACTTGGACCAAGCCATTGCTTTATTTAGTATCTCCATTATCATTAACTTGCTCCTGGCTACTTTGAAGTACATATATTGGCAATATTTAACAAAGTCTCATGGCCCAGTTGGGGTCAGTGAGCACATTTTCTAAAAGCGGAAGTATTGGACTTTGATAACAATATATCTCTCTTTGCTACTGTTCATAATCACAAGGAAGAGAATAATTCATTGCACATATTGGGTCAACATGTGTGCAGCATATGCACCTATATTATATATTTATACTTTTGCTTATAAATGCGTAGCCCTCTTTTACAGCCAAAGAATGACTCATGTGGCTTTTAAAATATAAATGCAAGTATAGTAATAATAGCAATCCATCATCAAAGCACAACTACCTAACCAAATGCAGCAAAGTTATATAAATGATAATGTTAATTTATAGATGGGCAGACAGGAAAGAGAAGTCCTAGAGTAAACACAGCATTGCTCACAGGCCAATTCATTTATGTGTGTATGTATGTATGCATGCAAAGTAATACATTGCGATAAGAATCTATGATAGAGTTCCTATGCTTCCTATCATTTTCAGATGTCTGTATATGAATTTATGAATTTATCTGTCAAACTTTCTCCTAGGGATCTTCTGTTGAAGTACTTCAAAAACGAGAGGAGGACAAGAAAGTAATGACTGTCCTTGATAAGCCTGTGAACTTTTATCTTGGTGTAAGTAACTTCATGCCACCAGTTCTCCTGAGGAATATTAGCATCCCAACACAGTAATAGTGATGATGTTGATAATAATAATAATAATAATAATTTTATTTCTTAACCACCTCTCATTGCAGCTCAGGCTGGATAAAACACTTCATAAAATATAATATTCATAAAACATGTATGTATATTAAAATGTATTTCTATGAAATCCATATGTTAAAATACATAGAAGAAAGATCAAAATACAGCAAACATAGAACAGGAGATAAAATATTCATTGTTAAAGATTGGCTGGGCAGGCCTTACTGAAGAAATAGGTTTTCAATTGTCTCTTAAATTCTGATTTAGCTGTTGGATCTTTTCCAAAAAGTCATTCCACAGTTGTGGGGCGGCAGATGAAAAGGTCCTCTGTGTGATGGTCATGGCTGGATGCAGGAAGAAAACACCAGAGGACCTATGTGCGTGGGGCAGATTGTAAGGGAAAGTGATCCGGTAGGGAACCTGGATCCAAACCATGTAAAGATTTAAAAGTAAAAACCAACACTTTGTACTAGAGGGGTGTGAAACAGCAGAAATTAATTCTATTTTGTTGTTTTCATTTTGAATTTCGAGTGCTCCCCCAAGTTTTGTTTTCGGGGAGATTCCGGGAGATTAGGAGGGGAGGTGTTTGGATTCATAATTCCATCCTGCCCTCTCCCCTTATTTTAATGTACCCCATCTCCCCTTATTTCATCTTTAAATATATTTAATTTTATATTTAATACATGAGGGGAGATGGGGGCCCCCTGAGGAGCCCCCTGCTTCGGCCTACCTTTTCCAAACGTGCAGGATCCAGGAGTACCCGGACGACGAGAGAGGCGACGACCGACTGAGTCGAAGAAGGTCCTAATCACGTCTGTGGGCCTCAGCGATCCAGTAGTAGAGTAGCCGAAGAGTATCGCGAGAATACGCAATCCACACGGGATTTCGCTGTCAACGCCGGCGTGATCTCGCGTTGACAGCGAAATCCGTGGATTGCGTATTCTCGCGATACTTGCTCAACCCGGAAGTCGGTATTTTTTTAAAAAATTATTATTTATTTTATTTTTCAATTTTTATTTTTTATTAAAAAGCTTAGGGGGGCATAGGGAAAGGGCTGGGGGGCCGTATACGCCCCCCCCCCCGGGCCGCCAGTTGGACAGCCCTGCTATAGGTGTTAGGCCTGAGCAATCATGATTCTAAATGGTTCTAAAGTACTTACAAAACTAAAGTTCTGGTAGTCAAAACTAGGTGGCGCTGGTGCTTTGCTTCTACAGTGTTGCTAAAGTTCTGGTGGTGAACCTTTATTATTTATTTATTTATTTATTTATTATTCCCTCTTATATTCCGCTCCTCCCAGCAGGCTCGGGGCGGATAACATCATAAAAACTCGGCTAACATGTTGCCTCCATGTCGCCGTACAATAAAACAGCATAAAATACCGCATTCGTCCCGAGTTTAAAATTATACATGCCATAGCATTCCCTAAAATTATACATGCCATAGCATTTCAGAACTCTAACAAAACTTTCAAAACTTCATTATTATTTCATTACTGGCGATTTTTAAGACAGAACCAATTAGGAACTGCCATTTATAACAAAATTTTGAAAGTTTTGTTAGAGTTCTGAAATGTTCACCACCAGAACTTTAGCAACACTGTAGAAGCAAAGCACCAGTACCACCTAGTTTTCACCACCAGAACTTTAGTTTTGTAAGTACTTTAGAACCATTTAGAACAGTGGCTCTCAACCTGTGGGTCTCCAGGTGTTTTGGCCTACAACTCCCAGAAATCTCAGCTAGTGTACCAGCTGTTAGGATTTCTGGGAGTTGAAGGCCAAAACATCTGGGGACCCACAGGTTAAGAACCACTGATTTAGAACCATGATTGCCCAGGCCTAATAGGTGTAATATGCTCAGTCCGTGCTATAATTAGTCTAGCTATTGTGTTTTGTACTAATAGGAATTTCCAAACTTTATTATAAAGGTAGCCCAATGTAAAGTGCCTTCCAGAAGTCCAACCTTGAGGCTACCAGTGTGTGCATTACTGGTGTAGAGGCACCTGTGAACCAATAAGTAAGCTAGTCTTATTCTTTGCCCATTCCTTGTTTTTCTGATGCAGAATTAAAACCAGCTAAAACACCATTTCATACCACAAGGTACATATAAAAGGATTAGGACACCTGCTAGAAAACAAAATAGAAACCAGGCCCCCTTCTACACTGTGTTGTATCCCAGGATCTGACTCCCAGGTTATCTGCTTTGAACTGAATTATATGAGTCTCCACTACCAGATAATCAGGAATAAGCAGATAATCTAGGATCAGATCCTGGGATATAGGGCCAGTGTAGAAGGATCCTAAGATAACGGATTCAACCGTTTCTTATGTCATATTATCAGTAAAACTGGAAGTAGAAAAAATATACAAAGTTACTGCTTTGGGGTTTTCTTTTTAAAGAAATTCTTTGGAAGAACAGTTAGACTGTAGTGTGCTTTTTATATTATTATCTCAATTTCAGAATCTACCAGATGTGACAGACTGGGGTTTTGGACCATCAGTGATTCAAATTCTATCCAAGAATCTGGGAATCATTGAGTCAACATAAAATGATATCATCTGATAAAAGTGTATGTTCCAAGGAGATACACGTTTGTGAAAGTATCAGTCCATTTAGAATTGCTCCCCAAATCCTCATCATCACTGGAAACACAGTTGTTTTGTTTCCCCAAAGATACTAAATTCCAGTCTATATAGGACTCAATATAAGCTTTTACTCCTCATTGCTATTATTGTTTTAATAGCTGTAATTCCTCCTGCATGAAAGAGTGGGTGTAAACTGCTGGAGTTAAGAATGTAGTTCAGTATTTCTCAACTCTGATCTTTCAAGTGTTTTGGACTCCAGCTCCCAGAATCCTGGCCTTTGACTAAGACAGCTGAGGCTTTTGAGAGTTGAAGTCCAAAACATCTAGAGGACTAGAGTTTGGGAATCGCCAATTTACATCAAGGGAAATGATTGTCACATGCGAAAAGAGTTAAGAACCTTCTTATTCGGTGCTGATTTTCTAATCATACCACTTCAAATCACAGAAGTTTTAATATAGGAATGTGGGTGATTAAAAGTCCCAGACCAGAGTTTCTTTGTCATGGTATGCTTTTGATTAAGCACTGACATTCCATCTATCTATCTATCTATCTATTACATATAATAAAAGTCAGTGTTTGCGGGCGGTGGTGCGGCCGAGCGACAGAGCGGAGGGAGGAATATGTGCAAGCGTTTCGATTTGCTGCCACTGAGGGATTATTTGCATAACGGGCTCTGATTGGCCAGCCTCAGAACTCCAACATTCTACGGCCCCAGACAGAGGGGATTGGTTGCCACGGAAATGGTATTTGCATAACGTACTCCGATAGGCCAACCACATTCCACCATTCCAAGGTGACTCAGAGGGAAAAGGAAATGCCTCAGGCAGTCACCAACTGCAGCCCACAGCAATGACGGATCATGACCATACTTGGCAAACAGGGGAACAATGGCCCACTTCACAACCTGGTGTGGTTTGGGGCAGGATGGGCTACGAATGATGGGATTTGCAGTACATTCACCTCATACACTTCCCAAACAACACTGTAGCCCCTAAAAATCACATACCACGCACAAACAGCCCCAGACAGAGGGGAATGGCTGCCACTGAAATCGTATTTGCATAACGGACTCTGAATGACCATCCACATTCCAACATTCTAAGGTGACTCAGAGGAAAAAGGAAAAGCCTCAGTCAGTTCCAAAACAACACTGCAGCCCCTATACATCACAGACCAGGCCCAAAATTGACAACAAGGCATCCTTAACTTGATTTTCCTGACTAGGCCTTAGCACATGGGATATTGTTAGGCTCCCTCAACTTGATTTTCCTGACTAGGCCCCCCGGGACTCGCAGTACCTTCACTAAGTTCTTGAGACCACTGCAAGCCACATAAACATCTAATAGGAACCAACCTTGGCATACAATGCCTTCCTCAAATAACCCGGGCACCGCCGGGTCCTCAGCTAGTATCAAATAAATGGGAGCAATTTGGTACTGAGACACCATTTTCAGGATAGTGCAATATTTTGGGATAATTACAAAAATAAGCTATTTGGAATACTATTAAATTCTTGTTAATATCCATGCAATTGTTGCCTTCCCAGATTACCACTGATTAAATGAGTTCGCTTTAGTTGGGACTAATAATTGGATGTAGGAGCGTTCTTTAATTCTAACCACAAAAGACTTGTGCAAAACACTGATCAAAATCCGGCATAGACTTCGATAAATTAAACACTATGTTCTGGGCTCAGGAAGTGATATGCCTTAAATAATTCAAGGGAAATGATATTGATAAATACCAGATGGAACTTCTCATGGTAAAATGCTTTAATCAAGCAATGCATGCCCCATTGTAGTAAAACACAATGCGAACAATAGAATACACATTGTGTGTCTTGCTAGACTGAAAATGAGATCCATTCTTTCCATTTAAGTTGGCAGTCCTGGACTAAAAGTGTGAAGCCTAGTATAACTTTCATATAATGATGTGCATATACAAAATACTGAATTACTTAAATAGAGATTTAAACTAGTGATAGAAAAGTGACCCTGCAATAATTCAAGATTTGCTTTCTGAGTTACACATCTAAATTATATATTGAGATGAAAGTTCTCAGTTATTACCAAGTTTTGAAAGTGAGATATTTCCAAAATCACCAAAGTACGTGATAGAATGGTTATGTGTTCATAGTGTTCTTTTCACTTCATAAATCACAAAAACATCCCTTCATTTGAATGGATATCAGATGTACTTTGATAATAGTGGCAGACAAGAAAGGAGAGCCAATAAGGATTTCTTCAGTAAAAATGCCTCTGTGACATCACAGAAGAAATTGATATTCTCCTAATGTTGTGATACTATCTAGTAGAAGTGTGCAGTTTGGCCAAAAGGCATGTCATTTCGAGATCCATTTTCAGCTAACCCTTCATTCTGTTTACCGGAAAGTTACTCAAGTCGAGAGGGGTGTTGCCGTTTTCATTCAGCAAAGATTTGGCCTCAGTTTTAGACCCCATTTCCAGCTGCAGGCCTGCCAAGTTACAAAACAATTCACTAATCTACTGATTTTTTAGAATTATTTTAAGTTTTTATCATAACATTTTTTTAAAATAAGACAAACCACAGAAAGATTTCTGGGAATTGTGGTTGCCGGTTGTGTCCATTCTCAGCTAAACAGAGCATGGACACAACCAGGTTTATTGGCTGAGAAATACAGAGAGAGAAAAACTTCAATCTCATCATGTTCTGGGAGGAACTCTGAGATTTTTCAATACCTGCCCTGTGCAAGTTCCACAGGGAAAGTGAGTTCCCAGCAGGGCCCTCTCTGAAGGAGCCCAAGCCTACTATCCAGAATAATACTGCTCCAGACACAGAATAATTATTTTATTTTTTTATATAAAACTAGCTGACCTGGCCACGCTTTGCTGTGGCTATTTCCCCCGTGGTATACTTTGTTTGTCACTCCTTCCATCCATCCATCGTCCTCTACGCCGCCTCCGTTGCCAGGGCCCGATCCCGGCGGAGGCGGCAGGAAAGCTGCCCTGTTTCCGGGCACCTCTGTCTGCTGCTCATCCCGCCCTGCTCTCTTGAATGAAGGAAGGGGGGCAGGGAGAGGAGGGGAAACAGCCGGGGGAACCGCTGCCGCGCGTGCGGCAGGTGGTGCTTTTTTCCCCTTTTCTCTCTGCCCTCCTCTCTTGATTGAAGGAAGGAGGGCGGGGAGAGGATGGGAAAGAGGCGCCTTCCGTCGCATGCGCATGCGCGGCAGGGGATCGGGCAGCTGTGTCCCCTCCTATCCCCGCCCTCCTTCCTTCACTCAAGGGAGGAGGGCGGGGCGTGCAGGAGAGAGAGGTGCCCGGGTAAGCTCGGGAGGTTACCTTCTTTCAGGCGCGGCCGCTGGAACCGCGGGGGACACGGCGGAGGGCGGATCGGCGATCTCCGGGTCTGCCTCCCACCCTGGCGCGCATGTCCAGCATCGTATGCGTCCCACCCCTTTTTGGCTGTGCTAGGTGGCGTCAGGCCCCTTTCGGGAAGTCCCGCCTTTCGGACTACACTTCCCAGAAGGCCCTGCATGGCCACTTCCTGTTTATGCGGAGGTTTCTGGGAAGTGTAGTGCGGCGCCCCAGAGCTGCTCTGGGACCGGGGACGTGCGGGCACGGGCAAGGATGGCGAGGAGGCGGTTAGGGCGCGTCGGTGTGGCTGTGAAGGTCCCGGTGAGTGGGGAGAGAGGGTGAAGGGATGGGTTGGGGGGGTCGGAGTGCGCCTGCGCGATTTCTCTCCCTCTCTACAGCGCTTGCGGCCAGCGCAGAACGGGAGGCAATGGGCGGTTTTGGGGGGCTGTTTTTTGCGGGGTGGCAAGGTAGGGAGGTGGTTTTTTGTGCTATGTTTGTACCTCGTGGTCTGGGGGAATGTGTGTCATTGGATTTGTGTTTCTGGGGCGTATAGTTTGGCCGTGCATAACGGCCATCGCACGACCACTCTCCTTTTATATATATAGACTAGCTTGGGGACCCGGCGGTGCCCGGGTTATTTGAAAAGGGTATTGTTTGTTTTCGGATGTTAGGTCATATATTATGCCAGTGTTTCCGAACCAGTGTGCCATGAGCGACCATCAGGTGTGCCGTGGGAAATTGGAACCTCCAGGAAGGGGGGGGGGGAGAGTCTAGTGGGTTGAAGTATAAAAACCCTAAGAAACCTACCTCAATAAAGGCACAAAATTACAAACACCCCCTCCCCACCCGTTGTCTACTTGGCCTCTCCCTCTCCATGCATTGGGAAGGCCCGCCTCCCTTTCCCCAAGTAGAGACCTCCTCTTGCCTCTTGGGGGTTCTGTGTGGGAAGTTTGCCCAGTTCTATCATTGGTGGGGTTCAGAATGCTCTATGATTGTAAGGGAACTATAAATCCCAGCAACTACAACTCCCAAATGTCAAGGTCTATTTCCCCTGAACTCCACCTGCGTTCATATTTGGGCATATTGAGTATTCATGCCAAGCTTGGTCCTGATCCAACATTGTTTGAGTCCACAGTGCTCTCTGGATATAGGTGAACTAGAACTCAAAAAAACTCAAGGTCAATGCCCACCAAACTCTTATAACATTTTCTCTTGGTTATGGGAGTTCTGTGTGGGAAGTTTGTGTCTTTGTGCCATTCCTGCCAGGATATCTATGTTGAGTTCATTGAAACAAACCCAGGTTTCACACTGAGTGTATAAATACATTTTAAAAACATATTAACTATTAGGCATGGTTTAGAACCCAAAAATAGGAAATCGAAAATCTAATGGGGGGGGGGGGGTTTAAATTAGTAATAGAAAGACTTACAAAAAAAATTCCAAAAATTTCTAAAATGTAACTTAATTACTAACGAAATTCGTTAGTAGATCGTATGCCAGCGCATGCGCATTCCAGATGGTTTTGGCCTACAACTCCCAGAAATCCTAACAGCTGGTAATTTGGCTGGTTTTTCTGGGAGTTTTAGGCCAAAACTTGAATAAATCACACTGAATTCTAGATGGTACTCTCCAAATAGGAAGGAGGGAGGGGGTATTCTATTCTTGGAAGCAGCAAAAAAAGGAGGAGGAGCCCCCCCTCGCTCCTCGCTGCCTCTCTCTCACCCCGATCCTGAGGGAGCGAGGGCCCAAGTTTGCCCAGGCTGAGAGGAAAAGGAAGAGGCCTGAGGCTGTGAGGAATGGTGTGAGTTGAAGTCCAAAACACCTGGAGGGCTGAAGTTGGCCCGTGCGATGGGGCAAGACAGAGCAACGGGGAAGAGAAGGGAGGAGAAGCCACCAGGAAAGAGGAGGGGGCAGAGAAGCATGTGAGAGAGCGCAGGGAGAGAAAGGAGGAGGAGGAGGTATGTGTGTGTGTGTGTGAAGTTGGCCCGTGCGGTGGGGCAAGACAGAGCAACGGGGAAGAGAAGGGAGGGGGGAGAAGCGTGGAGGACTACACTTTCCAGAATGCCTAGCAGCAGCGTCACTTCCAGTTCCCCATAGAAATGTGGGGAAAAAAAGAAGATGAATGAAGGCGGGAAGGAAATGAGGGGGAGAAGACAGGGAGAAGTGAGTAGTACAATAATTAAGAATTAATTACGATCATAACGCAAATTGTTGGCCTCAAGGACCGTAAAAGAAAGTCTACTTCCTGGTTAGCTGCCGTGATGCGTATAAACTAGAAAGTCCCATTACATACGAATCACTTACGATTTCTTTTAATTTTCATAACTTTTTCTCATGCCTATTAACTATATATATTACTGTGTTAGAGTGTCATTTTGGTTGGTGGTGTGCCCCAGTATTTTGCAAATGTAAAAAGTGTGCCGCGGCTCAAAAAAGGTTGGGAAACACTGTATTACGCTATGTCTTACTCAAACTCAAGTTTGGTCCGGATCATTGGTGGGGGTCACACTGGTGTCTGAAAATGGGTGAAGGTGCTGCCAATCCTATCATCTGATATCCATCCTCCCCCAAACTGCACCAGGATGTAAATTGGGTTACCAGTCATCCTTTTGCCAAGAATTTAGCAGAAGAGTCAAAAGGGGGGTTGTAAGTTTTCATAAGCATAAGAAGGCATCATTTAAAAAGTAATGTGAATTCAGGCCTTACACAGTATCACATGAGCTGAGGGCTAGTCAGGAAAATCAAGTTAAGGATGCCTTACTGTTATCTCAGTCTTTACACCAGGGGTGCTCATTAGGTAGATTGCGATCGACTGGTCGATCCCAGGACCGAAGGAGGTCGATCCCAGCTGGATGGGGTGCTTCTGAGGAGGCAGAGCCAGGCCGCATGAAGCCCTGTCCCCTCCCCGGCTTTAGCGCTTCCGCAGCTTCTGGAGGCAAGGGGGGGGGGGAATGCCAAGCCAGTAGTGGCATAGATAGCCACTACTGGCTTGGCATTCCCCCCTCTTGCCTCCAGAAGCTGTGGAAACACTAAAGCCAGAGGGGGAGGGGCGGACTGCAGGCCGTGCAACACCCCCGCCCCTTCCCCAGCTTTGGCGCTTCGCAGCATCTGGAGGCAAGAGGCGAGGTAATGCCAAGCCAGTAGTGGCATTGATAGCCACTACTCGCTTGGCATTCCCCCCCTCTTGCCTCCAGAAGCTGCAGAAGCACTAAAGCCAGAGGGGGAGGGGGCGGAGCCAGGCCGTGCGACGCCCCGCCCCCTTCCCCAGCTTTAGCGCTTCCACAGCTTCTGGAGGCAAGAGGGGATGCCAAGCCAGTAGTGGCATAGATAGCCACTACTGGCTTGGCATTCCCCCTTGCCTCCAGCTGTGGAAACACTAAAGCCAGAGGCGGCCAGCCAGACCCCACCCCCCTTCCCGGCGGCACAGATGCGCCACTGCCAAGAGGGGTAATGCCCCAGTAGTCAGAAGCTGTGGAAACACCTAAAGCCAGAGGAGGGGCAGGCCGGGCCAGGCTGAAGCCCCACCCCTTCTCCAGCTTTAGCGCTCCGCAGTGGGGGCAAGAGGGAATGCCATGGCAGTAGTGGCATAGATAGCCACAACTGGCTTGGCATTCCCCCACTATTTCCTCCAGAAGCTTTGGAAACGCTAAAGCCAGAGGGGAGGGGTGGAGCCAGGCCGTGCGAAGCCCCGCCCCCTTCCCCCTGCTCCGCCCTGCTTCTCTCTCGGTAGATCTTTCAGACTTGGTTTTATTATAAGTAGCTCACATGCTGAAAAAGTGTTGGCGCCCCTGCCTTACACAGTATCTCAGTAACTTTGGCGTAGTCATGATAATCTAGTTGAGGAAGTGTTACTGTCAATTCAGGCCATATTTATTTATTTATTTTTTATTTATTTTATTCGGGCTTCTATGCCGCCGACTCCCTGAGGCTCGCGGCGGCTTACAGGAGCCGAAGGGCACAGTAAAATACAGGCAATAAGCAGTATAGTAATTAATAACACAGTTAACACAATGAACAGCACATCATCCTCAGAAGAACGAATAGATGGCGGGGCATGGGCAGCACTTACTCACCAAAGGCCTGCTTAAACAGGTATGTTTTACAGGCCCGTCTAAACGGGAGCAAGTCCTTCATAGCCCGAGTTCCGGCCGGGAGAGCGTTCCACAGCGTAGGTGCTATGACAGAGAACGCCCTCCGGCGGGTAGCAGTCAGCCTTGCGAGTTTAGCTGAAGGTATCTCCAGGAGATTGGAGTCCTCAGACCGAAGTGATCTCGGAGGGCAATATGGGGTGAGACGGTCCCTCAAATACGCTGGCCCCAGGCCGTGTAAGGCCTTAAAGGTGAGGACCAACACTTTGAAGGTGATCCGGTGCTCAATTGGCAGCCAGTGCAGATCCTGCAAAACAGGTCTTGTGTGGGCGCCAGCTGGCCTGCCAGACAGGAGCCGGGCGGCAGTGTTCTGCACTAGCCTGAGCTTCCGGGTCACTGACAGAGGAAGGCCAACGTAGAGCGCGTTGCAGTAATCCAGCCTTGAGATGACTGTGGCTTGGATCACCGTGGCCAGATCGTTCCCGGGAGAGATAGGGGGCCAGCCTCCTTGCCTGTCGCAGATGAAAAAGCGATCTTGCTGACCGCAGAGAACTGGGCCTCCATGGTCAGCTGGGAGTCCAAATGGACCCCAGGCTCTTTACGGAAGGCGATGGGCATAACACCGCACCGTCCAGGCTCGGAAGCTGGACATTAACATCACCCGGGCGACCCAGCCACAAGATCTCTGTCTTCGCCGGATTCACCCTCAACCTACTGGCTCGCAGCCATCCAGTAACAGCTTTGAGGCAGTGTTGGAAATTATCGGGGACAGAACCCGGCCTGCCCTCCATCCTCAGAATGAGCTGGGTGTCGTCAGCGTACTGGTGACACTCCAGCCCATAACTCCGCACCAGCTGTGCAAGCGGCTGCATGTAGATGTTAAATAACAGAGGGAGAGAATGGCCCCTGGGGGACCCCACAGAGTAGTGGGGAGCCCTCGGAGACCACCTCGCCCCTCCTCACACGCTGAGAGTGCTGGTGGAGGAAGGAGGTCAGCCATTTAAGGGCTGTCCCCCTCACTCCAGCCACGGCCAGGCGGTGGATCAATAGATTGTGGTCGACCGTGTCAAACGCTGCCGTGAGGTCCAATAACACAAGCAGCGCAGACCCGCCTTGGTCGAGCTGGCAGCGGAGTTGGTCTGTGATGGAGACCAGAACCGTCTCCGTCCCGTGCCCCGAACGGAAGCCGGACTGGAAGAGGTCTAGCCATGTTGCATCATCTAAGAAGGACTGCAACTGCTCCGTTACTGCCCTCTCAACTACCTCTGTGACAAAATCCTATTATCTTATTTCAGCATGTCACCATAGTTCCCCACCATGTCTACAGCAATTTAGGATTTTTAAGTAATATTGTTTCAATTTGTAGTATTATTATTTTTATTATTATTATGGCACATATCTCTGAGTAATTATTACTATTACTATTTTAGTAATCCTTTATTTATTACTCAGAGAGATGCGGCATAATAATAATTAATAATAATAATACAGGAGCCCCTGGTGGCACAGTGTGTTAAACCACTGAGCCGCTGAACTTGCTGAGAAAATCCTAACCTTTTTACCAATGAGAACACCACTGAGCTGCTGATCCTGCTGACAAAAAGTTTTGCAGATTGAATGTAGGGCGTGGGGTGAGCTCCCACTCTTAGCCCCAGCTTCTGGCAACCTAGTTGTTTGCAAATATGGAAATGTGAGTAGAGCAATAGGTACTTACCAAAGTATTGGAAGGAAGGAGAGAAGGTTTCCGATGGGGAATCGGTGAGGGCAGTGAGGTTCGGTAAGGGTAGTTGTCTGTGTCAGCTGCGGTTCGTTAGTCTGTGTGAGACGGAGGAGCATGCAAGTAGTGCTATCCCTTAGTCTTGTCACAAAGAAATAGCAAGGGAAAGGGGTGGGTGGTCCTGGCAGCCATTAGGATATTTTTTTTAAAAAAATTGCCAGGTAGCCTTTTTTCGATTCGCAGGTGTATTTTTAAATTTGTGGCAGCGCGCATGCGCGGTGGCCATGTTGTGCCGCAAAGTGTATTGGGAATTGTAGTTTGAAATGGCTGGAGGGAAGATGGCGTCAGCTCAGCGTGTGGGGATGTTTGGTGTAAAAGGTAAGGGACGTTTGTGGGTGTCTGGTGTTGGTTTGGGGTTTTTGGAAGGGGGCTTTTGGGATGTAGGAAGGGGGCGGGCGGGTGTTGTTTTGTGTTGCTTTGGGGCTTTTGGAAGGGGGCTTTTGGGACGTAGGAAGGGAGCGGGGGGTGTTGTTTTGTGTTGCTTAGGGTACGTAGGAGGGGGGGTTTAGGGACGTGGAAAGGGGGTAGGGGTTTGTTGTTTTGTGTTGCTTTGGGGGTTTTGGAAGGGGGCTTTTGGGACGTAGGAAGGGGCGGGGTGTTGTTTTGGGGTCGTTTTGTGGCGAAGTATGTGGGATCGGGCCGCCTCGCTTTGGCCGCCATGTGCTTGGGAAGGGGGGGGTATGTTGGTGAATTGTTGCTGTGGGGACGTGGAAAGGGGGCTTTTGGGACGTAGGAAGGGGGCGGGGGTGTTGTTTTGGGGTCGTTTTGTGGCGTATGTGGGATCGGGCCGCCTCGCTTTGGCCGCCATGTGCTTGGGAAGGGGGGGTATGTTGGTGAATTGTTGCTGTGGGGACATGGAAAGGGGGCTTATGGGACGTAAGAAGGGGCCGGGGGTGTTGTTTTGGGGTCGTTTTGTGGCAGAGTGTGTGCGATTGGGCCACCTCACTTTGGCCGCCATGTGCTTGGGAAGGGGTATGTTGGTGGTGTTGCTGTGGGGACGTGGAAAGGGGGCTTTTGGGACATAGGAAGGGGGCGGGGGTGTTGTTTTGGGGTCGTTTTGTGGCGAAGTATGTGGGATCGGGCCGCCTCGCTTTGGCCGCCATGTGCTTGGGAAGGGGGGGTATGTTGGTGAATTGTTGCCATGGGGACATGGAAAGGGGGCTTTTGGGATGTAGGAAGGGGGCGGGGTGTTGTTTTGGGGTCGTTTTGTGGCGAAGTATGTGGGATCGGGCCGCCTCGCTTTGACCGCCATGTGCGGTCAGTGGCGAAGTGTTTGGGATGGGTCCGGGCGCTCTGGCTGGCATGCATGCACGTTCTACACGTTTGTGCTGGCAGCGGAGAGCCCAGGATGGGAGTTCCGTTGGCAGTTTTTGGGGGCCGGTGTTTGGGGGTATTGCGAGGTTCATAGGGCCGGGTTTTTTTGGCTCTGTTCGTACCTCGTGATATGGCTAATGGGGCTGTCGAGTTTGGTGTTTCTGAGGCTTATAGTTTTTGTCTATATCTGCCGTTGCACGACGTGAAGAAAAATATATATATAGATATTTATATCTCAGTCTTTATTGAAAAGTTTGCAAAGAAGTCTACAATAAAATCAGTTTGTACAACTCATACAACACCTCTTCAAACAAGAATTTTGCCTCCAAGCTACATATGTACAGTATGTATGGGTATGTAGATGAAATTAGAATATTACGGTATGCCCCCAATAAGAATTCTGCCTTCTCAATGATTTTTTCTTTAAATCTCCAAATTCTGAATATTGTAGACACACATAGAATTATTCATTGAATTGCATTTTTGAGTAATCATACCTAGCCCTTTTCTCTGGATGCCTAAATTGTACTTCTAAATGCTCAACTGAAATTTTAACTTACTACAATGCTTGAAATGTGAGAATTGAAGGGAAAAGCAGATTTCTTATTGTTAGGTGAATGCTGTCATTTTCTTCTTCTCATTATAGGTATAACCCTTAATTTTAAACCATTTAAAGCAGTGAAAATATGTAAACAGAATTAAAGCATATTAAATAATTTATTACTAAATCAAAACAATGTAAAACCATGCATTCGCACAGACATAGATAACCCCCATGCCTTGCTAATGCTTATTTATTTATTTATTTATTTATTTTGACTTGTGCGTCACCCCTCCCGTCCAGCTCGGGGCGACTTACACATGGTAGAAAACACAGTAAAATACAGAGCACAATAAAAACAGATCAAACAGTTAAAACAGTTAAAAAGCAACAGGATTTACACCAGAATTCACCCATCCAAGAGGCGTAACACCCAAAAGATACTCCCAGGCCTGAGACAGGGATAGTTAGCCGAATGCCTGTCTAAATAGGGAGGTTTTGCAAGCCTTCCTGTAGGCTAACAGGTTGGTAAGTGCGTGAACCTCGGGGGAGCATTCCAAAGAGTTGGAGCTATTACACTGAAGGCTCTCCTACGTGTTGAGGTCAGATGGAGGGTTTTGGCGCTTGGAACTGCGAGGAGGTTGAGGGACTCTGAACGCAGTGGTCTTGCGGAACAATATAGGGAGAGGCAGTCCCTTAGGTACACTGACCCCAGACCATTCAAGGCCTTAAAGGTTAAAACCAGCACCTTGAAGGTGAAACCAGCACCTTGAAGCCAGCACCTTGAATGTAAACTGGTAATCAACATCCTGGATCCAGGACCCATTCCAACTATTACAAAAGGTGACTCAGGGACATGGGGCTCTAGATGCCCACTAGACCCCCATGTTCACCAATCTACTGCAGGTGTTGTCAACAATATGCATAACCACCAGATGCTACACTCCTGCCTCAACCTAAAATTTACTGTACAGTGAATTGTGCAGTGTCCTTTCTGATTGGACACTGCACAATTGCAACTGGGGAATCTGATTGGCCATGATGTTGGACCTATGTATCATAGACCAACGTGGCTGCTGTTGCTTTCATTGATTCTTTAAGATTAGACATAAGATTTTTCACTGGAGTTCACAATTCATATTGCATTCCTGTGTGTTTTTTTATTTTTAAAAACTATTGTATTTATCATTTAAGTATTTTTTGGAAATGATCTTGGATATGTGAAATAAAATGTGCTTTTAAAACTTACTGGATTCTTAAAAACCTGGACAAAAAATTGGATCCCAGAGTTCCCTTTCTGAAGTCGGAGAAACTTGTTTAAGAGAAGATTTCCTTTAATGGAGGAAGATTTCTTTTGTGAAAAGAAGCTGGTTCCATGAAAGGAAGGGAGGGATAGGATCCAAACCATATTAGATTATAAATAAATGTATATAATAAACACTTCTGGGCCTCTGTTGAACATCGTAAATACCTCCCTTGAGCAAGGAGTGTTTCCAGAGTGCTTAAAAGAGTCGGTGGTAGCTCCATTGCTGAAGAAACCGTCATTAGACCCGGCGGTCCCTCCAACTACCGACCACTGTCGAATCTTTCGTACCTGGGAAAGGTAGTTGAGAGGGCAGCAATGGAGCAGTTGCAGTCCTTCTTAGATGATGCAACATGGCTAGACCCCTTCCAGTCCGGCTTCCGTTCGGGGCACGGGATGGAGACGGTCCTGGTCTCCATCACAGACCAACTCCGTTGCCAGCTCGACCAAGGCGGGTCTGCACTGCTTGTGTTATTGGACCTCAAGGCAGCGTTTGACACGGTCGACCACAATCTTTTGACCCACCGCCTGGCCATGGCTGGAGTGAGGGGGACAGCCCTGAAATGGCTGACCTCCTTCCTCCACCAGCGGTCTCAGCGTGTGAGGAGGGGACAGCTGGTACAGAGTTTTGGGCTTGAGTGTCACCAGTACGCTGATGACACTCAGCTCATTCTGAGGATGGAGGGCAGGCCTGGATCAGTCCCCGATAATTTCCAGCGTTGCCTCGAAGCCGTTACTGGATGGCTGCGAGCCAGTAGGTTGCGGGTGAATCCGGCGAAGACGGAGATCTTGTGGCTGGGCCGCCCATGTGATGGGGATGTCCAGCTTCTGACCCTGGACGGTGTGGCGTTATGCCCATCGCCTTCTGTAAAGAGCTTGGGAGTTCATTTGGACTCCCAATTGACCATGGAGACCCAGGTCTCCATGGTCAGCAAGTGTCACACCCCAAGGGCTTCAGACGGCGTCTGTTCTAGGGTCTGCATTTTGCCCGCCTGACTCCAAGAAACTTTCCAGCACAGCTGGGTTAACTCCCGGCCCCTGCTGTGGGCCTCTTTGCTGCTTTCATGTGCCTCCCAGGAAAGATGCTATAGCAGAGGCATGTCAAGGCCAGGCGGGGCCCACCAGGCTGATAGCAGAAGCGGGAACTCGGAGCACCAAGCGCTACTCCCCAGCCCAGGTGGTTCGCGCTAATGAGGCGCCGCATTCTTCAGGATTGAGGTTCTCAAAACAACCCGGGAACCATCCATCACAGGTTGTGACGTCCGACGCACTCTCAGAATGCTATAATTGCTCAGAGCACCCTCCAGTCCTTGTCTCTTACCAACATCGCATTCAGGATGAACTGAGGGAACGGCCGTGGGGGCGTTCCCTCCCAGGGGACGCCAGCCAGCCAACTCCAAGTTGGTTCGTCTCTGCTCCACTGTGCCAGGACCCGGCTTCATCCACGGCTGGGCTGTGCCCAGCATGCACTCCAGGTCGCCGTTGGAACCGGAGAGAAAAGCCTGAAAGACTTTCCCAGCTAATGCTGAAACCGGAAGGACCTTCTCAAGCTGTTACTCTACCCTGTTTCCAAGAAACCCTTCCTGGCCTTCTTGTGTGCGGCCAGGAACCCAAGGAAGACTGCTTAGCTACCTATTGGCATACTACACAACGCCTGCCCGGATTCCCTCCGCTGCAGGATCATCTTGGCGTTGTTTACCGTGGATACTTTCTACATAGACTCTGTGGCTGCTTGCCGCAAAAGCCAGGCCTTGATGGGGACCCTGTGCCAAGTCAAGCCACGTCAACAGCGGTAAGCCTTCCCTGCTTTCTCAGTGCTACTGTGGAATCACCTTGCTAATGGCTAAGCATTGTTAGATGAGAGACTGAAGCTGCTAGCCCCAACACCTTCGGGCTATCAAGGCCTTGTACCAGTAATCCTGCTTTTGTTTGCAACTAAAGACTAAAGCGAATTGCTAGGCAATTCATCTCAGCCACAGTGTTTCAACAGAGCTTATAAGAGACCTTCCTTACACCCGGTCTGGGTCTCAAGATTCCCTCCGCATGGGATCTTATCTGGGAACCTTTGATGTTTGCAGGGAGCTGCCCTGTCTACTGCATCGGCAGAGATTCCATCCAGAGACACTTTTGCCTTGCCCTGCACTGAGCCGTGCTCCAGGTCACCGAGGAGTCTTGGGACGATCCCATGAAAGATCAATTGCCTGCTGAACTTCCTTGCATGCTTTCTACGGAGCTCAGCCTTCTTGCGCTGGCTGAGCCCCACAGAGATCATCTAGCACCTCCCGGCCTTTTGCATTGGCCGATTACTTTCCTGAGTTTTCCCTTTGGCATCCGGCTTGATCCCTGCCAGCGGCCCTATTGCAACGGGTCGCTGCAACCCTGCTGTTCCTGTTTGCTACGGGACTATTTACTCCTTGCTAATCCCGGTTAAAGCTACTATCCAGAGGCCTTAATACGACTGTCTTTGAACCTTTTACCTTTGTCTTGCTATTATCAATAAAACCCGGTTGTACCCTTGCCCTTGTGTGGTTATCAGGGAGGTCAAGTGCCAAGGGGCCCACAGAGGGGTGACAGCAAGTCTGCTTTTTTCCATCTCAGACAGGCAAGGCGGTTGGCCCCCTATTTATTCCGGAATGACCTGGCCACGGTGATCCAAGCCACGGTCATCTCGAGACTGGACTACTGTAACGCACTCTACGTTGGCCTTCCTCGGTCGGTGACCCGGAAGCTCAAGCTGGTGCAGAACACTGCCGCCCGACTCCTGTCTGGTACACCAGCTGGTAGTCACATAACACCTACCTTGCAGGATCTGCACTGGCTTCCAATTGAGCACCGGATCACCTTCAAAGTGTTGGTTCTTACCTTTAAGGCCTTGCACGGCCTGGGGCCAGTATATCTGAAGGACCGCCTCTCCCCATACAGCCCTATGAGATCACTCCGGTCGGAAGGTACTAACCTTTTGGATGTCCCCTCTGCGAAGTCCGCCAAATTAACAGCAACCCGTAGGAGGGCATTTTCCATGATTGCGCCCACACTATGGAATGCCCTCCCCGCTGAAACGCGTGCCATCCAGGATCCGTTACCTTTTAGGCGGGCTTGCCAGACCTACTCATTCCAGCAGGCCTTTGGCCTGTAGGCTCTGCTCAGGCTCGCCCGCCGTATTTGTAATCTTTGGTACCTGCTGTGTTGTGTTCTTCACACCAGGCTTTTAACTTTGCTGGTTTTATATTGTGTTTTATTCTGCTGTGTTTTAATTTGTTGTACTCTGCTGTTTTATTCGGCGCCTGTGAGCCGCCCCGAGCCTCCCAGGAGTGGCGGCATAGAAGCCCAACAATAAATAAATAAATAAATAAATAAACTTCCATTGTAAAGAATTAATAAGAGCAAAATATTTGAAATTCCAGAGCAGTTATTTCTTGTTTTTAATATGTGGAAATATATAAATATATACCAGTTTGTTTTTCTGGTTTGTTTTCTGTGGGTGGATTGCACTGTCAGTCTGGAGTTGTCAAACTGTAAATTCTTTGGGACACACTCTTCTAATCAAGAACATCGCATGGGAATGAAAGATGCTGACATCATGGTAAACACCAATCAGGATCTCCAAAGTGGAAGTGTTGTATAAGTTCTTTTTGTTGTTGTTGCAAAGTTTAAAAGCTTGCTGTATATGCACTCTGCCAGATACTTTTGGATTTCAGATACACCTGTGAAATGTTTGCAGGTGCTTGGAATGGGTGGACTACAGAAGGGACTCCATAGCCCTTCTGTAGTTGTGTGAACAGGACAAAAATTGGGGGGGGGGGGACATAGTTTTTCTTGAGAAAGATCAGAAGAATATTATGACATCCTTCTGATGCCCCATGATTGCGGCTATTGTTTCTATAATCATCTGTGTAGTATGAACATGTGTTTTCTGTCTCATAAAAAAAACCTATTCTGCCTAGTGGTGGAACAATTTCCAAGCATTAGGAGATTAGAGAATTATTAACTGCTTCCATGTATTTTAGAAAATTGGCAGTTATTGTATGCATTGTGGGTGGCTTTGGATATAATATAAAACATCATGCAAACACAAAAATGAAAACAAACAACCCCCTCCATCCCTTGCTATAGTTTAACTGATGAAGCGTCAGAAATTATAAAACCTAAGCAAAAAATTGGATCCCAAAAATTTTAGACAAAAAATGAAAAATAAAATTGAGATTTAACACAACTACATTTTGGTTTAGAAGTATAGGGGCAATGGGGATTTTATTAACATAAAATCAGCTGAAGCTTGAGCCAGGTGTAACATCGGTGCCTGAGAACTTCAGACAAGGACTAGAGGCAGTGACCAGATGGCTCCGCTCATACAAACTCAAGATCAATCCATCAAAGACTGAGATTCTATGGCCGGGACGCCCAGAGCCACCCATTCCGCTGCCTCTCTTTGAGGGAGAGCCGCTGATCCCGGCCCCCGTCGGTGAAGAGTCTCGGTGTGATACTAGACTCGAGACTCTCACTGGAGGCCCAGGTTGCTGCGACAAGTAAGGGAGCTTTTTTCCACCTACGCCAGGCACGTCAACTGGCACCTTACCTTCCATCAGATGCGCTGGCTACTGTGGTCCATGCCACAGTGACATCACGGCTGGACTACTGTAATGCCTTGTACGTGGGGTTGCCGCAGTCAACCACTCGTAAAATCCAGCTGGTGCAGAATGCAGCCGCCAGACTCCTCACCGGGACACCACTGAGATGCCATATCGCGCCATCTCTGCAGCGCCTGCACTGGCTGCCAGTCGAGCTCAGAGCCATCCACAAGATCCTGTCGCTTACCTTTAAGGCCCTCCATGGTGCCGGCCCAGCTTATTTAAAAGACCGCTTGTCCGAACCAGCTCATTTAAGGTCGCCGCGCTCAGGAAACAGGGACCTTCTCCGCATCCCAGGTGTGAGTGAGGCTCGCCTCGACACCACGAGACGGAGAGCTTTTTCCATCGCGGCCCCTGTCCTTTGGAACTTGATGCCGGCGGATCAGAGAGCTATCCGGGACATGCCCCAGTTCCTGACCGCACTGAAGACCTGGCTCTTCCGAAAGGCTTATGGCTAAGGACACCTCCCAGACTTAGCCTGAGCTACTGGAACTATTTTAATTAATCTTTTTATTCTTTTAGCTTTTAACTATTGAATTCTTTTATGTGTTTTTGTGTGTAAGTCGCCCGGAGCACTGACGTGGAAGGCGACTCATAAATAATAAAATCAATCAATCAATCAATCAATCAACATCAAATGCTAAACTGACAAGATTCACTTATATGGTAACTGCAGCAAGAATCTCTTATGCAAAATTATGGAAACAAGAAGAAGTCCCGGATATAGAGGACTGGATTAATAAGCTTAAGGAAATAAAAGATATGGACAAATTAACTTTCTTGTTAAAGAGAAATGAAGGAAGACCAATAAAAAGTACAAATTGGGACCTCTTGATAGAATATTTTTTTAAATGTCAATAGAAAAGATTAATGAAATATGGAACGGACAAAGAGATAGAAGAGAAATAAATTAAGAGAAGACAAAAGTTTGGAATGGAAGTCACAATTTTTTAAACCTTTTTATATTTTTAAATTTTTTTTCAATATCTTTTGACTTTTGATTTTTGATTTTTTTACATTATTATTTTTTGCTCCTTTCTCTCTCCTATTTAGCTTTTCCTACTTTTCTATACATATATTGTTCCCCCTCTTTCCTTGATAATATTCACTTTATATATGTTAAAATGAAAAAAATGGGGGGGGGAAGAAGTATGGGGGCAATGGGGATTTTATTAACATCAAATGCTAAATTTACAAGATTGAAGTACAAGGCGAAGGCAATAGATGGGGTAGAGGCTCAGGCTTATTCTATATCCCTTCGGAGAATTTGGAAGGCTTTGTTCCAAGAAGAAAACAGCCTTCCTCTCCTTCCTCTCCATCTCCTCCCCTGCTTTGCTTTTGGGTTGCATGTGTCTATTGGGAGTCTATTCCACCGCATGGCCTTTTGGGAGCCGTAGTTCCTTATCAAACACACTGTAGCTTTTTTGAAAAACTCAACTACGGGGACTCAAGTGGAGCAATTATACTGCGTATCTCCGTACCCCATAGACTACTGCTCCCAGCAAAGAGTCTACACATTGTGGATTTACCATCATTATCTCTAGACTCATTATTATTATTTTTTGTCTTATATCCCTGGTCTCGGTCTTGGCTCTACTTGGATTATTACATCACCTTGGATTATCCTAGGCAAGAACATTGAACGGTTTGTGAGTCCTCATTGTGCTTTTCCATTATGGAAAGACACCCTTTGATGTACGAATTTACCTCTTGAATCATGGTCTGATGATTAAATGTGATGTTGCGATTTTGATATGCATAGAGAGCATTCATATAGGAATTCAAATGTTGTGTGTTGTGTATTGAGCCTGATATGATATTGGCACCTTTAATGGTATTCACATGTAGTGTGCTGATTTTCATAGGATACAGTACAACTTTAAATATATCACAGCCAGGCACGTAGCCGGGGGGGTAAGGGACCTCAGCCCCCCACATTCTCAGGGTGGTCTACGAAAAGGCCTTACTGGTACATTATTTAAACTGTTACGTTTATTCATATCATGATCTGATCACCATGCTCATTATATCCCACATTAATGGAGTTATTGGGATAACAATACAAAAAGTTTGCTAGGGTAGACCCTCTTCCACCCAGTCTCAGCCCCCCGAACCAAACTCAGCCCCCCTCGAATCAAAATCCTGGCTACGGCCTTGATCACAGCTGTAGTGTGATGCCTTTCTGATGTGCTGTTTATTTACTGCTTTGACTAGCTTTGTGTGCTTGGGTTGTATCCATAGCTCACCCATTGTGTTGTTCTGGAATAAGGTTGGCAGTGGGCAAAAGGGAGCCATGTGGGTAAGCAAGAGAAGTGGGGGCCTCTCATGCGTCTTGAGGGTGGCTTGAGGCACCAGGAAGCTCACAGGTTGGCGGATTGAGGGCTGCTGCCATCAAGTCCCACCAAGTGGCTGGCTGGTGGAAGTGAAAGATGCTGCAAAGCACCCAACAGGTGCATTACATTCACTATGGGGGAAAAAACCACCAGGCTTTTGAAAATTGAGATGTGCATTCAAATCAATGGCACACTAAACTCAAGTGCCTGGCATTAAGGTCTACAGGCTCTCTAGTACGCGGCAGAGGGTATTTGCTGTGGCCGCGCCAACTTTGTGGAACACCCTCCCTGAGGAGATACGAGTCGTCCGGGACTTGTTGCCGTTCCGAAGAGCCATTAAGACCAGGCTATTTAGAAATGCATTTGGCCCATAACCAATGCCCGTTATCACCAGTGTCCTGTTACGTTGTCGCCATCGCATTTCTGCTGCCTTATTGCAGTTTATTGTTGGGAATGGGATTTTAACTGGAGGGTTTTAAATTGGTTTCATTGTGTTTTATGTGTTTTATTTGCTATTTTAATTCTGTGAACCGCTCTGGGCTCCAGAGAGAGCGGTATATTAAGTTAAACTAATAAATAAATAAATAAGTAAATAAGAGTAAATATCCAAAACACGTGATGTTTTTCAGTGTCAGTTGTAAACTAACAAATCTCAAGAAGCAGAAAGGAGGTAGTTCAGCATTTAATAGTGCGGCTAGGCAAAATTTAGCAGATGTTGTTTGATTCAGATCATAATAATATTGTCTGATATTCTCAGTGGGAAGAACACCCCACAGCAGAGCTTTTTGTACAAGGTGTATCATAAAGAAAACAATTTTAAAAATCTGCCAGCTTGTCTTGTTAGGCATTAGGTGACTGTTTTGGAAGTTCTGGTTCCAGGGGATTGTCTCCTTAACGCTGACAGTTTGAATCAAAGAGGAAGCAGGTTCCTGAATTCCCAACTAAGCAAGTTATTCCTCCATATCTTGCAGTATAAATAACAAGAAATATCACACAGCCTTGTAGTGAAAGTGTCATTTCTTTGATGAAATGTTTTCACCTTTCCTGCTCATCAACAAGAAGGGGTGTTTGGTTGCCATGGAAAAAGTACGTGCAAACAAGATGTTGTACTTCAAAAGCAAAGTTATGTGTACGAGTTGCTTGTTTCCACCACCCAAAGCCAATTTCCACATCCATTTCTGCAACAGTCAAATGCCATTTGTATAAAATAGCATCCTGCCCATGAAAAATGAATATCTGGTAAGAAGAGAAAACATCACTTCAAAGCAGGGAAGGGTTACTGCGGTGTTCCACATATTGTTAGACTCCAGATGTTGCTGGGGAATACAGGCAGGTATGATGGCCCCCCGTTTGCCACTAATAACAGAATACCATTGGCACTGATAGCTAAGCAGGTAATGATAGAAAAAAGGGGGCAGGGGAATGGGGACCTTCATGTTACTATGTTAAGAATTTCCCAAAAAAGTCAAAAATAATTTGATTAAATATTTCTCCTCGTCTCTGAGTTTCCTCTCTCTGATGCATCACATTCCATGTTACCATTGCCAGTAAAGGAAATGGTTAAGCTACAGTGGCTCCTACTGTACCAGAGTATTGACTGAAATATTTGACGTGATGCCCACCTTGCCATTCCAGACATTGCAGCTCAGGTATCCATTCTAAATTAAGCATAAAATCAAATCATGCAAAAGTTACTTTTTGGACTACAATTAATGGCCATTGACTGGACATAGATTCTGGAAACCTTTCTGCAAAATGGAACAGTTATTTACATACTTCAAACTGATTGGATCTTTTGGATCCCCCACACCAGCCTCCAACAGCTATACCAATGAACTGTCTATCTGGCCTTCACGTAACTATTTACTTAGGTGGCAAAAGTTCCTGATTGTTATGAGCAAATCCCTTGTGATATTACTCACTCTTGAGTTATTATTGTATTGTGGAAAGCGCTTTGGGAGAGAAGGAGGAGCCACGGGGAGCTCTCTCTCCCAGGGGAGAGAAGGAGGAGCCACGCCCCTCAGCTCCAAAGCATCACAACAGCTGTTGTGACACTTTGGGGGAGAGGGCAAAGCCGTGAGGAGGGCGCTCGCTTCCCCTGCGAGCCATCCAGGCTTGCGGGAGGCTTTTCGCCCGGCTCTCACGTCCCTCTGGTCACAGGGACGCGAGAGCCGGGCGAAAGCTCTCCCGCAGGCCTGGATGGCTCGCGGGGGAAGCAAGAACCGGGCGCTCGCTTCCCCCACGAGCCATCCTCCTCCTTCCCCGGCGCCGCGGCGATCGGGACACCAGCAGCGCCGGGGAAGGAGAAGGAGGAGGAAGGGATGATTCCTCCTCCCCTCCCCCCCCCCCCCGCCGCTGCGAACCGGATCGCAGCGGCAGGGCGGAGAGAGGGACGGAGGGGGTGGTGCAGGGAGGAGGAGCTGGCTCCCTTCCTTCTCCCTGCCCCGCCTCCTCCTCCGCCCCTCCCTCCCTCCCGCCGCTGTGATCTCGCAGCGGCAGGGCGGAGAGAGGGACGGAGGGGGCAGTGCAGGGAGGAGGAGCTGGCTCCCTTTCTCCTCCCTGCCCCGCCTCCTCCCCCCCCCTCCCGGCCGCCATTTTTTTTGAAAAAATATTTTTTTAAAAAAATATATTTTTAAAAAACAATTTCAGGAGGGTAGCGGGGGCCGTGTCCAACAGGCTGGGGGCCGTATACGGCCCACGGGCCGGCTGTTGGACAGCCCTGCTCTACACAATGTACAACTTTCTATGACAATACGACAAGTACACAAGTCTAAGCCTTCTAGAAAGAGAGATCCATAACCTGGGAGAAGTCATCAGATCTACCTGTGATAGTGGTGGTATGGAGAAAAGGGGCCTCCACAGACCACTCTTCATCTTTAGCTAACTCAAAGTATATGTACACTCTAAATAAAATATATTTTAATATATGATTCTTTTCATAACATAGTTTTGCAAATTAATTGTAGAAATTACAAATAAAGATGGCAATCATATATTTGCAGACATTAAAGCTGAAACTTTTTAATCACTGGCTATGGACAAATCTGTACCTGATTTGAAAGTATTGTTTCCTATGTAACTCTTGCTGCGCTAAGTCATGGCAGGACCAAGTGTGTGTGTGTGTGTGCGTGTGTGTGCGTGTGTGTGTTGAAGAAAACTTTGTTAATTATGTACAGCTGGTAATGTAGGTCAACCAGCAAGCTTGGATCACACCCAAGGGGCTATATCTGTATGGGTTTTTGAATACTGTTCAGATGAACATCTGGAGAGCTTTTTCTCTGAGGAGATCTATGCACAAAAGGCTTTGCTCTGGGGAGCAGTTTGGAGAAGCTACTCTAGGGGAGGCTATGGTGGAATCGCCATTTACTCAAGGTTTATTTTTATTCTCTCATTTGACGCAAGACGAAGATGCCTTATTTGGTGTTTCTTACAAAGACTATGTAAGTTTGTTGCACTGCTTATTTTTGTATGCAACATTGCCAGTTTATGTTTCATCTCTGCTGAGTAAAGAGTAAAGATTTTTCTGTTCATTTTTACTCTGGTCTGTGAGTCTTTTGCTTTTGGACTTTGGGCGCTGGGACGCTGGGTAAAATACGCTGCTGCACAACAATTCTGTAGTACTTGCTTTGAAAGCAGTGGTTATACTCCAAAAATTTAATTTTATGTGCCTGAGAGGTAGTACTATTATTTCTTTTAGTCTAGGCATTTCATTTGTAATTTTCCTTAATAAAAATATGCCATTTAAACCTTTCAATGTGCAGACCAAAAAAAAACCCAAATTTTTTGCAGTTTAATAAACCTTTTCCGTGTTTTTATGATAGAACTAATTAGGAAATGACATTTATGACTCTGGAACAAGAATCGTGTTACATAGTGTAATCATTTGAAGGAAAGGTAGTGGAAACCACCGTAAATAGTTTTGGTCAATAACCTTTCTGCAAAAGCATTCTAAAACCAGAAAAATATGAACAACAGCTATAAGATTCTTCTAAAAAAATCATTAATTGTAGACAGAAGTAGACTAATACAAATCTCAATAATGAAATTCCACTTACATTTTCACTCAATATAATGTATCTTATTTACTTAACTTTAGCAAATACAACAGAAAATATTAACCAAATGGTACATATATAGCCCATATAACTAAATCATCATCAAAACTATGTTGGCACAAATACAGTGAAATTGGCTCTTTTATGCATATGTGGACTTGTCACACCCCAGCCTGTCCCAGGCCCTCAGCAAGACCAACGCCATGTTAAATCCACAGCCTCAGAGAGGCCTGCAAAGCCTAAAAGCAAGATGCTGCGGGAGCCTCTAGTTCAACCAGCGTTCAAGGACAAAAACAGGTCAGCTCCAGCTCAGGCCGATAAGAACCGAGGGAAAGGAGGAGATGGGTTAACTCCCGTCCGTCCAGGTGCCAGTGCTAACGAGTTAACATACCATTCCGATGCGGAAGGTCTGAGAAAGTCCAGCCGGGAGCCTGCTCGTGAGAACCAGTTCCGACGCACCTTTGCGTCGTAACAATCAAAGCCTTGTAGACCTATTTGAGTTTGGACTCAAAGCTGCATGGCATCTTTCGCCAACGTTTAGCATCAAGCCAAGCCTTCATGGAACTCTACTGGGCCATTGAGCCTTCCATCCTTTGAACTCTGTTTGCCAAGTCCTTGTGCCAAGAACTTATCCCTGGATATAGCCCATTGGGGCATTAAGACTCTTTTTACCTATTTTGTTCCTGTTTTACTTTTGGACTATTGCTTTGCAATAACCTGATGCTTGGGGGCATCAATGGACTATACTTCTATCTTCTTTACTCTATCCATTTATTCTAAATAAAGCATTTAACCATGGCTGGTCTCCAGTGGTTTACTGAGGGATCCTTCAGGCCAACGGTGCAACAGGACTGTGACAAAATACAAAAATTTTATAATTATTTATTTACAGTATTTTTACCCCATCCTTCTCACCCCAAAGGGGACTCAGAGCGGCTTACAGAGTACACACATATAGCAAACATTCAATGCTGAGTATACACTTAACAAGGACAGACAAACACAAACAGAGGTAAAGGAAGTTGTTCACATCTTATTTCTGGCATCTTGGAGGCTATGCTTGCTCTGGCCATTGGGGGGGCTGCTGTTGCTCCCCTCTTCCATGCTGAGAAGTGTAAGGACTCACCTGTCCTAAGTGGGTGGAAAGCCTGCTTGGAGGTTTTTCCTTTTCTGCTGGAAGAAAGCTGGCATCCATTTTGGCAAAGGGATTTGCAGCTAACAGCCAGAAGGGGAGGTCATAGCCAGAGAGGGGGCGTGGCCTTAGAGTCAATCCTGCTCAGAGATAGGAGTGCCCTGTGATTGGCTGAGTGCCAGAGGGGTGGAGCAGAGCTGACTAAAGGAGGGATCTTGGCAGAAAGATTCTCAGTCTTGGGCAGAGCTTTGATTGAGACAGATCTTAGCTCTTGCTGGTGTGGTTTGAGGTTGGAGTGACAATATCCTCCAAGCCTCAGCCATAGGAACTGCCCAGTCATATACTATAGTGACACAACCAGGGTGTGGGGGTGACACTGATAGTCAGGTTAGAGCCATTAGGGCTGACTTTGCAGAGTCAGACTAAACACCTTGTCTCCTCAGTGTAAAGAGGGAAAGGTGGGTTCTGTGGCTGGAGAGTCAGCAGCAAGCTGACTCAGACAGGGAAAACTCAGAGGGACTTCTGGTGTTTAGAAGCTCCTGTTAGGAACCAGCTGTTCACTCCTATTTTCAGACAATAGGGTGACAGGCTTATATTTTAGTAAAGACACAGTACTGACTAAGATATTGTTAAGATCTAAGCATTTTGGAACTATTTTTGAAGTATTATCTGTAACCACACGCTTAGCATTTTAATATCTGTAACCGCACGCTCCAGCTTATTATTACCATCAGTAACCATACGATACTGTTGCCTCTCTGTAGAACCGTTGTGATCAGTGCCTCATTGCTAGCCGTTAGTTAATTAATAAATTCTGTTTTATTGTTAACTTTAAAAAGCCTCCATCTCGATATCTTTTAGTTCCTCCCAGTGTGGTCGTGTTTGGGTGGCTCGGTCAACAGAACTACCATATAAACATCTTATTTAATTTAAAATCCTGATTCAGAGTAATTAGGTTGGTGGCAGTACTACCGGGAGGATTATTTTAATTAATAATCTCCAAAACCAGTAACCAAGTCGTCACAGGAGCTTCCTCCAATTGATCAATGTCCTTAAGGATGCCTTTGTTATCTCCCCGCTAAAAGTGGTACCTATTTATCTACTCACATTTCTGCTTTTGACCTGCTAGGTGGGCAGGTGAGCAGGGGCTAATGGCAGGTGCTTACTCCAAGATCAAACTGCTGACCTTTCGATGGGCAGGATTTTTCTGCAGCACAGCAGTTTAGCCTGTTGTGCTTAGCCTGGAGAAAGAGATGAAATAACTAATAGGGCAAAAATAGAACTGAATAAAAGGGAATGTTTTATTCAGAAAATTGAGAAAAAGAACAGCACTAACAAATGGGCAGATATCATACAACATAGGATAGAAGCAACTCAAGCAATAGTAGCCTTGGGCTGGAAAGAGCAGGAGAAATAGGAATTTTAAAAATGGCTTGAATATTTAGCAGACTATATGCTCCAGAATTATATTTTTGAAAGGAGGATGACATACACAACAGGCTGTTGTAAGAAGAATTGGGACTCAAAACAGGGAACTCTGATAGCTAGAGTTAAAGGAAAAAGAAAATATAAAGAACTATATCATATTCTCTTCACAGTCGATCAATTCAGATAAATTATTGAAGGTAGAACTGTTCTCAGTGAGTTAGGGGGCAAAGGGGGAGGAGGAAGCCGAGGAAAGAAAAACTGCTGGTCAGAAGTGGTTGATAAATGTCAGGGGCGGTCTTACATATACGCGAACTATGCGGCCACGTAGGGCGCCATCTTGGATGGGGGCGCCACCGCTGCGTCGGCTTTAGCGCCTGCAGCAGCTTCTGGGCATGCGCGGAGATTTTCGCGCATGCCCAGTGGCTCCGGAACTCAACTTGAGCTCCGGAGCCACTGCGCATGCGTGAAAACCTTCGCCCATGCCGAGAAGCTGCTGCAGGCACAGAAGCTGAAGGCTTAACAGACTTCAGTGCCTGCAGCAGCTTCTGGGCATGCATGGAGATTTTCGCGCATGCCCAGTAGCTCCAGAGCTTAACCTGACCTTCGGAGCCACTGCGCATGCGCGAAAACCTCAGCACATGCCCAGAAGCTGAGCCAAGCAGCAAGGAGGAGGGGGCAGAGGAGGAGGAAGAAGCAGCAGCACCGCATGGCGCTGCCACCTCCTCCTCCTCCCTGACAGGCCCCCTTCCTCTCCGCCTCCTTGCGGCCTGAACCGAGTGGTAGCTCCTCCGAGAGAGAGAGAAAGAAAGAAAGGGAGAGGAAGGAAGGAAGAGGAAGGAAAAAGTTTGTTTTACATGGGGGGTGGGAATAACGTTTTGGGGAGCGACAAAATAATGTTCGCTTACCATTTAAAATGACCTTAGACCGCCCCTGATAAGAGTAGAACAGCTATAAGATTCTGAGCAATTGTGAAGCTGCAATACTGTTAGCTGCACAAATCAGGGCAATTCCAGGAAAAGTAATACTCGCTGGCAAGGTAACTCGAGACTTATAAACTCAGTTTCATTATGAATATATAAACAAACAAAGAGCAAAAAGTTCTGGCTTCTGGCTTCTTCAGTTGCCAAACGTGAAACTGATCTACGACCATCTGGATGTCTTCAAACCATTTTAAACGCCCAGCACTTAATTGCAGTCTTTTAAAATAAAATAAAAATTAGTTTACAGTTACACATTTCACATTTTTTTTGCTTTTTAAATAAGCAGTTAACAACTCTCAATATTTGGGGAAGAAAAGTAATTATTGGTCATACCCTTTTTCCTTCTCATATTTCATATGGGCACATTCAATATCCACCTGAATACAAAAACACAGTATTATTAAGGCCTGTACTTTTACCCCATTCTTTCATAATGACATTTACAAAGCTGTCATCATTCCAATGATAAAAAAGCAGAGGGAGATGATTCTTAAACAGACCTCGTCTTCTGAAGTCTGATTCAAAGGTCGTTGATGAAAAAGAAAAGCCATTGCGGATATACAAGTGGTTTAGAGCCAGTATGGCTACCATTTGCAGTTTGAAAGCCATGTAATTTTACATGAAGTCAGTGGTCAGTTCCTTAACACAGTTTGTTGTGATTGAGCCTTCAGCTACTACTAGTAGTAGTATTGGGGAAGATGCTGGGTCAATAGCATCAAGCAATAGTATGGAATGGGGTGAGGCTCTGGGTGATCAAGAGTCTGCAGCTGGAAGGAAAAGGGCTGCTAGTGATTCTAGTGTGGAAGGATTGGAACAGAGAAAAAGGATCTGGCAGATACTTAGAGAACCTTCTGATTCAGACACCTTCCAAGGTTTTCCTGGGGAAGAAGAAATGGGGTCAGAGGAAAGTAATACAGATTTAGACTCAACATTGGTTCAGGAACTAAGGGATGTGTGTAACGAAGAGTCTAATTCTGACACCTTCTGTGGCTTTGACAGTGACTCAGACTGGCCTTCTGGGGGTTCAGAAACAGATTGGGACACTCTAAGTTTTCAACAGCGTTGGCAAGATTGGAGGTATGCACAGAGCACAGCAGCTGTAGGAGATGCAGCAGCTGGTGCTCATGATCAAGGAAAGTCTTCAGAAGACAGTGATGTTTAAGTGCTATATAAGAAATGGGTTTTTGGGGCTGCATTTGCGGCAGTCAAAGAGTTGATGACTGGTTCTTGTCTCTGACTTTCCTGTGTTCCTGATATCAAGTGCCCTGTTCCTTTTTCCTGATACTCATGAGTTATGGGCTATTTCTCCACTTTGTTCTTGGGGTGAGCTGCTGTGGCATCTCTAGCTGATTTTTGGGAAAAGGTGGGGGTTTGGAATTCAATGTATGCTTTTCTGTTTAGCTACCTGCCGTGGATCCCTGAGGCGGGGCTTGGTCTCCGCTGAGTTTACGTGAGTTCCTGCTACAGAATCTGGTATTGTATGAAATGGAGGGAGGCTGGCATTGTGTTTTATGGGGGCTATGATTTGTGCAATTCATGTATACTCAGCTCCTGATTGCCTTGGATGGTCTCCTCCTTTTCATCTGCCTTTCTCCTGCCTTGGATTTCTGGACCGGATTTGCGACCACTCTTCTAGATTCTCCCTTCGGACTTTGCAGACGGATGTCTGGTGTTTGTTTTGGGCTGTTTTGCTGCTTTATTTTGTGGGACTCTTTCCTGGGATTTTTGAGGGTTTTTGAGCCGAGTTGGCTATTTTTTTTGTTCATCCTTTTCCCATTTATTGTTCAATAAACCTTTTACTCCTGGGTCTGGCTTCCTTGGTTTCTGCACTATGACACAGTTGATACTATTTAACAGTAAATACCATGTGATCAATTAGGTATGTATTTTCAAGCAAAGCATTCCATAAGCATATGTACATTGTTAGTTGTTTGCATTTCTATAACACAACTCCACCTGGGAGCTCCATCTTCCTTTGTAAGAAATATCAGGTTGTTAGAAAATTACTGGAACAAGACCAACTGAGTGTTTTACTGTTCGGTAGCCTATCAATAATAATAGCGCAATAATAATCATAATAATAATTGTATTTGTTACCAACCTTACCTCACAGTTCAAGATGGAGCACAACACAGTTAAAACACTTCACCATAAAATACTGTACATACATTAAAGCACACTACCACAAAATAAATATATTAAAATAAATATTGCGAGGATAAAAATACATTACAAATACATATATTAAGAACTGGAAGAGTATTTTTAAAGTGTTCAAAATAGATGAATTTTGATGAAAATAATTCTAGATTGATGAAACTTTTCATAGTTTGGTACTTCTGTACAAAATGGCTCTTGTCACCTCAAGGGCCACAGGCCTCAATTTTGCATGAGCAAGACCGCAGTCATGCCGGCTGCATAGAACTTTCCAAGCCAGCTTGTTTCACTCCAGAGACTCCCTCTGGGCCCCTTTGCCTTTCCTGTGAGAAGCAGGTACCGAATGCACAACATGGACAGGCCAAGATTACTCAAACAGGCCTCTCCTGATAAACGGAGCGCCTCAGAGATGCTTCGGGTCCAGCTCCCTGCGAGCTCCTATCGAGTTGTGCATTCTGGAGAAGCTGAGGTAGCTAAACATATAGATAGTCATCCATCATGGCACTTTGACACTTGACGTACCCAGATCAAAGCCAATGGACAGTATAACTACATGGAGATGCCCCATTGAAGGTATCTCGTACCAACTCTGCATTCAGAGATGCTCCTGTGAGAGAGGCCGCTTTCGGGCCTTCCAGAAGCCTGTGCCAGCCAGCATCGGGCTGTCTTGTTCCTGCTCCAGTGCTACGTTCCTGTGTTGTTCCTGTAAAGACTTTCTAAGCTGCTGAACTTTGTTGCTTCCAAGAAAACCTTCCTTGCCATCTTAAACCGGCTGGGAACCCTTAAGAGACTTTCATTTGCATCCGGCTTGTTTCCTGAATCCATCCGCTTGGATCCCTGTTTCCACGGGATTATTTATCCACTGCTGATTCCTGTTATTTGCTGCTATTTGGAGGCATTATAGAATTGCCTCCAAACTCTTTCCTATACCTTTTATTCACAATAAACCTGTTGTACCTCAACTGCTGTGTGGTTTATCCAGGGAGGTCAAGTCCAAGGGCCTAGAGGGCGACACTCTACAAGATTCTGGAGATTGCGGGAATTGACAGATTAACAACCTTACTAGGAAATAATACATCAGAACAATTTAATGAAACATGGAAACCATTTGTGTCCTACATCAGTGTTTCCCAACCTTTTTTGAGCCGCAGCACACTTTTAACATTTAAAAAATCCGGGGGCACACCACCAACCAAAATCACACAAAATGACACTCTAACGCAGTAAAGAACAGCTGGGGGTGGTGGCCTGCTGGGAGCAGCTGCTGGGAGTGCTGAAGCCAGGGGAGGGGGAGGAGCCAGGCCATGCATGCCCTGCCCCCTCCCCCCAGCTTCAGCTCTCCCACAGCTTCTCCAGCCTTGAGGGGGCAGTGCGAGCGAGAAGCGGGAGTCATGGCTCCCGTCCCCGGTGCCGCTCTCCGCCATGACTCTCGCCCCTCACTCGCTGAAGCCGCGCAGAGGAGGAGGAGCATGAACGATGAACGAGCTTCAGTGGGTGGGGTTCCTCCTCCGCCCGGCTTCAGCAAGCGAGGGGCGAGAGTCATGGTGGATTGGAGGCTGGCTGAGGAAACAGCCGAAGGAGGCGGCGCCCCGGCCTCTTCTTCTTTTTCTTCGCCGCTGCCTGGCCCTTCCTCCTCCTCCTCCCCCAAGCAGCAGGAGTTCGGCAGGAGGAGGGAGAAAGGAAGGGGGGCAGAAAGCTTTTCTCATGGCACAGCAGGAAGTCTGTGCACACTACTGTGCCACGTCAAAGCGATTGGGAAACACTGTCCTACATAAAAAATAAGAAAAATATCAACTAAAAGGGACTATGGATTTAATCTTCAGAAGTCCTCAAGTGTAGAAATAACTTACTTATTGATCACTTATAGCACTGCAGAAAGTCTAACTGTTTTTAAATGTTTTTGG
Source organism: Anolis apletophallus (assembly GCA_030556195.1). Taxonomy (NCBI): domain Eukaryota; kingdom Metazoa; phylum Chordata; class Lepidosauria; order Squamata; family Anolidae; genus Anolis; species Anolis apletophallus. The sequence continues at coordinate 128,948,152 of JARBWK010000005.1, forward strand.
TTCCTTGGTGTCTACCCACCTTCCCCATCACCCCTTCCTCCATCATTCCCATACAATCCTAATTGGTGTATTTGTTTTGTAAGTCTTGTAAGTGTTGGTATATAGGACAAAAACACCTATATACATGAATGTACATTGTATATATTAACAATAATTTTTATTTTAAAAAACCAAAATTCATATATGTCTGTTTGTAAAGAAAACAGCATTTTCTGTATTAAAAATAGCATTTTTGGACAGAAAATATTTTATGCACAGAAAATAGGATTTCTGCACAAAAATATCACAGCTTATGTGGAAAGTTTATAGGTGTTTGATTTCTCTGCACAAAAATATACAATTATGAAATGGGATACTGGTTGAATCCTTAAATTAATCAGCTTTTGGGGGCATCCCTGCCTCATGTGAAAGTTTATAGGTGTTTGAGGTTTCTCTGTGTGAGTCTTTTAGCCTAATTTTTAAGATTGATACAATTATGAAATGGGATAGACCTTAAATTAATCACTGTAAACCTTTTGGGGGGAAAGAGTCTGATGCTGCTGACATAATAAACGACCAAGCTAGCCAATAGTTATATTCACAATTGTGTAATATCTATTGCTGAATTCTTGTTAGTGGAAACAGATATTTTGCACCCCAAATCCTACTGATGCTCTTCTCAATAAAGAGTGACAACAAATGTAATTGCTATCAGAAATGTTTGAGAACTACAATTGTTGTCTCAATCATTTTGATGGCTGTGTAGTATGTGACTAATAAAGCATACCCAGATGGCACTATTATTACAGCATTAGAGCAACTCAGTTATTATTACCAATGTTAATATAATAGCCACATAATGGATTGTTATAATTAAACTGTAATTAAAACAGAATAGTCTCTTGTCACAAATTCTTCTTCTTGCCCTAATTCTTTTTATCTTAGCAAGGGACATAGAGGACATGAAGAATTAATTTATTGCTTGGCAAAGGTACATTTGATTGGTAATTGAGTTGAAACTGAATTGTTTATATAAGGCTGCAATATATAAGCACAGCAGTTTTGATCTTCCACGGTAACTACAATATAGGAATGAAATCTCAAAGCCTCATTCCAAAATATGTATCCCAGACATTTATTTTGACTGAATTATGAGGCCATTAAAGAACTTCAGGAACGCTGAGGAATGCGGAAGGAACAACAAGGGACACTGGAACGCTGAGAGATGAGGAGTGCATCAGCTCCCCCTGGTGGCCAGAGTTTGCCTCTGTTCATCTATATGTGTGTATGTGGAAACGGCAGGGATTGTCTGCTAAGTATGTGTACCTGTAATCTGCTCTGAGTCCCCTTCAGGGTGAGAAGAGCGGAATATAAATAAAGTGTATTATTATTTATGTGATTTTTAAAATGTTTTTTAAACGCTTAGTATTAAAGGTTTTCAAAACAACAATAAGAGGCAGTGGGATTCACGATATGCAGGGTTGAAAATCAGAAAGAAGCTATTAACAAGTTCGTATTCTACCTAAACGAAGTATTGATTTCAGCTAACAGCCATGTTTCTTTGTAAAAATTTAATGTAATGGTTTGTGATAAGGAATATCAGACAACCCGGTTTTGTTTCAAAGCCAAATGATACTATCACCATTAATGGCAAAAATTATTAGGACACGGAAAGTAGCAACTTACATTTCAAATACAATGTTTCCTTAACTGAGACCAAGGCTATATCTATGCTGCAGAATTAATGTAGTTTGACACCACATTGATTGTCATGACTCAGTGTGGAGGAATCATGGGAACAGTAGTTTTATAAGGTCTTTACCCTTCTTTGCCAAAGAGTGCTGGTACCTAACCAAATTACAACTCACAGTATTCCATAGCACTGAGCAATGGCAGTTAATGTGGTGTCATATCGAATTCATTTTCAATGAAAATGCAATTTTAGTTGATACCGAGCAAAAGGCCACAACATATCAGTATAGCATTTGACAAAAGAATAGAGTGATAGAAAGACGGAAAGAAAGAAAACGGAAAAAGGAGTAGTAATTTGCAGCACGTATGATAGCAAGGCCACATCTTATAAAGACAAAGGAAGGGGTGGATGCTGTAGTCAGAAAGTGGTAGATAACATTTGTTCCCCCATAAGTTTGGCTTAATTCAGTGTTTACCAACCTTTTTTGAGCCGCGGCACACTTTTTACATTTACAAAATCCTGGGGCACACCACCAACCAAGATGACACAAAATGACACTCTAACTCAGTAATACATATAGTTAATTGACCTTGAGTTTTGGAGTTGTAGTTCACCTACATCCAGAGAGCACTCTGGACTCAAACAATGTTGGACCAGGACCAAACTTGGCATGAATACTCAATATGCCCAAATGTGAACACAGATGGAGTTTGGGAAAAATAGACAGGGAGCCAGAGGGAGGCCAAGAGCGGTTTCGCGCGCACCAAAGAGGAGGGAGAGAAGGGAGGGGTGGGGCCCTGTGGGGAGCCTGGCGGAGCCGCAAACCGGGAGAACGGCTCCCCGCAAGGAAATGGAGGAGATGCATCTCGGCCCCTGGCTGCTTCCAAAGCACGTTTTGGGAGCAGCCAGGGCCCGGGATTTCCTCCGTTTCCCTAGGCTCTCCCTCACAAGCGGAAAGAGAGCCTGGGGAACAGGCCCTGCCTGGGACCCGGGTTTGGCCGGCTCGCGTCTCCCGCAGGGCTAGGCGGAAGTTGCGAGACGGCCAAACTCGGTTCCCAGGCAGGGCCTGGGCCCTGCGGGGAGCCTTTCTTCCAAGGCTCCCCGAGGTGCCCAGGCCCACCCTGGCAGCTGGGATGGGCCGGCTGGCTGGTGCGCGGAGGGGAAACGGCCGAATGAGGCAGCGCCCCAGCCCCTTTTTCTTTGCCGCCGCCCGGCCCTTCCTCCTCCTCCTCCCCCAAGCAGCAGGCAGGAGGGGGAAGAAAGGGGAGGTAAGAGACGTTTTCGCGGCACACCAGATGATCCGTCACGGAACAGTAGTGTGCCCCAGCACAGCGGTTGGGAAACACTGGCTTAATTTATACATAATGAAGGAAAGGGCGATCCTAGTAAAGAAGACTAAAATCTTCAGGTCTTTATGGAAAACTGAAATCTGACAGTTGCTAGCCTGAGGAATAGCACTAGCCAGCATTTCTTTGAAGATAATGGTTCTTCTGCCTGGAGTCAAAGGTCCATTGTAGTACTTAGCACAATGTGACTATCTTCCAGAGATAAAACAAATTGAAATCACACATTAATTTTAATGGGGTAGTTTAATGGGGTCAGCCACCCTAGACATCTGAACTTGACACTTGGGAATAAGTGTATTTTTTCAGATTTCTTTAGTTAGCTTCCCATCTATTTATCTTCCATCTACAGAAGATGCCATCTTTGCATCATCAAAAAGAGTGTGTATGCAGCGGGTGAGGGCAAAACCAATTAGTAGCTCTCAATCCCACGTTCCCATCACCTATCTTCCCATTCCACTTTTGCACCGTACACACATCCACCTATCTTCCCATTCCACTTTTCTCCCTCATGTACATCCTGACATTACAAAATGGCAATAAAAATAAAATATATTGTGTGGAAGTACGTAGAATAGTAAAAAAAACTTTATTATGGTACAGACCAGAGAAAAGCACCCTTGGAATTATGATAGTATGTGGGATATTGTTGCCTTACGATGTTGCTGGACCATAGATTCTTGAAGTGGCACAACTGCACAAATGAAGAGAGGTTGATATTGAATATGCTCATCTGGCATGTATACATAATTCAACTGCTGTGGAATAATGGCTTTGTGTGATAAAGTTCTAAGCATCAAACAGTAGCAGTATGCTCCTTGTTTGTTTGTTTAAAAATACATTACATTTCTATGAATGTTACCTCTCTGAACATATCTCCCTTTATGAACCATCTAGAATGTTGAGATCTTCCGGGGAGGCCCTGCTCTCGCTCCCACCTTCTTCGCAGTTGCGTTTGGTGGGGATGAGAGACAGGGCCTTCTCGGTGGTGGCCCCTCGACTGTGGAACGCCCTACCTAGGGAAATAAGATTGGCCCCCTCCCTGTTGTCTTTCCAAAGACAGGGGAAAACCTGGCTTTTCAAACAGGCTTTTCCGAGCACAACATAGCTCTATGAATGTACGAAATGACCCGATGATGAATTGAATGGTAACACAACATAGTTAACACTCACAATAATGTTTTTAGGCTGTATGGTTTTTAATATTTTGTAATTTTTAAATGTAGATTTTATACTGTATATTAATTGCTTAATGCTTTTTTTTGTTGTTTTTAATTGTTATTGTGTTATGGCATTGAATTATTGCCAACTGTAAACCGCCCTGAGTCACCCTTGGGCTGAGAAGGGTGGTATAAAAATGTCGTAAATAAATAAATAAATATATAATTTCTCTTTAATTATTATATTTAATAGAGATGGTTAAAAATTATCAGAAATATAAGCCTAAATTTAACTGCTAGCCTAAACTATAATATGCCCAATGAATTTGCTGATAAATACTAAATCAAAACTCATATAAATCTCATTAATTCAGAAGGTGTAATCTAGTTGGGAGTAGCAATTGGGTTTGTATCTTTCTTCCATCTTTATCCATCACTTCCATAGCAGTTTTGCCACTGAGTCTTGGTTTTCCAAAAGTGTATGGTAAGATATCTGAAGCTATATTTAGGAATTCTAAATACTTTCCTCCTCTTTTTATCTGAATTGATGAATAAATGTACTTGATAGAAATTAGATCTTTTGGCAGTAGAAAACTGACTGTGCAGTCCTATTGCATATTTATTCATAATCAAGTCTTTGTGTTCTGAACTTCTGGGTGCATTGCTTTCATTCACATTGCTTTTTGGCTTTCTTCTGAGCAGATTTATTTATTTATTTATTTATTTACTTACTGTATTTCTAACCCGCCCTTCTCAACCTCCCCGGGAGGGTGGGGGGAATCAGGGTGGCTTACAAGGCACAAATTAGATGCCGGCAGCAATACATAATATAAAACACTAATACAACAAGATTAAAACATCAACATTAAAACATTAGCTATCCAGTTAATTTAAAAATCTATCTATAAAATCCACATTCAATCAGTCAATCAATGGGGAAGCCGTATTTCATGTCCGTTGTTAAAACAGTCCATTCCAGATAAAGTGCTGCAATTACTGTGTAAAGACCTGGTCCCACTATCACGATTTTACTTTCTTCCTGAAAGCTAGGAGGGATGAGGTTGATCGTATTTTGCTTGGAAGCAAATTCCACAGGCGGGGTCCACAGCCGAGAAGGCGCTGTCTCTCGTCCCCACCAGCACCTTGCCTTTCCTATAGGCACTCCTGGCCTACCTATCCCTCAGGATATGAAATAGAGATTAGGTCACTAGCTCAATCTCCAGAACTGCTTCTCACTACAGCTCCAAACCCCTGACTACTCCTTATTGATGTTTCTAAAACCTCCACTCTCTCCAACCGCCAAAACCAACTGTAGGCATTTACTGCCTTTCCCAGGACTCGGCCTTTTACTTAGACTGGCAGAGGTAAAGAAAAGAAAATTGCCCTGCCACATTTTGAAATCTCAGACTGAAGTATTCGCTTTGTTACATTGGTGGCAGTGGTGCCACGGTGGTAGTAGATGCTTTATTACAATTGGTGCCAGCGGTGGGATTCTAAAGCAGGGGTGGGCAACCTATGGCCCGTGGGCCGAATCTGGCCCGGCAGCCAATTCTGTCCTGCCTGGGAGAAGGGCGTCGAGGGCGGGGTCAAGAGGAAGGGGTGTTGCTGCCGCCATCCCATCGCGGGCTCTGTGGGGCCTGTGTCGGCAGACAGGCCAGAGGAGCGGCGGCTTTGGAGTGCCTGCCATCCCTGGAGTCGATCCGGGCCTGCAACGGGAGCACTCGGCGACCTGCGGGGGCTGATCGCCGTGGTGACCCGGAAGACTGAATGGTCTTCTGGGTCGCCACGGCGATCAGTCGCCTCAGATTGCCGAGTGCTCCCCCTGCAGGCCAGGATTGCCTCCAGGGATGGCAGACACTCCAAAGTTGCCACTCCTCCGGCCTGTCTGCCAACACAGGCCCCACAGAGCCCGCGACGGGATGGCTGCAGCGGCACCCCTTCCTCTTGGCCCCACAGGGCGATCAGCTGGGGAACAGCTGGGGGCGAGAGCGGGCGGAGGCCTGCAGCCTCTGATCACCTGCTGCTCTGCTCTCCTCTGCTGCGGTGGCGGCTGGGTCTGCTTTGCCATCCTCTGGGCTGGGTCCATTGGGCCATTCCATCTTGGTTCGCACCTTATCTTCTTGAATTTTATTTTATTTTATTTTAGTGGTTTTATTATTATTTTATAATAATTTTATTATAATAATATAACAAATAACATAATATAATGTTATATTATATTATAATTTCAATATATTATACTCTCAATATATATATATACTAGCTGTACCCGGCACGCGTTGCTGTGCCCTATTTAGGAGATGCGAGAAAGTCTGAGTATGTAAGGGTTGGAATTGATGTTACTTATGGTCTTGGTGGGGTCATGGCTGTGTTGTTGTGGGTTGTTCTGGTGGGTGGGATGTTGAAGTCCTGGGAAGTTGTCAGCGTGTGGTGTTGCTGGCGTTCTGCAGAGCTTGTGGATATACAATGTTTTTTGTCTTTCCGTCTGCTGTGTCGATGTAGCAGGGCTGTCCAACTGCCGGCCCTGCAGGTGTTTTGGACTTCAACTCCCAGAAAACCAAGCCAGGTTACCACCGGTTAGGATTTCTGGGAGTTGAAGTCCAAAACACCTGCAGGGCCGGCAGTTGGACAGCCCTGATGTAGAGGTTCTGTGGTTTCTCAACTCTGGATTTGAAAAAAGAAATTGTGTTTCTGTTCTGGCATTTGTTCTGCCCTTTTTTGTTTGATGTATGTAGCATTGTGAGTGTGTCGTCCGATGCTGTTCTTTTTAGAAGGCATGACTTGTCTTTTGAGTCAGTTTCTGCCTATGTGGAAGGAAGGAATGACATATAAATGGGTTGAGCAGTAGACACAAGGTTGTGTTATGTGCGTATTGTGTTGTGTGTAGGTATTACTTTTTTGGTGAGTTAGTGGGTGTGTGGTGGAATTGTGGGTGGTAGTATGTTGTGGAATGCTTGTGTGGGTGGGGTGTTTTGGGTGTTTGTGTGTGTTTGTAGAGTATCAGTGCAGTGCAGTGTTGTGTTGTGGTTGGAGTATAGGTGGAGTTGGTTTTTGTTTGTGGTGGTGGTAGGTGTTGTGTGTGCGGGGTCCCGTAAGGTTGGGGGGGGTGGGTTGTGATAGGAAGTTGTGTTGTGTGGGTAGGAATTGCTAGAGAATTGCTCCCTCATAGAGTTTGGTTTTGTCAGTTTAACCCTCAAACACCAACTGACTGAACTCAAATCACTCAGCATTCTATCCTAGCCTTGGCTGGCTGTGCCCAGCGTTACTATGGTTACTCAGCCTCCCTGCATTTTGTGTGGGCCAATGTTGGCCAATGGGTTTCGCTGGCTGCCGCAGAGGATGCTGGGAAATGTAGGTTTTTTTGTATCATTGTTTTGGGGGCCTTCTAGGTTTTGGGGGGGGAAGTTTCTTTGCTAAAAACCTTCCTTGCCTGAGGCCTGTTGGCAAGTTTGGTGTCTCTGCCTTAGAAGGTTTCTCTGTCTCTGTCAGTCGTTCGATGACAGGACCTCCTTTATATAATAGATATACTATAATATAATAATTATGATATGAATACTAATAATATATGAATATTTCTTGATAGATTAATATGTTAATATTAATGATGTGTAATATATAGTAAATATAGTAAGTAAGTAAATAATTAAATAATGTAGATTAGAATGTAGCTCCGCCCTTAGGTGCGGCCCTCCATAATATTTTTTGGCTCTCGTGTGGCCCCTAGGAAAAAATAATTGCTCACCCCTGCTCTAAAGGAAGGTCCACCCTGCACAGTTGGTCAAACGGTCAGACACACCTCGTTACATTAACTCCCTTAAGTTTTGTCTGGCACATTAAGGGAGAAGTGATGAATACATAACACACACTCTTCTATTCCTTTGTTTGTCATGACTTCACAAAACTTTTGGGATAGATGCCTCAATCTGGCTAATGATGGTGCTATCTCAGCTCTGACTAACATATTTCTAATGCAGTGCATTCAACACATTCAGATATGTACTGAAGTGAGCAGTACTAACGGAGGGGAGTAAAACAGAAGGGGACATGGGAAGGAAGTAGGGGTGACAAAAATTGGATGGATGGTGGTGGTGATAATGAAGTAATAGGGAATGGAAAGGATATGACAACCTGAGAAGCCAGTGAGTTGGTTTTCTTCTTCTCACTGCTTTGCTTGCAAAGCCGGTTGCCAACCAGGGCATTTGCTTTCATTAATAATGATATTTTCTGTGAAATGCAACAGCTTGAAGAGCAATCCCAAACAATTTATAGTATTAGAAATTAAATGAGGCGTGTGCTTCATTCTCCTCCCATATGCCTTTTATCTTTGGTGTGAGAGCGAGAATGGTACCCTGAAGACTGGTAACGCATACTATAAAGAAAGAATGGCTTGAAGCGAGCTATATTTTAGACATTCCCCATCCTATGTTCCAAGTTTTTTTTCCTATCTACAGTACTTTTGTGTCTGACTGAAATATGTAGAACTAAAAGAAATAAATTATTGGAAAGCACTGCCAATAGCATGCTACACACATTTAGAGGAGTGGATGGGAAGTCCGTAAATGCAGCTACCAAAACAAAATAAATCTTTAGTCCCGAGAATGGTCAAAGATCTTGATACTGTACCATACCATAGTGTATTGTTTCATTTTTGTTCACCTCAGAAATCAAGGTTTAGCAGCCACTGTGAACGTGTGAGTGTGTGGTTTTAAAAGTCCTCTTTGATATTTATTTTCCGTGGAAAGTGTAGCTATAGTGAGCATTCTATTTATGTTTCCTCCATTTCTTCAGAACTTCGAGTTTCTACCGAATTTGTTCTAATAAAATGAGGGCCACAGCCAAGCAAAACAGCAGCATAGTGAATGCCAGCAAGTGCATAGGAACAACTTCCACACGTACAAATAGAAAGGCTGGCTGGCTTACCTTACCTTTGCAAACAAGATCCCCTTACTGTAGCAAAAGGCTTGCCCCTTAACAGACAACTCACAGTTTTACATAGTTTCAGTTAAAACCTACTTCCTGAAAACGAATGTAGCGGAAACACAGTCTACAATCTTATCCATACTCATTAGAACAGTGGTTCCCAAAGTGGGCGGTACCACCCCCTGGTGGGCGGTGGGGCAATCTAGGGGGCGCTGGAAGGCTCAGGAGAATTTGGGGGGCACTGAACCCCTGTAAGGGGGCAGTGAGGGTAGTGGCGTGAGCCAGGCAACAGGCTACCATCCATCTCTGTCTCCCCCCCTCTCTCTCTCCCTCTCTCTCTCTGTCTCTCTCTCTCTTCTTGTTGCACCTCAGATCGCGGCAGCCCCTCCTCGCCCCTAGATCACACACACCAGGCAGATGCAATAAATGTACTTTTATTTAGAATAGAAAATAGTCCAAAGGTATAAAGATGCAAAGGCAATCAAAGTAAATCCAAAGATAGTCCTAAAAGTTCACAAGCTGGCAAGCCGAAATGGCTTAAGACCCATGGAAAGCAAACGTGAGTAACAAGGCAAACCGCTCCTGCTGTCACAGGAACTTGGAATCTTGAGCATGAAACCTTCCAAACTGAACATAGCTTCAGGTCTGACTAGAAAGGCTTGAACACAATCTAATAAAGGAAACGATCTCCTGTGTGCCCAGCGCACCCCCTTCCTCAAACTCCAATCTCTCCAGGAGGATCTGATACTGGCCCTCCTGTCAAATTCCGGCTTGTTAGCATCCCCAGATGTCTCACTATCAAGCTGAGAACCTCGATCCTCCCTTTCCTTGGAATGCTCGCCTGGCAAGGGAGTGCAGAAATTCTCGTGGGACTCAAGGTCGCTGGGCCTCTCACTGTCGAATTCAGAACTAAATTCCATGGAGTCATCATTATCCTCATCTGCAGTTACATACCCATGTAACCATCCATCATCCCAGGCTAAGTCTTCCTCTGCAGACCCGTATCCATCAGGCCACCCATCATCCCCAATCTGACCCTGATCAGCTGGGACCCCTGGGGTCTGTCTATGGCCACTAGGCTGGAACACCACACTTCTCCCCTCCTCCTGCTCCCTCCTCCTCCTCTCGCCAAGCAAGGGATAATAATAATAATAATACCTTTGGGGTTCCCTTCCAACTGGTTGAGTCTTCTAACAATAATAATAATGTCCTTCAACATATTTAGTGGAACGTGGATTCAGTGTGGTAACCAATTTATTAACAAAAAAAGAAACCGATTGCAAAATAGTCAATCGCGATGATTTGAGATTACTGCTGACGAAAATAGAGCCGAGGATTACCAGATTGGTAGCAGCATACCAGGTTCATCCTTCTCATTAAGATGATTTTGAATGTTTTAACTTCTTTTTGTATTAACTTTCTATTCTAAGTTCAATAAATAGTTTCATAATTTCAAACTTCAATGTTTCTAATTTACAACTTTCTTTATTATATTTTACGAAAAAGGTAGAAATATTAATACATATATCTTTCTGTTTAATTGCTATTAAAAATTTAAAAATTAATTTCTAGGGGGGCGGTGAGTAAAAAATTTTCTGGAAAGGGGCCGGTAGCCAAAAACGTTTGGGAACCACTGCATTAGAAAGTCAGTCCAGTTGAATTGACAGTTGGGGCAAAAGAGGTATTCTATTATGTTGGTGTACCACCCACTTCACTGCTCAACAGTTCCCTCTCCTGAGCAGTTGGTCTCATCTTTTGATTGCTGTTGCTACTGTGTTTCTGGGCCGGAGAGATAGCACAGTGGTAATAACAGTTGTGCTTGCAATCTGAAGGTTGCAAGTTCGATTCCCGAGCTGGCTTGGACACCCAGCTGTGAGCCCTGTCCACTGTTCACCCAGCAGTTCGAAAACAACTGTGATTAGATGAACTGGGAACCTGCCAAAAGTGGGGGAGGATTCTTTTCAGTAAGGACTTTACAACACCTGAATAAATAAAGATCGGCTGTAGGAAGGTGGAATGCGGAGCAGAGGAACAGAGGCCCTCCGTCATGAGGATGAAGCAACAGCACTCCCTTGTGACGTAATGACGCACCCTGTGATAGCCAGAAGAAATCCTTCAAAAATTGTATGTGTTGTATTGTAACTGTATGTATTCCAGCAGGGATTGTCTGCTGTATGTGTGATGTAATCCGCTCTGAGTCCCCTTCGGGGTGAGAAGAGCGGAATATAAATAAAGTGTATTATTATTATTATTCAACATCCATGCTGAAACTATCCTAGTGGAAGTGTTTCAGGACCTCATGGATAATATTTGGACCCATTCATACTGCTGGGCACATGTGGAATCTGGAATTCAATAGAATCATAGAGTTTTGAAGTTACCACAGACACCACACACAAGTGTTACTTGATTCAACTCTGCTAAAACTGCAGGTTTCGTGTCCAGAGGGTAAAGCTTCCAAAATACTAAAGAAACAGATGGGTTGAAGGCAAAATCATATGCAAAGAAGATGTCAGTGAAGATGGTCCTCCAAATAACTGATGCCACAATAGCAAACGCATAACATTTTGACAGCTATTCAAGAAACCCATGCTGGCTCCTGATTGGTTTAGAATCTGTTTGGCTAGGATCTGTATCCTAAATGCCTCAATTCTTTGTCTGATGTCATGGCTTTTTTTTTGTGGTGGTGATAGGAAAATTAAGAAACTGTCATTGCAGCATTGAAGTCTCAGTTCATTTATTGATCTGTCTTTGAGAGGGGTGTGATCATAAAAGAATGTAATATGGCAGTTGCCAATGGGGTCATGATGAGCTTAATGGTTGGCTCTGGGGAACACAATGGTGATAGTACACAACAGGTGCTTGAAGGTGATGACCATTTCAATTGATGTTGCAAGGATGAGCTGGCTTGGGACACAGGAGATGGACTGTTCCCATAGATAGCCCTAGTCTTATCAGGAAAGAGAGGAAGAGGGCCAGGAACTCTGATGCAAGCTCATTATGTTCTCCTATCGCGTTTCCCAATTCATTGTGAGGCGGTGGACAATTGCGATCGGATAATGATTCTGGAAATGAGATACGGAGAATTCATGCTTTATTGATTTTATAGTTCATGGAATTTTATGGATGTTATGTGCTTTTAATCTGTTTTATATTATTGTGGCACTGAATTGTGCCATTTTGTAAACCGCCCTGAGTCGCCCTTGGGCTGAGAAGGGCGGTTTAGAAATATAGTAAATAAATAAATAATTTAAGGGATTTTTCCATGGAGTCTGGTAAGATATTAGTCAACATTCCAGGGTTCATTCATAAAGAGATTGCAGCAGGCAAAGGCGTTCGCCGTATGTCCAAATGGAGCCGCTTGTCTCAATTTATATTTTACTAGCTGTCCCCTGCACACGTTGCTGTGCCATAGTCTGTGGCTAACCCTTTCTACCCACATGGTGTGTGTGTGTATATGTGTGCTGATGTTTGTGTGTATATGTGTATGTGTATTTTGTGTATGTTTGTGTTTTTATGTATATGTGCAGGTATATATGTGTGTTTGTGTGCGTGTCTTCATGTATATGTGTGTGCTGATGTGTGCATGTATATGTGTATGTGTGTGTTCTTATGTATATGTGTATGTATGTATGTGTGCATGTGTGCATGTCTTTATGTATATGTGTGTGTATGTGTGTGGTGATGTTTGTGTGTATATGTGTGTATGTGTATGTTGTGTATGTGTGTGTTGTGTATGTGTGTATTCTTATGTGTATGTGCATGTATATATGTGTGTATGTGTGCATGTCTTTATGTATATGTGTGTGAGTATGTGTGTGCTGATGTGTGTGTATATATGTGTATAATATGTATGTGTGTGTTCTTATGTATATGTGCATGTACATATGTATGTATGTGTGCATGTTTTCATGTATTTGTGTATATGTTTGTGTATGTTTTCTCTCTCTTTCTGTCTCTGTCTCTCTCTTTTTCTCTCTTTCTCTCTCTCTCTCTTTCTGTCTCTCTCTTTCTCTCTCTCTCTCTGTTTCCTCCCCCTCATTTCCTCCCTCCCTCCCCCCTTCCCCTCCATGGCCCGTTCCTTACCGATGGCTGGCTGCCCGGGCATGGCGGAGGGGCGAGGAGAGCCCTTCCGGCGAGGAGGACGAAGCGGAGGAGGGAGGAGGCGGAGGCTGGCCGGGAGGAGGAGGTGGTGGCGACATGCGGTGCTGCTGCTTCCGGTTTCCTCCTCTGCCTCCTCCTCCGCCTCCCGGCCAGCCTCCTTCTCCTCCTTCCTCCAGTTCATCCTCCTCGCCGGCTCCATTGCAGCGATGGCCTTCCCCACCCGGCAACGGAGCCGGCGAGGAGGACGAAGCGGAGGAGGGAGGAGGCGGAGGCTGGCCGGGAGGAGGTGGTGGCGACATGCGGGGCTGCTGCTTCCGGTTTCCTCCTCTGCCTCCTCCTCCGCCTCCCGGGCAGTCTCCGCCTCCTCCCTCCTCCAGTTCATCCTCCTCGCCGGCTCCATTGCAGCGATGGCCTTCCCCGCCCGGCAACGGAGCCGGCGAGGAGGATGAAGCGGAGGAGGGAGGAGAAGGAGGCTGGCCGGGAGGAGGTGGTGGCAGGGGGCTGCTGCTGGCTCACCTCCCGGGCAGTCTCCGCCTCCTCCCTCCTCCGGTTCCCTCCTCGCCAGCTGGCGATGGCCTTCCCGGCCGTGGTTCCTGCTTTCCTGGGAGGGGCTCGGCCTGTTTGGGAGGGGGGGAGAGCGCTCTGGCTGCCATGTGCGAACGTTCAGAGCGCGCGCTGGCAGCGAAGAGGACGGGATGCCAGGTCTGTTGGGCAATTTTTGGGGGGTTGTGTTTGGGGGTGTTGGGAGGTATGTAGGGCCGGTTTTTTTGGCCCTATAGGTCCCTTGGGGTATCTTGGTATAGGCTGCCGAGTTTAGTGCTTCTGCGATGTATAGTTTCTTTGTCTACATGCGTCATTGCACGGCCGTTGTCTTTTTATATAGAGAGATATAATTCAAAATGTCTTTGGGAGAGTGGCAATTTCTTGGTAATAAAAGCATTTCCAACAGATCGCTATCTAGTCTCTGGTCCCCCTCTCCCAAAGAGAGGCAGCATATTCCAGAAAGTTCTTCCTAATGTTTAGGAATTTGTTTCCTGTGATTAATGAGATGATAATTATATTGATGTGGAGGAACTTTCTCAATAGCCATTGTCATGAACAGACCAGTCCCTGGTCAGATTTGAACTCACTGAGACTCTGCAGGGGTGGTGGGATGGTTAGCAAGGCCCATTCAGGGAAATAGGTGGATTCAAGTTGTTTATTAAAGTTCTTAAATAACTTCTTGTTGCCTCGGGAGATGATTCTCTTGAAGCTCCATTGGTTTCTAGAATGGGGAAGAGTTGGGAAACAAACCTACTTAAGCATCTCTTCTTGCAGTGTGGAGTCTGGCTCTTTAGGTAACCAATGTTGATGAAGGGAGTGAGGCTGAGACTAGAGAAATGTTGATGGGAGATTCAGGGTCTGATTCGACAGTCTATAGCCTTTGTGGTTCCTCCACCATTTCCTGAATCACAGCCAGAAACCCTGGGGTATTGTGTGATTTCAAGACTGTTTGGCCATGTTCTAGCAGCATTTTTCTCCTGATGTTTCACCTGCATCTGTGGCTGGATCTTCAGAAGAGAAAATGATGCTAGAACACAGTCATATAAGATCAGGCATTAGATTAGATTTCTCTAAGATCAGGCACTGTACCCAAGGACTGGAGGGAGGCAAATGTAACTCCGATCTTCAAGAAAGGATCCAGGGGTGATCCAGGAAATTATAGGCCAGTTAGTCTAACCTCAGTTCCAGGCAAAATGATGGAAACCATTATTAAAGAAAAAATTACTAAGCACATAGAAGAACAGGCATTGCTGAAGGAAAATCAACATGGTTTCTGCAAAGGCAAATCATGTCTTACTAACTTGATAGAATTCTTTGAGGGTGTAAATAAACACATAGATAAAGGGGACCCAGTCGATATTGTTTACCTTGACTTTCAAAAGGCTTTTGACAAAGTCCCTCACCAAAGGCTCCTAAATAAGCTCTTCAGCCATGGAATCAGAGGACAGGTCTTGTCCTGGATTGGAACCTGGCTAAACTGTAGGAAACAAAGAGTGGTAATAAATGGACACTTCTCTGGATGGAAAGAGGTGAGAAGTGGCATACCCCAAGGTTCAGTTTTAGGACCGTTACTTTTTAATTTATTCATAAATGATCTGGATGTAGAAATAAATTGTGAGGTAGCAAAGTTTGCAGATGACACTAAACTGTTCAGGGTAGTTAAAAATGAAACTGACTGTAAAGAGCTCCAGAAAGATCTCTCGAAATTGAGTGAATGGGCAACAAAGTGGCAAATGCATTTTAAGCTAAACAAGTGTAAAGTCATGCACATCGGGGCAAAGAACCCCAAATACACTTATCAACTGATGGGATCAAAGCTTTCTGAGACAAACCAGGAAAGGGATCTTGGGGTTTTGGTGGACAGCTCAATGAAGATGTCAACCCAGTGCGCTGCAGCAGTGAAAAAAGCAAATTCTATGCTTGGTATGATCAAGGAGGGAATCGACAATAGGTCGGCAAATGTTGTATTGCCTCTCTACAAATCTATGGTGAGGCCACATCTGGAGTACTGTGTACAATTCTGGTCACCGCACCTCAAGAAGGATATAACGGAACTGGAAAAGGTACAAAGAAGGGCAACAAAAATGATCCACGGGATGGAGCAGCTCCCTTATGAAATCAGGTTGCAACGCCTTGGTCTTTTCAGCCTTGAAAGACGGCGTTTAAGAGGTAACTTGATCGAAGTGTATAAAATCATGCATGGGATAGAAAAGGTGAATAAAGAAAAAATATTTTCTCTGTCACACAACACTAGGACTAGGGGGCACTCCCTAAAGCTCCAAGGTAGGAAAGTTAGGACTAATAAAGGGAAACATTTCTTCACCCAGGGGGTCATTGGGTTATGGAACTCACTTCCAGAGGAGGTTGTGACAGCTGTCAGCCTGGACAGCTTCAAGGCAGGATTAGACAGATTCATCGATACCAAGGGAATCAGTAGTTACTGAAATGGACATCCAAGTGCCACCTCTGTGTTGATGGAGGCAGGCAGGATTTTCCCCGGGTACTGGTTGTGGGGGTCAGGAGCAGGTGAGGGTTTTGCCCTCCTTTCTGCTAGAGATCCCTGTGTACAACTAGTGGGCCACTGTGTGACACAGAATGCTGGACTAGATGGGCTGAGGCCCGATTCAGCATGGCTCTTCTTATGTTCTTATATAGCCCGGTGTAAGGACTCTCTATTTTTCACCTACAACTGTGGCAGGGTAGTTTTCTTATCCCCCCCTGACCACCAATTTATATAAAGACTTCTTTTTATTTCCACTTGCTGCCACCATATAATGTAATAAGTATTCAAACAGGTCAGCTTTTCCACTGACCTTTCGATTACTGTGTCAGGGCAGGGTATCCCTCTAACCCAAACTCCCACTGACACTATTTGTTAATTTTTGCTGCTACTATTCACTATACTTAGCTACCCACTAGGAAGAATTTGTTTTCAAGGCTTGAGTGTGAAGTAGTTACACGGGGAGATATCTTTGTTAAAGAACTGCAAAGCTTATTCAAACAATATTCTAAGTGTGGCGGTTTAGAGTTCAGAGCTTAGGTGGTTACAGTATCTTCTTAGAGACATGTATCTTAAGGTTACAATACACTAACTATGGAGATGCAACTTGATACTATATAACTGTACTCCCAGAACCAATAGCTCAGCAGTCTTTACACTAACTGTTTGTCCTTTAAACCCAACTGCTTTCCTAGCAGTTCAAACACAGCTTTTCTTCTACTCTCTCACAGAATAGAGTCAGAGTCCTCTTTAAAACCGGCTGACAGCTGGCTAAAATGGTCTCGCTAACTCTCCATACACCCTCTCTCCTTCGACTTTCACTGCCAACTGCCAAAGTTTGAATTTGAAGATTCTAAGGCCAGTTGCAGGCTCCGCCTCCTGTTTCCACGGTAACAGAAACCCCTGGGAGGTTCTGCATGTTAATATCTCTGTTAACCCTTTAGGGTTTGCTAAGTTTTTACCCCTTCAACATATATACATATATATAAATACCAACCATATTAAAAACCTGTAATAAAGAAATATGACTTCACTACACCCAGATACCACAAAATGCCCCAATCTATAACCTATTGATGACGGTGTGCAGCCTGTCTGTTCACAACCATTTCTCAAGTATTGTTTTGGTGCTCACACTGAAAAAGAAAGTTCATTTGAAGCCATGCTCTGTAGCACAATTCAAAGTGTTGGTTATGACCTATATCCAAACTGCCTGACAAACCATATTTTTCCATATGATCCTAAGATCTTCAGAAGAGCCCCTTCTCTTATCATCTTCCCAGGTACTGCTGGTGGGGATACTAGATAGAGCCTTCTTGATGGTTGCATTTAAGCTATGGGACTCCCTTCCTAGCAAGCAAGAATTATCTCATCCTTGCTATCCTTCCATCTGTATGTTAAAACTTTTTTATTCCAAAAATCTTGTAGACCTGAGGGTCTTAAGGAAAGATCTTTTAAGTGATATGGTGTTGTTTTAATTGTACTACTTTTAAAATCCTTAGAAATTTGGACTTGAAATTGATGTATCATGGGTTGAACCGTTTTCTGCACGTGCTGCCACATGTGGATTAGCATGCCAGGGATAGACTGCCTGAGATGGAAAGAATGTCCCCGATGAGGTAATACTATCCATAAATCGACAGAGATATTAGCACAACAAATAATGCCTGAAATATTTATACGTAAAATACCTTCCATTGTAAGTCTTTTTCAACTATTAAAGTCAGATCATTTTTGTGTTAATGAAAGCCAGTACCATTCAGTGCAAAAAAATCCTGTCTATATGATTTGTATTGCCTCTATTCCTGGCGTTGTATTGTGTATGATTATTACATATGAATGGGGCAGTAGATTTGCAATGCATCGACTCAGAAAGTAAGTCACATTGAGTTCAAGTGAGTATAAGATGCAGCCTCGAGGCTTGTTCACGCATGAAATATCTAATCAAATCCCTTGGATTTTCTACCATAAGCCAATGAAAAGAACTGTCTGTAATAATATCTCCCAGATCCAGAATGCATTTGCACTGGACATACTTTAAGGTATATTCAGTGCTTTGGGGCCCTCTACTGCTGGTTGCTCTGTATGGATTGTATTGGTGCTGTTTGTACTGGTACCATTTCTGTCTAAGTGTGATTCATCAAAATGCTTACCATGCTAAGATGGCAGTGAGAAACAAATGTGGTAAAACCTCATGGATGCCATTGCAAATGACTATGCACATGTTTTGAAAAATCTATCCATAGTCTCCCTGCCTGCCTATCTATCTATCTCTGTCTATCTATCTATCTATCTGTCTGTCTGTCTGTCTATCTCTGTCTGTCTATCTGTGTGACCATGAACGACTATGAATAACAGTGAAGGATAAGGACTAAGAAATATAGAATGCATTTTTAATATTTTGCATTTATATTGGGATTCAGAAAATGTGTCAGTTTCAAGAAATCTGGAATGACTGAAAAGAAAGTTCAGCGATTGCCATTGTGTACTCATTCACTCTATAAATATAGTTTGTGGGTTTTTTGTTTTTTATTAAATATTAAAATGTTGAATTAAATTCATAATCTAGAACAAGAAAGAAGATTTGAGTCATTTAACCATAGTACTTGGTTTCTAAAAGTTAACTCTGGTTGTTGTTTTATTTTTAATTTGCTGGGAATTATATAAAATATTGCCTTGTAGTTAAAGTATAACTCTTCTTTTCTTACTACATTGACTATATTATGGTGAAAGCAACTTGGAGATTTACAGTTTAGCTATATATCCCATTTCAGTTTTTAAATTTATTTATTTCCAACATTTCTACCCCGTCCTTCTCAACTCTTGAAGGGGAACTCAGGGCAGCTTACAACGGAAGCATTTCGATGCCGACAACATACAAAAAATACATTACAAACAATATTGTGCAAAAGATAAAACATTAAATTAAAATACATTTAAAACATTACTCATATTATTCATCATATAACCGATTCCATATCTAATTTCAGTCCACATCTAATTTCAGGCAGGTCAAGAAGTCTGTGACTTTTTGAATGAAACACAGGTTTTTGGATAAAAAATTCATTTTATTTTTCAACATAGTCTCCTTTGAGCTCTATACACATTGTACAACGTTTCTCCAATTTTTTTTATCCCTTCCAAAAAATAAGATTTGTTGAGGCCATCAAAATAGGTATTTGTTTGTGAGATGATTTCATTGTTGGAGTCAAATCTCTTTCCGCCGAGCCATTTCTTCAGGTTTGGAAACAAGAAATAGTCACTCGGGGCTAAATCCGGAGAATAGGGCGGATGAGGGAGCAATTTATATCCCAATTCATGGATTGTTGCCATGGCAACTGCACATGTGTGCACCCTTGCATTGTCCTGATGTAAAATAATTTTTTTCTTGGTCAAATGTGGTCGTTTTTTCTCTCTCAAATCCTCATTAAATCGACCCAATAAGTTGGCATAATATTCGCCATTGATTGTTTTACCCTTTTGAAGGTAATCAATGTGGATTATACCATATGCATCCCAAAAAAACGGTTGCCATGACTTTATTGGCTGACAAACCCACCTTGGCCTTTTTTGGCGCCAGTTCACCCCGAGAAACCCACTGTTTTGACTGCTGTTTGGTCTCTGGCCTGTTGTGGTGGATCCACATTTCATCCAAGCTTACGAAACGGCCCAGAAACCCATCCATATTGCGGTCGAACAACACCAAACACTCCTGCGAAATTGTCACACGTTTGCGTTTGTGGTCGATTGTGAGCAAACGCGGCACCCATCTTGCGGAAAGCTTCCTCATACCCAAGTGATCATTTAAACTTGAAACCACTGAGCCTTGTGAGATGCCTATGGCTTCCACAATCTCTCGCACTTTCAATCTCCGATCGGCCAACACCATATCATGAATTTTTTTTCAATTGTTTTGGGTGTAGAGACCTCAACTGGGTGTCCAGAATGTTCGGCATCTTCCGTGCTTGTACGGCCACAACGAAATTCAGTAAACCACATTTTTACCATTGAACTTGATGGTGCAGAGTCCCCATAGTATTTATCAAGCTTAGCCTTGGTTTGAGTGATGGTTCTTTTCTGCAAAAAATAATGCTTAAATGAGCACACGAAATTCACTTTTTTCCATTTTCTCCTCAAATCACACGGTAGTTCTGCTATCAATGGCTGTCAAACACAAACTAAATGATGCAGCCTGTTCAAATTTTGACAGGAGTCAACTGACAGATGCCTGTTGCCAGGAGCAATGTTGCCCCTTCAGTTAAGAGGTGGGAAATTCAAAAAGTCATGGACTTATTGACTTGCCCTCGTAGGCCAAGACCAGCACTTTGAATTGTGCTCGGAGGTGGACCGGCAGCTAGTGGAGCTGACATAACCCTGACTTTTGTTTAAATAGATAACAGAGGGGTGGTATGTTCCCTATATGTCGCGCCAAAAAAAACCCCATTTCATTTTCTTCCATTCATTTTGTTACTGAGCCAAAAAAAAAAATCAGAAGGAAGAAGCTTAGCAATAATACAGTTTATGCCTAGGCTTCAATAAACATGCAATAAAACATTCATATGAAGTTGACATCTATATCCCATTTCGGAGTTTCCCTGTGCTGATAAGCTCAGACAAATGGAGAGGAAGGAAAACACAATTGGAATAGCTGGTTTGTTTACCTCAGTGGTTCTCAACCTTCCTAATGCGGTGACCCCTTAATACTGTTCCTCATGTTGTGGTGACCCCCAACCATAAAATTATTTTCATTGCTACTTAATAACTAAATTTTGCCACTGTTATGAATAGTAATGTAAATATCTGATATGCCAGATGTATTTTCACTCACTGGACCAAATTTGGCACGCATACCTGATGTGCCCACATTTGAATATTGGTGGTGGGGTTTTTTTGATTATGTTCTTTGGAAGTTGTAGTTGCTGGGATTTATCATTCACCTAGAATCAAAGAGCATTTTGAACTTCACCAATGATGGAATTGAACCAAATTTGGCACACACAACTCCCATAACCAATAGAAAATGCTGGAAGGGTTTGGCGGGCATTGACCTTGAGTTTTCGAGTTGTAGTTCTCCTAAATCCTGAGAGCACTGTGAACTCAAACAATGATGGATTTAGACCAAACTTGGCAATATGCCCAAATATGAACACTGGTACAGTTTGGAAAAAGAGACTTGATATTTGGGAGTTGGAGTTGTTCAACTGCCACCATTTTTCGGCGCGGGGCCCTCTTCTCAGCCGAACCTGCTGGACAGGGTGACCCTCCGTCGCCAATATCTACTTTCTTTCTTGACCACCAGACTCATAAAGATATGATGAGGAGACTTTACTTTATAAACAGCTACTATTCAATGAGAGAAATGTATGTGAAAAAGCCTCCTTTTGGTGAGGGAAACTCTCTTGGTAATTGTGAGCTCTTTTCTGACAGGAATCTGCTTTAGGGTGAGACTTGACCTTAATCACTGACGCAGAGAGGTTTGCTTTGATGAATGAACAGTTAACAATTTATTTGTGTACATAGCTTAGTTCCATATAACTTCTTCCACAGAGGCACAGCTTAACAAGGTTGCTTAAACTATTTAAAATACATCCAAAGTCCTAATAGCAGCGCTATTGTCTTTCCCCAGCTCAAATGGCTGTATATCTCCAAGATATAGGCACACTAGCCCTTTTCCAAGTCTTCTGTCTAACCCTTTGCGTGTGCAAGGGTGATACACCTCGCGCCCAATGATAACACAGACACCAGGGTTGGATGAAAATGGCCACAACTCGTTTATTAAACAGAGCAATGGGTTGGCGGCCACGCAAGGTCCAGGATCAGGGTAGTACAGGCCCCCGCGAATGTCCAAAGGCACTTGCAAGCCTGGGTGCGAGCGGCCCAATGCCTCTCCACGGAACTCGGCACCCCAGGGGCCAGGGCGTTATCCCCTACCAACCAAGGGGCGATAAGCCATCCTGATCCAGGGCCCTGCCACCTGCCAACACGGAGTTGCGACAAAGAATATGGTAACACATACATAACCAAGTAACAAACAGCTGAGTAAATGTACAATATGAACATGAATAAGCCATGTACCATGTAGGGAGGGAGGGAGGAAAAACTGCGTTGGGCCCCTGCAAGTGCTGGGGGCAGTCCCAGGCAGCCTATTTATATGCTGCCTGGGCGAAGAGAAGGGCCAGCTAGCCATGTGGAGGGGGAGAGGCGTGGCCAGCCCCCTCATTGGCTAGCTGGCCCTGGCGGCGGAAACTGGGTGCCGCCCAGGGTCTCTGGGAAGGAGAAGCCCTGACCTCCCCCAAGATGGCGACGAGGACAGCCCTACCCCGCAAAAGGGGTTGGCCGGTAAGTCGGCCATGCCCATTCTCTCTCTCTCAGAGTTGGTTATTGTAAACCTCTCTTCTAACTTCTCTCTCTAACTATACACTCTTTTACTGGCTCTATTCATGCCTTAAGGTCTGATTCCTGTCTGAAACTCTAATCTGTCTTCCTGAGCTCCTTACACCTTGAGCTCTCTTTCCTCACTGACCAAGTTTTTCCCTCCTTCGTCTGTTTAGATACATTCTGACTCCTCCCCTGGCAGCTTCAGAGCTATGTTGTCATGACAACGTGCTCTCTCTCTGTGGCACTGCTTTTAATATCAGCACTTATTTTCCCTCCAATTCTCTCTCACTATACCCATATCTATATCTCTTACACAACACAATTAATCACTTCAACACACTGGGATTTATAGTTCACCTACAATCAAAGAGCATTCTGAACCCCACCAATGATAAAATTGGGCCAAATTTCTCACACAGAACTCCCATGAACAACAGAAAATACTGTATTTTCTGATGATCTTTGGCGACCCTCTGACATCCCTCGCGGGGTCCCCCCCCAGGGGAAAACACTCCCCCATGAGCCCCAAATATACTTTTCTGTTGAGAAACACTGGTTTACCTGTTTATTTAGCCCATGATCATCTGAGCAGCAAACCTCAAATATACTTTTCTGCATTAATGGGGTTATTGGGTCAATTTTTGCCCACCCATAAACTCAGCCCCCTCCGATGCCTTTAATGTTAAAATATTAACAGACTCCTTGAGCATGGAATCAAGTAACTGCCCTTTTTCTTTCACCTGTGAAATTTCAAAAGCGGCTTGAAAAGAGCCATTGTTTTCAAGGAATGCCAGGCCTATCTCAGGAAGAAGAAAAAAAGAAACTCTTCATTTTTAGCAGGAATTTGGAGCCTGCCTGAGAAGCTGCTCCTAAGTGAAAGCGACAGCATTCAAGGGCTAAAGATTTCTCTACAAACTGGGCCCCACCCTACTGGGTTTCCTTTTCCCCCCCTTCGCTTCTTCTTTTTTTGCTTCTCCTGCTGAGTGGGTGGGAAGGAGAAGGAAGCCTTCACCACGAAAGCCACTGGACTCAACTACTATTCAGAGCCCAAGACACAAGTCCCTCTGTTCCGACTCCTGTCTTGTGCATTTATGGCACTTAGGGGCATTCATGTGAATAAGCACGTATGTTTAACGAGGGTTTTTGAAACGGGCTCAGACTTTCGTAGGTGGAATACAAGTCAAAGCTACAATACGTGTATTGAAACTCGGACAGAAGATGCTTTTTTTCAAGCTAAAGTAAAAATAATTTCTGAGGTATAAAAAAGGGGTGAATACCCAAGCCCATTTGACCAGGTTTGTTAAACTCACATCGACATATAATATACAGTCATACCTTTCATATGCGAATCCACCAAAACTTGTCAGTGGTGGTTATTTTTAACAAAATTTATATCGGTGCTTAGTTTTTGTTGATATTTGGGGAAAATGATTAGAAGTTTTGAGCATGTGAACTGTATTCCCCTTGTGTCGTGATAATGTGCCCAAAAATACAGTATAAGTAGAACAGACTAACATATGAGAACAAAATTTTCTACAAATGATCATTTATGCCCATGAGTAAAAGAAAAACTTGATTTTAAAAAATCGACCCCGAGTCAACTTATTATCCATGGGTCAATGCAAGTAAAGTAGAGCCTCCGTTAACTAGCACCCACAGGGATTGGTGGATGCCAGATATATAGTTTCTTGTTGCTTGACAGTTACTATTAAAAATAGACCTAAACCTATACCCCATACTATACCATACCATAAACTTTGTGTTGACTTGATATTGATATTGAAATATATATCTATACATCTATCTATACACATCTTCTATACCAGTGTTTCCCAACCTTTTTTGAGCCGCAGCACACTTTTTACATTTGCAAAATCCTGGGGCACACCACCAACCAAAATGACACAAAATGACACTCTAACACAGTAATACATATCGTTAATATGTTTTTAAATGTATTTATACACTCCGTGTGAAACCTGGACCTGTTTTGATGAACACAACATAGATATCCTGGCAGGAATGGTAGAAAGACACAAACTTCCCACACAGAACTCCCATAACCAAAAGAAAATGCTATAAGGGTTTGGTGGGCATTGACCTTGAGTTTTGGAGTTGTAGTTCACCTATATCCAGAGAGCACTGTGGACTCAAACAATGTTGGATCAGGACCAAACTTGGCATGAATACTCAATATGCCCAAATATGAACACAGATGGAGTTCAAGGGAAATACACCTTGGTATTTGGGAGTTGTAGTTGCTGGGATTTATAGTTCCCCTACAATCAAAGAGCATTCTGAACCCCACCAATGATAGAACCGGGCCAAACTTCCCACACAGAACTCCCAGGAGGCAAGAGGAGGTCTGTACTTGGGGAAAGGGAGGTGGGCCTTCCCAATGCATGGAGAGGGAGAGACCAAGTAGACAACGGGTGGGGAGGGGGTCTGTAATTTTGTGCCTTTATCGAGGTAGGTTTCTTGGGGTTTTTATACTTTAACACACAAGACTCCCTCCCCCTCCCCCCCTTTGGAGGTTCCAATTTCCCACAGCGCACCTGATGATCGCTCACGGCACACTAGTGTGCCCCGGCACACTGTTTGTGAAAGACTGTTCTATACACATAATAAAAGTGAAAAATGTGTATGTATGTATGTGGCAGAGCTGTCCACTTACACAGACAGCCTCCGGCCTCCACAAACAGGCTATAGTTCCAAGTGCTGAGAAGCCTCTAAGCAGGGCCGTAGCCAGGATTCTGTTTCGGGGGGGCTGAGTTTGTTTCAGGGGGCTGAGACTGGGTGGAAGAGGGTCTACCCTAGCAAACCTTTTGTATTGTTATCCCAATAACCCCACTAATGTGGGATATAATGAGCATGGTGATCAGATCATGATATCAATAAACATAACAGTTTAAATAATGTACCAGTAAGGCCTTTTCGCGGATCACCCTGAGAATTTCGGGGCTGAAGCCCCTTAGCCCCCCGGCTACATGCCTGCCTCCAAGGCACTCCCTTCATGGATAAAGCAGGTTATAGTGAGTGCCATGAATATGTGGCCCAAACCCTTCCAATGTCCTCCACACACACTACGACCCACTATCCAAGAAATGCTTTCATTCAGGGACAATTTGATCCTAGATTTTAGGTGTTTCCTCCACCACCGGCAGGCATCCCAGGATTCCTTTCTCTTTCCATTTGCATCCATCACCCCACCCACTGCCTCTCCCTTAACCCTTTCCTACCCTTTCCTGTGGCACACAGCAGAGAGGAATTGATCAGCAACTGAACAGACTGGATGGGTTTGGGGGACTGATCCCACACGGTGGGGTTGTAGTTCACCTTGCATCAAGGCACACCCCCTTCAATAATAGATCTGGATCACATTTGGCACGTGGAGCCCCAATGACCAGGTTTAGGGGGAATTGACATTGATTTATAGGAGTTGTAGTTCACCTGCATCCAAAGAGCACTGAACCCAGCCAATGTTGGATCAGGACCAAACTTGACACACAGACTCAACATGACCAACTAGAGGATTCGGGGGTGACTGCCCTTGGCATATGGGAGTTGTAGTTCACTCTTATACAGAGAGTACTAACCCCAGCCGACATCAGATCTGGACCAAACTTGGCACACAGACTCAACATGGCCAGCTGTGTATACAGGCCTGGTCTAGGGAGGAATGACCCACGGTTCTGGGAATTGAGGTTCATCCACATTCTTATGTATTTTGTAACGGGAGCACTAATAAAAACTGCATCAAAGACTCCCTTTTTTTCTAATAAATAATGTTACTAATTAACTACATGATATTACCTAACACCCCAAAACAAACAATGCCTTTTTTCAAATATCCCAGGCACTGCCAGGTACCCTAATTAGTACATATAATAAAAGTCAGTGTATGTGGGTATGTATGTGTGTATGTGTCAGCTTTCTGATTGGCTCCCACTTCCACAGGCCACTGTGACCCGCACGAATGACAGACCTGGACCAAACTTGGCACACATAACCCCCATGACCCACTTTACGTCCTGGTGCCATTTAAGGGAGGATGGACTAGAAATAATGGGATTTCTAGTACTTTAATTTGCTTCGGCTCCCATAGACCACTGTGAAGCCCACCAATGACAGATCTGGGCCAAAGTTGGCACACAAAACCCCCATGATCCACTCTACATCCTGGTGCAGTTTGGAGAAGGATGGACCATGGACAATGGGACTTGCAGTACCCTCACTAACTTCCAGAGACCACTGCAAGCCACATAAACAACTGATAAAGACCAACCTTGCCACACAATGCCTTTCTCAATTAACCCGGGCACCGCCGGGTCCCCAAGCTAGTAGCAATTAAACAAAAATAAAGACAGATTTAGCCTACTGTATGCTTTTTTATTTCAAGTATTATTTCTTCGATATTTTGCTGGTTGCTTGAGAGTTCTGGTTGCTTGAGTACCAGTTAACTAAGAGTCTACTTTACTCTCTTCCATTGCATGTCATCTGGACATTTTGAATGCTGGACTGCAGGTGAGCTCTGGAGGGAGAGGACATTGAAATGATTTCCATTACTGCAACCACCAGAATACCCCAACTCACATGGAAGAGATGGTGTCACCCCCATAGATTTCATCCAGGACCATAAGCTTTCTTTCTGGTCCATTCCAATAGGGTAATTTACTCATGAGTAAGCAAGTGGAATTTCTCCCCCCCCCCCCTTTGCCCAGGAAGCTTGCCATCTTATCGATGGCTGCTGCTCGTATGCTGACACTATCTCCTTCTTGGCTGACATTGCCCTACACTTACATTCCTGCTCTGTCTCCTTCTCCATCTCTGGTGGCAGTACATCCCTTTTCTCCAATTCCTTGGCTAACAGTGACTCTATAGCAGGGGTGCTCATTAGGTAGATCGTGATCTACTGGTAGATCGCGTAGGGCGTCCTGGTTGATGGCAGGCAGGGCGGGAGGAAGGCTCAGTCCCGCCCCGCGGGCTCCCGACGCTGCCCATGTGCAGAAGGCGGTTGGATTGGATGGCCCTTGGAGGTCTCCTCCTATTCTAGGAACCCATTGTTGTTATTATTATTATCAGAGGCTGAATGGCCATCTGTGAGGAATGCTTTGATTGTGTTTTTCCCTTATGGCAGAAGGAGGTTGGACTGGATGGCCCTTGGAGGTCTCCTTTTACTCTAGGAACCTATTGTTGTTGTTGTTACTATTATTATTATTAGCAGAGGCTGAATGAATATTATAATCATTATTATTATGAATAAATTCAGGGGCTTATTATATTCACATTTAGTTGAATTCAGTCTTAAAATATATTACATGGCTCTCACTGAAATAAATTTCCAAATTTTTTGCTTTTATGGCTCTCTGAGTAGTGGGTAGCTAGATCATTTTGACTTGGTTGTTTTATAAGTAGCTCGCATGCTGAAAAAGTGTGAGCACCCCTGCTCTATAAGATGATTCTGAGTACGGCCACCATCAGTAGCTCTTAGAGTCACCATGGCCACCCTCGGGTCCATGGAATTACCTATGATGGGGCCATGTTACCGCACGATTGTGTAAACTCCATGAAACGCCTGTGATTTCCATCGCACTTGGCCGCTTCAGAAAGCCGTTTATCGGCGAAACGGATCGGGGCCCCTGCAGCTGACACCGTTGCGGCGTGCCTGGCGTTTCCTCGTGGCTTACTTCGCTGACCTGACTGTGGTTCCCCCCTGCCGGTTGTCCCCAAGGATGGTGTACCCTGCTCGGGCTTTGAGGCACAGCGCACTTGCGCAGCATTGCTCCCGGCTATCGGCTGTTTAGGAGCACAGATTACAGTTTAAGGCTGTTTGCCTTCACCACTTATTCTTTGCTGTTTGGGATCTTGACGGACGTTATCCCTGGATGCACCTTTCCTCTCCGCCTCTGCCATTGATCCCTGTCCTTCCAGTTTACCTCGCTGCCCTTCTGAGCTACTCACGCCACTCCTCAGGACTCCGCTTGGGAACCGCATTGCGCTTCTCTGTATGGTATTTACGCCAGTTATGTTGTTTATGTAAGCGCCTGGGAACAGCTATTGTCACTGTCCCTTCTCAGCGATATCCACGTGCTTGTTTATATGCCTATATATATGTTATTTTTGATAATACAGTCTCCTTGTGTGTTTTGCTACTTCCCATTACAGTACCATAACTGTCTGTGTAGAACCATGGCCACCCTGCCATGTCGTAGCTAGAGGAGACTACTGTCTAACCCAGTGTCTTTGAATCGGCACAAGCGGGAGTGAAGAACTGTCCTGTCTTCTTTGCTCATTGCTACTGGGTTGTTTAAGAACATAGGAACATAAGAAGAGCCATGCTGAATCGGGCCTCAGCCCATCTAGTCCAGCATTCTGTGTCACACAGTGGCCCACTAGTTGTACACAGGGATCTCTAGCAGAAAGGAGGGCAAAACCCTCACCTGCTCCCGACCCCCCACAACCAGTACCCGGGGAAAATCCTGCCTGCCTCCATCAAAACAGAGGTGGCACTTGGATGTCCATTTCAGTAACTACTGATTCCCTTGGTATCCATGAATCTGTCTAATCCTGCCTTGAAGCTGTCCAGGCTGACAGCTGCCACAACCTCCTCTGGAAGTGAGTTCCATGACCCAATGACCCTTTGGGTGAAGAAATATTTCCCTTTATTAGTCCTAACTTTCCTACCTTGGAGCTTTAGGGAGTGCCCCCTAGTCCTAGTGTTGTGTGACAGAGAAAATATTTTTTCTTTATTCACCTTTTCTATCCCATGCATGATTTTATACACTTCGATCAAGTCACCTCTTAAACGCCGTCTTTCAAGGCTGAAAAGACCAAGGCGTTGCAACCTGATTTCATAAGGGAGCTGCTCCATCCCTTGGATCATTTTTGTTGCTCTTCTTTGTACCTTTTCCAGTTCCGTTATATCCTTCTTGAGGTGCGGTGACCAGAATTGTACACAGTACTCCAGATGTGGCCTCACCATAGATTTGTAGGGAGGCAATACAACATTTGCCGACCTATTTTCGATTCCCTTCCTGATCATGCCAAGCATAGAATTTGCTTTTTTCACTGCTGCAGCGCACTGGGTTGACATCTTCATTGAGCTGTCCACCAAAACCCCAAGATCCCTTTCCTGGTTTGTCTCAGAAAGCTTTGATCCCATCAGTTGATAAGTGTATTTGGGGTTCTTTGCCCCGATGTGCATGACTTTACGCTTGTTTAGGTTAAAATGCATTTGCCACTTTGTTGCCCACCTAATTGTTCCTCCCACTTCTCTACTCTCCCATTTTGGAGAAGTGTGGTTTCTGACTCGGGTGAAAGGTTCCATTGTTGTTTATTGTGTAGTTGTCTTGTATACTGTGGCTCCTATATGGGTCTCACTGGCTGTGTGAAAAGTGGGGCAAGGCAGACAGATTGAGAAAGAGGCTCACTCACCTTCTCAGAAGGAATGGATGAATCTGCCTCTTTATTCACTTAGGTTTTTTTTTAACCTCGTTGGACTCCTCAAACCTTTTCTTCAGTCCTCCCTTTCTGCATTTCTATGGCTCTTACTAGCCCTTTTCACCTTTCCATGTGCCTTTGTGTACCCATTCTCTTCCTCTCCCAACCCACTGTGTGCCCTGGCACCTCAGATGCCAGGGGAAGACAATGTGACTCCTTCACCTCCTAGAATCTTCTTTCCCTTTTATTTATAGACACCCGGCGATACCCGGGTAAGGTATTTGGTAATAATTATTAGGAGTAGTCAGTGCTTGTTTATGAAATTTATGAATGGTCTCATTAGAAAATCCATAAGGATATGGATGAACTACAATTCCTATCATTATTTATTTATTTTATTTACTTAATTTATATTCCGCCCTTCTCACCTCGCAGGGGACTCAGGGCGGATTACAATGTACACATTACATTTAGACACACAAACACACAAGACAGACAGAGGCAATTTGATATCTGGCCACCAGGGGGAGCTGTCGTGCTCCTTCATTCCTCAGCATGTTTTCTGGAGATCTTTTTTATGGCCTCGCAAATCAGTTAAATTTAGTCCCCCACTAAGTGGTACCTTAACTTCCTACTTGACAGATGCAACTGTCGGGTTGCAAAGGTCGACAACAGGCTACACAATAGGTCGAGAGCCCACCTCGACCCAGGCAGGCCTCGAACTCATGACCTTCTGGTCAGTAGAGATCTTATGCAGCTGACACCCAGCCAGCTGCGCCACATTCCCGGTTGATCCTGGATCAATTCCCCCCCCACACACACACACACACACACCCCACCAGTATTTAAAGTTGGTCATGTTGGATGGATATGTGGACCATGCTTGATCAAGCTCCATTTTCAGTTGGGTTCACAGTGCTCACTGGATGAGGGTGAACTACAACTCTTATCATCATCTATCTGTGTGTACATATAAAGAAAATCCCTCAAGTAGAGAAAAAGATCTCTACTTGGCAGACAGGCAGGATCTTCTGCTGAGGCTGGACTCCTGAGGTGTGCTGGTGTTTTCCCTTCTCTGTCGAATAAAACTCAATTTATGCACAGATCTTCTTATAATGCATAATTTTGACTTTAAAACCTGTCCTTGACTTATACATGACACCACTTTATACACAAGGATATACAGTTGTTTATTCTATGGATAGAATGTTACTGAGGAAGGAGCTAAATGTTTGTAAAAGAACAGGAATCCTTTATGGCAAATGGGGGGAATACTAACCTAAATATGTATTGATGGTGGTTAATGCAGTTCTTACTTGAAGCCTGGACAGCTTCAAGGCAGGATTAGACAGATTCATGGATACCAAGGGAATCAGTAGTTACTGAAAAGGACATCCAAGTGCCACCTCGGAGTTAGGTGGCAATTTCCCTGGGTACTAGTTGTGGGGGTCGGGAGAGGTCAGGGTTTTGCCCTCCCTTCTGCTCGAGATCCCCGTGTACAACTGGTGGGCCACTGTGTGATACAGAATGCTGGACTAGATGGGCTGAGGTCCGATTCAGCATGGCTCTTCTTATGTTCTTATGTTCTTACTTAACTGATGCTTCGGAACTGTTAACTTTGGCACAAATAGATTTTACCTCGATTTTTGGGAAGAACTTAATCTCCAACTGAAACAAATGTGAGGGCATTAAATATTCAGGCTGTGATAAATTGCAGGTAATTATTTTCAAAATGAGTTTACCAGAAAGTAATAAAACTTTATAAATAATAGATTGCGAACAATGTATCTGTATCAAGTATGTCATTCCTCACCTTGTCCTTTAAGATAATTTCATCCTGTGGTGTAGAGAAAAGAAACTAAAATCTGACCATGCAACCAGTATAGATGCTTTACAAAAGGAAACTTATCTTGTGTGGATTCTGGAATCAAATCTGTTGTGACTCCTGGAATTTAGGAATTAATGTGGGCACTCTTTTTCTTTCCCCCAACAGAATAACTGAGGTGACTTACAGGGAGCGATCAACCTCCGTTTCATTGGCTGCCATTCATTTTCCGACCCCAATTCAAGGTTCAGGTTCTTGTATGAAGGCCTGTTTACTACCCCATTACCAGGCCCGGATCATCCATAAGGCCACCCTAGGCCACAGCCTAGCGGCATAACCATAGGGAGGCACCAGATCCGGACTCCCCCCCCCCCATTTTTTAAAAAAGGTCGCACATCGGGCGCTTTTTGCACCTCCGCAAGGTCCCTAGGGCCTCTGACGCGGCTTCGATCCGCCTCTTCGTCACTCGTGCCAGCCCCTTTCCTTCCTTCACTTAAGGAAAGAGCGGCGCCCGGCCCAGCGTGAGCAATGAAGAGGGGGAGCGAAGCCATTCAGAAATAAATCGCCCGCCCCTGGGCCTCTGACACAGCCGCTCCGCCTCTTCCTCGAGTAGCCCCTCTCCTTCCTTCACTCAAGGAAGGCAGTGCCCGCGAGCAACGCTTTTTGGGGCCTCTGATGCGCATGTGCAGCATCGGCCCGGGGGAGTGGCTTCCAATGTGTGGCCTAGGGCGCCACAAAGACTTAGTCCAGGCCTGCCCATTACCCTATGAGATCACCCCTGCAAATAATCCACTCCTTTTATCTCACCCCGAGTTTTTAAATCATTTTATCATACATGTGCCCCGCTCATTTTTATTGTGATTGTTCATTGCACTCTTATGCTTTGTGTCCACTGTTTATTGTATTTATTATGTTTTTGTATTTTACTATGTTGTTCGTGCTTCGGTTTTTATTTTATTGTATTTTACTGTATTGTAATTTGTTGTTTGGGTTTGGCCTCATGTAAGCTGCCCCAAGGAGATGCAGCAAAAGAGCAATATCTAATGCATCAATAATCTATCATTTAGAAATCCAATAAGATTAGATTCCTCAGAACTCTGCATTAGAGATCGCCATATTTTGCATCAAAAGGTAGCAGATGCAAGTATGTTTTCAAATCTCCTAAAAGCAGTAGTTCAGGACTTGAAGGCAATGCGTAGATTTAGAGAGAGAAAATTAAAGGTGATGGCACAAGGAAATGACATACACGCAAACAAGAGAGGACAAAAAAAGCCTAGTCTATGATATAGGGCTAATGCAGTAATACTGTACCCTTGATACAATTCAAATTGGGTAATACAGTTCTAATAGACATGACGTGCCAGGAGAGCTGTGGGGGGCGGAGGAGTGGAAAGTCATCCAGTGGGTTTTAAAACACTTTCCAGGCTCATGAGGGGAGAAGAGAGGGAGGAAAGTCATCTACTGGGTTTTAAAATGCTTTCTAAGCTCACGAGGAGAGATGAGAGGGAGGAAAGTCATCCACTGGGTTTTAAAACTGCTTCCCAGGCTCACGAGGGGAGACAAGGGGGAGGAAAGTTATCTACTGCATTTTAAAATACTTCCCAGGCTCATGAGGAGAGACGAGAGGGAGGAAAGCCATCCACTGGGTTTTAAACTGCTTCCCAGGGTTACGAGGGGAGACGAGAGGGAGGAAAGTCATCCACTGAATTTTAAACCGCTTCCCAGGCTCACGAGGGGAGACGAGTAGGAGAAAAGTTATCTACTGCCTTTTAAAAATACTTCCCAGGCTTACGAGACAAGAGCGAGGAAAGTCATCCACTGGGTTTTAAACCACTTCCCAGGCTCACGAGGGGAGACGAGGGGGAGGAAAGTTATCTACTGCATTTTAAAATACTTCCCAGGCTCACGAGGGGAGACAAGAGGGAGGAAAGTCATCCACTGGGTTTTAAAACCGCTTCCCAGGCTCACGAGGAGAGATGAGTAGGAGAAAAGTTATCTACTGCCTTTTAAAATACTTCCCAGGCTCACGAGGGGAGACAAGAGCGAGGAAAGTCATCAACTGGGTTTTAAAACCACTTCCCAGGCTCACGAGGGGAGACGAGGGGGGAGGAAAGTTATCTACTGCATTTTAAAATACTTCCCAGGCTCACGAGGGGAGACAAGAGGGAGGAAAGTCATCCACTGGGTTTTAAAACCGCTTCCCAGGCTCACGAGGGGAGATGAGTAGGAGAAAAGTTATCTACTGCCTTTTAAAATACTTCCCAGGCTCACGAGGGGAGACAAGAGCGAGGAAAGTCATCCACTGGGTTTTAAACCACTTCCCAGGCTCACGAGGGGAGACGAGGGGGAGGAAAGTTATCTACTGCATTTTAAAATACTTCCCAGGCTCACGAGGGAGACAAGAGGGAGGAAAGTCATCCACTGGGTTTTAAAACCTCTTCCCAGGCTCACGAGGGGAGATGAGTAGGAGAAAAGTTATCTACTGCCTTTTAAAATACTTCCCAGGCTCACGAGGGGAGACAAGAGCGAGGAAAGTCATCCACTGGGTTTTAAACCACTTCCCAGGCTCACGAGGGGAGACGAGGGGGAGGAAAGTTATCTACTGCATTTTAAAATACTTCCCAGGCTCACGAGGGGAGACAAGAGGGAGGAAAGTCATCCACTGGGTTTTAAACCGCTTCCCAGGCTCACGAGGGGAGACAAGGGGGAGGAAAGTTATCTACTGCATTTTAAAATACTTCCCAGGCTCACAAGGGAAGACAAGGGGGAGGAAAGTCATCCACTGGGTTTTAAAACTGCTTCCCAGGCTCACGAGGGGAGACAAGAGGGAGGAAAGTCATCCACTGGGTTTTAAACCGCTTCCCAGGCTCACGAGGGGAAACAAGGGGGAGGAAAGTTATCTACTGGGTTTTAAATCACTTCCCAGGCTCATGAGGGGGAGGAAAGTTATCGACTGCATTTTAAAATACTTCCCAGGCTCATGAGGAGAGACGAGAGGGAGGAAAGCCATCCACTGGGTTTTAAACTGCTTCCCAGGGTTACAAGGGGAGACGAGAGGGAGGAAAGTCATCCACTGAATTTTAAACCGCTTCCCAGGCTCACGAGGGGAGACGAGGGGGAGGAAAGTTATCTACTGCATTTTAAAATACTTCCCAGGCTCACGAGGGGAGACAAGAGGGAGGAAAGTCATCCACTGGGTTTTAAACCACTTCCCAGGCTCACAAGGGGAGACGAGGGGGAGGAAAGTTATCTACTGCCTTTTAAAATACTTCCCAGGCTCACAAGGGGAGACGAGAGGGAGGAAAGTCATCCACTGGGTTTTAAATCACTTCCCAGGCTCATGAGGGGGAGGAAAGTTATCGACTGCATTTTAAAATACTTCCCAGGCTCATGAGGAGAGACGAGAGGGAGGAAAGCCATCCACTGGGTTTTAACCCGCTTCCCAGGCTCATGAGGGGAAACGAGGGGGAGGAAAGTCATCCTGAGTTTTAAACCACGTCCCAGGCTCACGAGGGGAGACGAGAGGGAGGAAAGTCATCCACTGGGTTTTAAACTGCTTCCCAGGCTCACGAGGGGAGACGAGGGGGAGGAAAGTCATCCACTGAATTTTAAACCGCTTCCCAAGCTCACGAGGGGAGACGAGGGGGAGGAAAGTTATCTACTGCATTTTAAAATACTTCCCAGGCTCACGAGGGGAGACAAAAGGGAGGAAAGTCATCCACTGGGTTTTCACCCGCTTCGCAGGCTCATGAGGGGAGACGAGGGGGAGGAAAGTCATCCTGAGTTTTAAACCACTTCCCAGGCTCACAAGGGGAGACAAGAGGGAGGAAAGTCATCCACTGGGTTTTAAACTGCTTCCCAGGCTCACGAGGGGAGACGAGAGGGAGGAAAGTCATCCACTGGGTTTTAAAAAGCTTCCCAGGCTTGAGCCGAGGCCAGGGACCAGAAGTGGGGAAACACTGAATCATTTCTGATTCACTCACTGCTTCGTAACAGAAATGGCAGAAAAAGCTTCATAAGGGCAAAAGGACTTCCGGTTTCCTTACAAACTTTGAAATTGTTTCAAAAACCAAATCTTTCCAAATTTATTCTGAATTACGAAGATTCCGACCAAACCTAACAATGCCTATTGGCCATTTTAATTATTTGAAAGTATATCACATTGAGGAGGGGGCAAGCTTATTTTCTGCTGCTGCAGACACTGAGACATTAAAAAAAGATTTCACCTAAACATTAGAAATATCTTCCCGGCAGTAAAACCTGTTTGGCAGTAGAATATGCTGCCTCAGAGTGTATTGGAGTCTTCTTCTCTGGAAGTTTTTGAGCAGAGGCTGGATAAAGGTGCTTTGATTGTGCTTTACTGCCTGTCAAGGGGGTAGACTGGATGGCCTTGGGGTTGCTTCTAACTCTATAATTCTGTAATTCTATTTAGGTCCCAGTCTGGTACAAATTCAAGGCATCCTTTAATGCACCTTTAGTGGAAAGGGTGCATGTTACCCTCACTTATCACTTTTATGACCCAAAAACCTCATAGCAGTTACCTAAGCCGTGTCAAATCTATAATTTTTGGTATGATTCTGGGGCCCAGAAACAGAATCAAAGTGCCCATAGACAGAAGATATTTAGTAAGTGGAATACGGTCATATTTTCATTTGCTTGTTTGGAGTGACCTCTGCTGGGAAAATCAGAGAAATGCCAAATATATTTCCTGATTGTACAAAGAGAAAGCTCATTTTGTAATATAGAAACATTTTTGAGTGCTCATGCAGCTTGAAACCTTAAAGATAAGATGCACATCTGTTTTCCAGCTCTGGTATTCATCTAAAAGAAAATAATAATTGCAATTTATTTATTTATCATATCAGGAGCAAACCAAACAGTTGTATTGTATTTAAGAAAAGAAAAAGTAGCTGGCCACTTGGAGTGATTCTGGTGTTGCTATAAGAAGGTCCTCCATTGTGCAAGTGGCGGAGCTCAGACTGCATTATAATAGGTGGTCTGTGATTTGCTCTTCTCCACACTCGTATGTTGTGGACTCCACTTTGCAGCCCCGTTTCTTAAGGTTGGCTCTGCATCTCGTGGTGCCAGCGCGCAGTCTGTTCAGCGCCTTCCAAGTCACCCAGTTTTCTGTGTGCCGAGGAGGGAGTCTCTCATTTGGTGTCAGCCATGGCTTGAGGTTCTGGCTTTTTAGCCTGCCACTTTTAGACTCTCACTTGCTGAGCTGTTCCAGCGAGTGTCTCTGTAGATCTTAGAAAATTATTTCTTGGTTTAAGGCATTGGCGTGCTGGCTGGTATCCGAACAAGGGATGGGTCAGAGATGCCACTGCCTTGGTCCTTTGACTATTGGTTGCTACAAAACAGCATTTGCTACATAGGACTTAGTATAGAAAGTTTCAAAAAGATGGATCCATTTGAAAGTCATTATATTTCCGCAACCATGACCTACCCAAGGATGAAACTCTTACCCTTCTCTCAGCACACAAACAGCACCTTGCTTCAGTCATTTCTTCCTCTGAAATATGGCCTCCTATCCCAAGTACTAATCAGGGTTCACCCTACTTAGCTTCCAAGATCAGATAGGATGTATTTGTTTATTCCATTTATATGCCACCTTTATTTTGGATTAGAACCCAAGGCAGCTCACAAAAGAATAATCTCCGTTACTTTTTAATTTATTCATTAATGACCTGGATGTAGGAGTAAATTCTGAGGTAGCAAAGTTTGCAGACGACACTAAATTGTTCAGGGTAGTTAAAAATGAAACTGATTGTAAAGAGCTCCAGAAAGATCTCTCGAAATTGAGTGAATGGGCAACAAAGTGGCAAATGCATTTTAACCTAAACAAGTGTAAAGTCATGCACATCGGGGCAAAGAACCCCAAATACACTTATCAACTGATGGGATCAAAGCTTTCTGAGCAAACCAGGAAAGGGATCTTGGGGTTTTGGTGGACAGCTCAATGAAGATGTCAACCCAGTGCGCTGCAGCAGTGAAAAAAGCAAATTCTATGCTTGTCATGATCAGGAAGGGAATCGAAAATAGGTCAGCAAATGTTGTATTGCCTCTCTACAAATCTATGGTGAGGCTACATCTGGAGTACTGTGTACAATTCTGGTCACCGCACCTCAAGAAGGATATAACGGAACTGGAAAAGGTACAGAAAAGGGCAACAAGAATGATCCAAGGGATGGAGCAGCTCCCTTATGAAATCAGGTTGCAACGCCTTGGTCTTTTCAGCCTTGAAAGACGGCGTTTAAGAGGTGACTTGATCGAAGTGTATAAAATCATGCATGGGATAGAAAAGGTGAATAAAGAAAAATATTTTCTCTGTCACACAACACTAGGACTAGGGGCACTCCTGAAGCTCCAAGGTAGGAAAGTTAGGACTAATAAAGGGAAATATTTCTTCACCCAGAGGGTCATTGGGTTATGGAACTCACTTCCAGAGGAGGTTGTGACAGCTGTCAGCCTGGACAGCTTCAAGGCAGGATTAGACAGATTCATGGATACCAAGGGAATCAGTAGCTACTGAAATTGACATCCAAGTGCCACCTCTGTGTTGATGGAGGCAGGCAGGAATTCCCCGGGTACTAGTTGTGGGGGTCGGGAGCAGGTGAGGGTTTTGCCCTCCTTTCTGCTAGAGATCCCTGTGTACAACTAGTGGGCCACTGTGTGACACAGAATGCTGGACTAGATGGGCTGAGGCCCGATTCAGCATGGCTCTTCTTATGTTCTTATGTTCTTATGTTCTAATCTAAAAACAATGCAATTATAGTATGCAATTAAAACCACAACATTAAAATGACATGTTAAAAAAAACCAAGATAAAAGTATTGGTGAGTGCTTTTAGAATATTTAGGCTTAAAAACAACTTATTTCATTTAAAACGATGTTGGTGATATTTTCCAGGACTATGTACATCACAAATACTAAATCATATAATAATAATAATAATAATCTTTATTTATAAGCTGCTTCCCTCTCCCCTAAATCATATAATTGTAGGGTTTTTTAGATCTTAAAAATAAAGAAGTCGGGGTTGCTATGAGTTTTTTGGGCTGTGTGGACATGTTCCAGAAGCAATATCTCCTGCATCTGTGGCTGGCATCTTCTTGCTGGAACATGGCCATACAGCTCGAAAAGCTCACAGCAACCCAGTGATTCCGGCCATGAAAGCCTTCGACAACACAATGAAAAAGTCATTACGGATTGTTCTTGTCTCTCATACCACAACATAATTGTCAAGTTTCACAGGACTCTACAAGACATTAATAATATTTTTCAAGAATGTCTTTAAATTTGTTTGTAGATTTCATAACATAGGATGCAACAATTGAATTACTTGCGATTTCTGCCATTGCAGAGGCGAAGGCTCGATTCTCAGAATAAGCCCAGGTGAATGCAGCAGGGATTACCTTTAAGAAATCTATGGCTGTTCCTTCACATGCAAAATAATAGTTTACCTGTCCATATATAGTTATATTCACAAATTGTTGATAACAACTTTCTTCCTAAACTTTTTCTAACTTGTCACCTTGAGAGTTGTACTTACCATAGGCAACTGGGCAATTTTATAGGCCTGCTTAAGCTCATTTTTAGAGGTTTTTTCTAACTGGAAATGTTTCTCCCCTAGTGTAAATTGAACTTCAGTGGCTGTTCTGTAATTTTTCCTAGTTTATAGCATTTGGACGGAGCAGGTAAAGCACTGGGCGGGGACTGAAAGGTATTGCTCAATGGACCTGAGTGAGCTATTTGGTACAAACATCCATTCAGCGGTGTCTTTTCTGAAGCTTTTATTACAGTCTCCAGAGTTATGTTGTTTCTTTCCTGGGACTTCCTGGGTTTTACACTGCAAGTTCAAGTAGTTCTGCACAGTGTAAATGCCACAAAGCAACACTGTACAACCATGTGGCTCTCATCCATATTGCAGCTTGTTAAATGTAATTTGTTAGCTTGCTTATTCAATTAAGTCCCCCATGGGACTTTTATCCGACATTCAAGAAAATGATTTCAATAATAAAGATATGTTCTTTTCCCCATTACTACTATTTGACTAATGTAGTG
Source organism: Anolis apletophallus (assembly GCA_030556195.1). Taxonomy (NCBI): domain Eukaryota; kingdom Metazoa; phylum Chordata; class Lepidosauria; order Squamata; family Anolidae; genus Anolis; species Anolis apletophallus. The sequence continues at coordinate 128,988,101 of JARBWK010000005.1, forward strand.
AACACATTTAAAGCTTTCAACTAACCTGCTAAATTAGCTGACACTCAAATTGCAGCCCGAACTCTTTCATCATCAATAGCCACACTGAGAATGTAACAAGATTATTATTATAACACATTTCCATACCTCGGGGCATTTATCTCTATCCACCTTCTCAACTACCAATCTTAACATTACACTAATATTAATATTTGCACGTGCAGGGTAAACAACCCTACCCTTCAGGAACAAGAACCAGCCAAACAGAAGAGTTGGGATAACAAAGGCCTCAATTTGTTTATTGGTTACAGCTGAAAACAAGGTTAGCAGCCATGCATGGTTCCTGGAGTGCAGACTGATCATGGTGTTCTTCCTATGGTGCGGGCTGGTTGCGAACTTCCATTTTCTTCAGGCAGAATTCCAGCCCAAACACCTCTGCAGCTGTTGCAAAGCAGGATGTTAGGTGCTGCACAGCTGCTTCTGAATGGGCGACAAGGGCAGCATCGTCAGCAAAAAGCAGCTCACGGACTAGATAGTTTAGAGTCTTAGTGCGAGCCCTCAGACGGCTTAAGTTGAACAAGCTGCCATCAGTACAGTAGTGTATACATATGCCTTCTTCTTAGAGATCTGCTGTAACTCTTTGGAGCATCATGCTGAAGAAGATTGTAAATAGGGTTGGTGCAAGAACACGCCAATAGAGAGGACAATATCAATACACACATTTACAACATACATTATAATTAGCTATTTCATTACAAGAGGTGTAAGATGCAGCTTGTTCAACTTAAGCCATCTGAGGGCTTGCACTAAGACTCTAAACTATCTAGTCCGTGAGCTGCTTTTTGCTGACGATGCTGCCCTTGTCACCCATTCAGAAGCAGCCCTGCAGTGCCTAACATTTTGCTTTGCAACAGCTGCAGATCTGTTTGGGCTGGAAGTCAGCATGAAGAAAACAGAAGTTCTCTACCAGCCCACACCACAGGAAGAACACCATCATCCCCACATCAGCATAGGCAAATCTGAGCTTAAGTCCGTTCAGCAGTTCACCTACCTGGGAAGCATCTCTTCAGACACCAAGATTGATAAAGAGATAGATCACAGATTAGCAAAGTCATATAGTACATTTGGAAGGCTTCACAAAAGAGTCTGGAGTAACAAGCACCTGAGACAAAGTACCAAAATCAGTGTGTACAGAGCTATCATACTATTATCCTATATGGATCTGAAACATGGGTCACCTATCGCCAACACCTACGACTCCTCGAACGCTTTCATCAGCGCTGTCTTCGCACAATCCTAAATGTAGACTGGACTATGTGACGAATGTTGCTGTCCTTGAGCAGGCAGGGATCACCAGCATTGCTATTGAAAACACAGCTGCGCTGGGCAGGACACGTCTCTAGGATGGAGGACCACCGCCTCCCTAAGATACTACTCTACGGTGAACTCGCCACGGGTCAGCGCAAGAGAGGCACCCCCAAAAAGAAATATAAGGACTCCCTGAAACAACATCTCAGGCTCAGCCAGATTGATCACCAACAATGGTCCACCCTGGCCTCACATTGGGAGGCATGGAGATGCACTATCCACAATGCTGCAGCCTCTTTCAAGAAGACACGCCGAACGGGTCTCGAAGAGAAACGACAACGCAGAAAGAACCGCAACTTGGAAACAATATCACCCAAGGAGACTTTCTGCTGTGCTTTCTGTAACCGGACATGCCTATCTCGGATTGGCCTTTTTAGTCATCAACGCACTTGTAAAAAGCGTGGGATGAGTCCTTCCTAACAATCTTCCTTCATGAATTCATGTCAGGGGGAAAAACAAGAGGTGTAGTGCAGGTTCCCATCCACACCGCCACAGAAACCTGTACTGACACATCCTTCACAAGCCACAGAATAGACCCACAAACAAGAAGCAGAATAAGCCAGAACGAGATCCAAGGCCCATGCCGACTGAGCTGAAGTTGTGATGAACAAATACCATGCAGAAGCAATACCATAACCAACAGAAGGTGGGCAGGAAGGGAGAGAACCAAGGCAACTAAGGAAAAGTTGCTGCCATGCCATCTTAAATAGCTGGCTGGTGGTCTGCCTCCATGAGCTAATCAGGTATACATGATTCATGAATCTGATGAAAATTCTGGCAGCTACCTATGATTTTACTGTTTTACTGTTGATTTTACCAGTATTAAATTGTACTGGAGTTGTAAACTGCCTTGAGTCCCCTGAGAGGGAGAAAGATGGGGTATAAATGAAGTAATCTGTATACCTTAATAAAGCTGAATGTTTGTATGTGTCCGGAGGGCGGAAGGGCGGAAGGACATGTGGCAGCTTTCGGATTGGCTCCCACTGTGGGGTTATTTGCATAAACAACTCCCATTGGCCAGCCAACGCGAACATTCCAAGACTCAAAAGTGCCAGAGGGAAGTAAGGAAAAGGCCTGAGCCAGTCAGGCATGGTGGGAGTTTAGGTCCAATACACTTTGCAGCCCCCAACAATGAGACAACAAAACCAAACTTGGCACACAGAACCCCCAAGACCCACTTTACGTCTTGGTGCAGTTTGAGGGAGGATGGACCATGGATTGGCCAGCATTCCAACATCCCAAATCTCAAAGGTGCCAGACAGAGTTCTTTACAAAAACACTTCCTTCAGCTGATTTTACAAACTAGCCCTCAGCCTGAATTGACAGTAAGGCTCCCTCAACTTGATTCTCCTGACTAGGCCTCAGCCGGACCTGAACCAAACTTGGCACACATAACCCCCATGATGCCCTTTACGTCCTGCTGCAGTTTGGGAAAGATGGACCACGGATTATGGGATTTGTAGTACTTCCAAGCGCTTTGCTTCCCAAAGACCATTGTGGCCCCTAACAAAAACCGATAAATATCAAACTTGGCACACAGAGCCCCCATGACCCACTCTACACCCTGCTGCAGTTTGGAGGAGGGCAGACCATGGATGATGGAACTTGCAGTACCTTCCCTCACTTTCCAAGACTGCTGCAAACCTAATCCAATCACTGATCAACACCAAATCTGGCACACAGAGCCCTCATGACCCACTCAACATCCTGATGCAGTTCTGGGTGAGATAGACCACGGATGATGGAACTTGAAGTACCTTCACTCACTTCCTAAAAACAATACAACCCTTGGGGACCCAGCAGTATTCACCAATACAGATCAAACTTGGTGCACAGAGCCCCCATGACCCAATATACATCCTACTGCAATTTGAGGGAGGTTGGACCACAGATGATGGGACTTCCAGTACCTTCAGTAATTTCATGATACCACTGTAACTCCCAATACTGATGGATCAAGACCAGACTTGGCACACAGGACCCCCCCCCCCCCAATGACCCACTCTACATCCTGCTGCACTTCTCAAATGACCCGGGCACCGCCGGGTCCCCAAGCTAGTACATAAATAAATATGATAGCCTCCAGCTGAAAACACTCAAGGTGCATATCTACTGTAGAATTAATGCGGATTTACACCACTTGAACCACCATGACTCAATGATGAGAGTTGTAGTTTTAGTCTTCTCTGCCAAAGAGTGCTCGTCGAGCTATAACATCCACGATTCCATAGCACTGAGCCATGGCAGTTACAGTGGTGTCAAACTGCATTACTTTGACCATGTATATAGACCCAAGGTTTCACAAGCAATACATTAGTGAGTACTGCTGGCAGCACTGCTGGGTCCCCAAGGAAATCTCAATAAATCAAAGCCAGCATTAGGAGGCCAGTTCCTCAATATATCTCATCAAGATTTACCAGAGTAGCTATGTGGGAACCTTGGTGATTTATTGCTTCTGTTATGTGCTGCCAACTGGCTGGGCTGCCTATGACTGGGAGGAAATGGGACTTTGATTATATCTGGAGAACTATGGACCTCATCCACTTTCAATCCAGTTGCTGCCTCTTGCAGAATTCTGGGGTTTGTAGTTTAGGGAGGAGCCTTGAACAGCCTCACTAAACTACAAACCTCATAATTCTGCAGGAGGCAGAATGTTTCCCAGATCTGTTTTGAAATCTCCTTCCAAAGATATGTATATGTTTGTGTGTGATTTCAAGTTGGGTGTCAACTTAAAGCAACCCCATACATTCCATTACTTAAGCAAGAACTATCTAGACTTGGGTTGTAACTGTCTGCAGAACCTGGGAGTCCCCCTCTCCAAGTACTAGCCACAGCTAACACTGTGGCACAAAAACAGAACACAATAGTTCTTCCCTGCCATGGACATAGCTCAGTTTCCAGGGGCAAGAAATGATCGGAAGAAGTGGGATTAAGAAGAAAAGGCAAGTGGAGTGGTGGCAATGTGTGTGCTTGGTCATACCTGGCATGTATGTATGTACAGTGTTCCCTCACATATCACGGGGGTTCCGTTCCAGGTAATAAGAATTGATCCAAATACACTGCATACACTGCATCAACATCACCTACCCAATTAACAAGAAGCCTACCATTTGTCACCAAATATTATAATTATAAATAGCTGCACCCGGCACGCATTGCTGTGCCCTATTTAGGAGATGCGAGAAAGTCTGAGTATGTAAGGGTTGGAAATGATGTTACTTATGGTCTTGGTGGGGTCATGGCTGTGTCGTTGTGGGTTGTTCTGGTGGGTGGGATGTTGAAGTCCTGGAGAGTTGCGTATTATTATTATTAAGTAGGGTCTGGATGGCCATCTGTCGGGAGGGTTTGCATGGTGCCTTCCTGCCTGGCTGAAGGGAGTACTCGGAAGGAGGTGGGAGGGGCTGGGGAGGAGGAGGGGAGGCGTGTCCCCTCCTCCCCCTCCTCCTTCCACGCCCCCCCACCGCTCTTCCTGGGGGGGAGGGGCGGAAGGAGGTGGGAGGGGCTGGGGAGGAGGGGGCCGGCTCCCGTCCTGCTCCCAGCCCTCCTCCTCCAGCCCCCCGCTCTTCCTGTCCGGGGCAGCGGAGGGGCGCGGAAGGAGGTGGGAGGGGCTGGGGAGGGGGGGAGCCGGCTCCCGTCCTGCTCCACAGCCCCTCCTTCCACGCCCCCCACCGCTCTTCTTGACCGGGGCGCCGGAGAGGGTGTGGAAGGAGGTGGGAGGGCCTGGGGAGGAGGGGGAAGCCGGCTCCGTCCTGCTCCCAGCCCCTCCTCCTCCAGCCCCCCCGCCACTCTTCCTGACCGGGGCAGCGGAGGGGCGCGAAGGAGGTGGGAGGGGCTGGGGAGGAGGGGGGAGCCGGCTCCTGTCCTGCTCCCCAGCCCCTCCTCCTTCTCCCCCCCCGCCGCTCTTCCTGACCGGGGCGGCGGAGGGGGCGCGGAAGGAGGTGGGAGGGGCTGGGGAGGAGGGGGGAGCCGGCTCCCGTCCTGCTCCCCAGCCCCTCCTCCTTCCACGCCCCTCGCCGCTCTTCCTGATCGAAGGAGGAGGCAGAGGAGGCGCTCTGGCTGCCATGTGCGAACGTTTAAACGTTCGCGCTGGCAGCGGAGAGGCCGGGGTGGGAGGTCCGTTGCCAGTTTTTGGGGGATGGTTTTTTGGGGTGTTGGGAGGTACTTAGGTCCTTTTTTTTGGCGCTGTATGTACCTCGTGGTATGGTTCATTCGGTTGTCGAGTTTGGTGGTTCTGCGAGGCATAGTTTCGTTGTCTATATACGACATTGCACGGACGTTAAAAAAATATATAGATTATATGGCAGCAATTATATGTATGTTGAACATAAGAACTACCTAGACCAGTGTTTCCCAACCAGTGTGCCGCGGCACACTAGTGTGCCGTGAGCGATCATCAGGAGTGGGAAATTGGAACCTCCAATACCCTTTCTTCCCCCTCCTGCTGAACACTTTTTCTTCTCCACTTGGGCTCCCTTATTCAGGAGGGGAGGGAGGAAGACGTGACCTGTGCGAGTGCTACTGCGCAGACTCGCCCCACGTCTTCCTCCCTCACCCCTCCCCTCCTGAACACACTCACACTGCCCCCTCGGATTATATATCAAAATGGCGGCAGAAGCGGCAGCGTGAGCAAAGCAAGGCAAAGCAAGCAGAGCGAGGCTGGGAAGAAGGGAGACCGAGTGGAGAAGAAAAATTAAGTGTTCAGCAGGAGGGGGAAGAAATGGTGCAAAGGGGGAGGAAGAGGTCTCTGTTGAAAGCTGGCATGGGCAAACTTGGACCTTCCAGGTGTTTTGGACTCCAACTCCCACCATTCCTAGCAGCCTCAGACCCTTTTCCTTTTCCCCCTCAGCCACTTAAGCAGGAAAGGGCCTCAGGCTGTTAGGAATGGCGGGAGTTGAAGTCCAAAGCACCTAGAGGGCCAAAGTTTTCCCATGCCTATTTTAGGGACCTTAAAATGGTGAGCCTCTTTCCAACATTGTGATTCTGGATAGAAAACCAACAACAACATAACATAACATCGTTTGAGTCCACAGTGCTCTCTGGGTGTAGGTGAACTAAAACTTCCAAACTCAAGGTCAATTCCCAAGCACACCCTTTCAGTACTTTCTGTTGGTAATGAGAGTTCAATATGCCAAGTTTGGTTCAACTCCATTGTTGCAAGAGTTCGGGATGCTCTTTGATTGTGTGTTAACTATAAATCCCAGAAACTGTAACTCCCAAATGTCAATGTCTATTTTCCCCAAACTCCATCTGTGTTCACATTTGGGCATATTGAGTATTCATGTCAAGTTTGGTCCTGATCCTACATTGTTTGAGTCCACAGTGCTTTCTGGATGTCGGTGCACTACAACTTCAAAACTCAAGGTCAATGCCCACCAAACTCTTACGGGAGTTCTGTGTGGGAAGTTTGATTCCATTCCATCATTGGTGGAGTTCAGAATGCTCTTTGATTGTGGGTGAACTATAACTGGACTGACAGCTGTTGAGCAAGACCTTCGTGTGTGTCTTTCTGCCATTCCTGCCAGGATATCTATGTTGTGTTCATCGAAACAGGCCCAGGTTTCACACTGAGTGTATAAATACATTTAAAACATATTAACTATCTATATTACTGTGTTAGAGTGTCATTTTGTGTCATTTTGGTTGGTAGTGTGCCTTGGGATTTTGTAAATGTAAAAAATGTGCCGCGGCTCAAAAACGGTTGGGAAACACTGACTTAGAACATTGCAAGAAGATAAAAATTTGGCAGATTCCAGTGAGTGAATTTTACGAAAAACACTGACCTAGACTAACTCTCAGCTTTATCGCAGGTGGTCATAGTAAAGGTAAAGGTTTCCCCTTAACATAAAGTCTAGTGTCTGACTCTGGAGCAGTAGCTATTCATATTTGCATGTTTTCTAACTGCTAAGTTGGCAGAAGGTGGGGCTAAAAGCAGAAGCTCACCCTGCTCCCCTGATTCAGAAGCTCAGCGGTTTAACCCGCTGCACCACCAGTGGTCATACCATCCAAAATTATCCATAACTGTCATGTCACATTTGGAAAGAAATCTTCCAAACAGAAAAGATGTATAAATGATCTCACTTGCTACTTTGTGAACACTTTAGGGCAGTGTTTCCCAACCAGTGTGCCGGGGCACACTAGTGTGCCGTGAGCGATCATCAGGTATGCCTTGGGAAATTGGAACCTCCAGGAAGGGGGGGGGGAGTCTAGTGTGTTGAAGTATAAAAACCCTAAGAAACCTACCTCAATAAAGGCACAAAATTACAAACACCCCCCTCCCCACCCGTTGTCTATTTGTTCTCTCCCTCTCCATGCATTGAGAAGGCCCACCTCCCTTTCACCAAGTAGAGACTTCCTCTTGCCCCCTGGGGGTTCTGTGTGGGAAGTTTGGCCCAGTTCTATCATTGGTGGGGTTCAGAATGCTCTTTGATTGTAGGGGAACTATAAATCCCAGCAACTACAACTCCCAAATGTCAAGGTCTATTTCCCCTGAACTCCATCTGCGTTCATATTTGGGCATATTTATTTATTTATTTATTTATTTATTTATTAGTTCAGCTTGATATACCGCTCTCTCTGGAGCCCAGACCGGTTTACAAAATTAAAATAGCAAGTAAAACACATAAAACACAGTAAAACCAATATAAAACCCCCAGTTAAAATCCCATTCCCAGCAATACTGCAATAGGGCAGCAGAAATGCGATGGCGGCGAGGTAGCAGAGCGCTAGTGGTACGGGCACTGGTTATGGGCCAAATGCCTGTCTGAATAACCAGGTCTTGATGGCTCTGCGGAATGGCAGCAAGTCGCAGATGGCCCGTATCTCCTCAGGGAAGGTGTTCCACAAGCTTGGGGCGGCCACAGCGAATGCCCTCTGCCGCGTACTAGAGAGCCTGTAGACCTTAAGTATTCATGCCAAGAGAGCCTGTAGACCATATTGAGTATTCATGCCAAGTTTGGTCCTGATCCAACATTGTTTGAGTCCACAGTGCTTTCTGGATATAGGTGAACTACAACTCCAAAACTCAAGGTCAATGCCCACCAAACTCTTATAGTATTTTCTCTTGGTTATGGGAGTTCTGTGTGGGAAGTTTGTGTCTTTCTGCCATTCCTGCCAGTATATCTATGTTGTGTTCATCGAAACAGGCCCAGGTTTCACACTGAGTGTATACACTCATTTTAAAAACATATTAACTATATGTATTACTGTGCTAGAGTGTCATTTTGTGTCATTTTGGTTGGTGGTGTGCCCCAGGATTTTGCAAATGTAAAAAGTGTGCCGCGGCTCAAAAAAGGTTGGGAAACACTGCTTTAGTGGAGTGAAAGGAAATGAAAAAAATTGAGTATATTTAAAATTGAAACTTTGTAGCTGAAGTGTCAGAGGTGAGATTTTGACCCCAAAAGCAATCAAAACTTTATCAATGCATTGCTAGACACCAGAACACTTGTTAAAACAAAGTTTGGCAGACTATGCATGTTCAGGGAGTTGTAGGAAGGAAGGATATTAATGTGGGAGAATCCTTCAGTGATGTAAATTATTTCAGTAAGATAGCCAGGGCAGAGGCACAGTGGAATTGCCAGATGCGGCAATAGTTGGTTTATATTTATGAAGGATTCTAACTCTGTTGTCTAGCAACTGCAAAACCAACATTTTCCCCTATCCCAAAGCAAATCTACTGAAAAAGAATATTTGAAGAAAAGAAATGTTAATTTTTTTTAAGACTGGGGATTCTGAAACTAATAATAAATCATTGCCTTGAGTATTCATAGCATACTGTATTAATATTCATAGCATATTGTATTCACATTTTACTTGTAAGCCGCTTTGAGTCCCCTTCGGGGTGAGAAGGGCGGCATATAAATGTTGTAAATAAATAATACTTTCCTCTTAATCTCTATTTATTTATTTATTTATTTAAAACTTTTATACCCCAGGCTTCTCACCTCCGAAGAGGGACTCAGACCGGCAAACAGCAAGTATTCAATGCTAACATTTAAAATCTAAAAACAACATAAATTTACAATAAAACTTACAATAAAATACAATACAATAAATACATTTTAAAAGCCTTTCGCCAAAGTAAAATCAAGTCCAACTTAATCCATATATTCCGTCCGTAGCAAGTGGTTAGCAACTTTAGTTACTTCGCGATCTCCTCCTTCATTCTGCGAAGGCCTCATTGCACAGCCACGTTTTCACCCACTTCCTAAAAGTCAGGAGGGAGGGGGCGGATCTAATTTCATTTGAGAGGGAATTCCACAGCTGGGGGGCCACCACAGAAAAGGCCCTGTCCCTCGTACCCACCAGACGCGCCTGCAAAGGTGGTGGGACCGAGAGCAGGGCCTCTCCAGACGATCTTAGCACTCTTGACGGTTCATAGGGGAGAATACGTTCAGACAGGTAAACTGGGCCGGAACCGTATAGGGTTTTATAGGTCAACACCAGCACTTTGAATTGTGCTCAGACGCTAATTGGCAGCCAGTGGAGCTGGCGCAACAGGGGAGTTGTGCGCTCCCTGTACCCCGCTCCTGTTGGTAGTCTGGCTGCTGCACGCTGGACTAATTGCAGCTTCCGGGCAGTCTTCATAGGCAACCCCACGTAGAGAGCATTGCAGTAGTCTATACGGGATGTATCCAGAGCATGGACCACCATGGCCAAGTCTGACTTCCCAAGATACGGGCGCAGCTGGCGCACAAGCCAAACTGTGCAAAAGCTCCCCTGGCCACCGCCGAGACCTGGGGTTCCAGGCTCAACGATGAGTCCGGGATCACTCCCAGACTGCGAACCTGCGCCTTCAGGGGGAGTGTAACCCCGTCAAGCACAGGTTATAACCCTATGCATCAGAACCCTCAAATGTTTGAACACCCATTTCTTTAAGAACAAGCCACAGTTTATTATGATCTATACCAGGGGTGCTCATTACGGTGATCGGGAGCACCTAGGTGATCTTCGGCCCTCTTCCAGGTGATCTTTGGGCCTCACCAGCCATAGAGCGCCTCTCCTGCCAGCACCCCTGTTCTAGGGGCTGAACCCGAGGAGGAGGGGGCTGCGGGGATGGAGACTCCACTTGCTTGTGCCCTCGCCGCCTTTTTTCCGCCTCGCCCTCCAAGGAGAAAGGCGGTGAGGGCCCACGGGGGGGGGGGGTGGCTCTTCAGAGCCGGCTAGGAAGAGCCACCTTCTCTCTCTCTCTCTCTCTCTCTCTCTCTCTCTCTCTCTCCCTCCCGTGGGCATGGACTGCCACCAGTGGGAGGGGTCCTCCTTCCTGCCAGCCATCCACTTGGGCGTCCTTTCTGAGTGACACCCTGAAAGGAAGGAAGGAAGGAAGGAAGAGTGCCCCCCCCCGCTGCATCTGTAACTTTGGGGAAGCACCTCTTCCACTCTTCCTTCTCCTGCCCAGGTAAGGAAGCCTCGAGGGAGGAGGGGGGGAGGCTGCCATGGGGAGGCTCCAGCCTCACGTGAGTCCCTCTCTCCGTTGAGTTTCCCAGCCCAGGTAGCAGCCAGGCGGCCCCTCTTCCCAGCCCTGCGCCTTCCGAGCCACCGCCGAAGCCATATCTGGCCGGAGCGCTGGCGGGTGCGCCTATAAATACCCTCCTGCTGCGTGCGTGGGAGGGGCCTGCTGTGCACGCAAGAAGCAGGACGGGACGGGGACTTCCTGCTTCGCGAAAGCACGCAGCAGGAAGGAGGAAGGCAACGAAGACATTAAGAGAGAGCATGCACGCAGGCAAGGAGGATCCCCTTCCCAGGTGCGCACGGCGGCGAGTTCGTGGGCAGGCAAGAAAGAAGCCCCGTGCGGACGGAAGGCTGCAGTAGGAGCGTGCACGCGCACACGCTCCCATGCACAACAGGTGATCTTTTCAACTTGATTGTTCATATAGTAGCTCGCATGATGAAAAAGTGTGGGCACCCCTGATCTATACATTCAAAGGCTTTGTTGTAATCTATAAAGCATGGGTACTAGGTCACAGTGGTTTTTGCTGATCGTGATGATGGCAATCTAAGAGGTAGGTGGATTTGAAAGAACCCTACATTACCTGATGACATTTACATTTGCTGAGATTCTTAATCTTAAATTTGCTATATCGCATATAATTATTTCACAACTAGATTTGATGTTTCTGTGTTGCAAGATGTAACCAAATAAAAGTAGTATTCCCAATTAATATTGAAATTTGTGGAAAATCTGTGTGAGGTCTGACATTTTTTTTATTATGTGTTTCAAATTCAGTACCCAAACATTAATTAAAAACAGGTGCAATGTTGAAAAAAATGAAGGGAAAAGAGCACCCAAAGCCAGATGGTGTAAGACATGTTTGATGAAAGAAAGGGGAGTGTGTAAAGTTTTCACCTCCCAATGCACTCCTTCTTATCTCATCCTGCTATTGGATCAGACACAATATGACTTCCTAGAAACCATTCCATCCCGTGATCCAGCTGCAGAGGAAACAGCAAAGAGTCTAGCCAGATGTACAGGAAGGAGTGGGCAGCTTTTACAAAGGGATGATGTGACATACAGACTTATCTCAAAAAATGTGGAGCTGGGGGGAAAATGTGCTTCCTAAATTAACATTTCAACAACATCATAAGGACAAAAGGGATTGAGATGGATTGAAAAAGTCATTTAACTATCACTAGACTGAAAAACTTTCTTGGCAGTGAGGGTGATTTATGTCCAGAATAATGTAAGAAATACATCGAATTATTTAGGATGGTTACAAGGAGAATGTAATACCCGAGAGCTTCAAAGGGATTTTGTTCTGGACTCCACTAACTTCACCTACAATGTATCAAGCAAAGCCTTTCATTCACATTTCTTCCAGTACTGGGAAAGAATACCCTTTTGGACTACGACAACCAAAATCCATTTCCTAGTCATGATAGCTGGCCAATTTGGGGAACTGTAGTTCAAATAAAGAACTTTTCCTTCTAACCTGATTCATCCCAATTTGCTTTGAGTAAAGTTCATGATGTATTATTTATTTTATTTATTTATTTTATTATTTCAACTTCTATATCACCCTTCCCGAAAAGGCTCAGGGTGGTTCACAGCAGTGAACAACACAACACAATATACTAAAAACATAATAAAACAGAATAAAAACAGATTAAGACCAGAGTAGGGGTTACAGCTTAGAGACTGAACACCTGGCGGAATGGGTTGGTCTTACAGGCCCTCCGAAAAGCCTGTAGATCCGTTATTGCTCGTGCCTCATCCGGGAGGGCATTCCAGAGGGTAGGTGCTGCAACACCTACCCTCTGTTGTAAACCGCTCTGAGCATTGGGAAGGGCAGTTTATCAAATCGAAATAAATAATAATAAAAATAATAACAGAAAAAGTGCACTGCCGCGTCGATGACAGGCGCCAGGTCTTAAGTGATGGAACCTCTAATAGGTTATGATCCATGGATCGTAGTGGTCTCTGGGGAATGTGCAGGGAAAGGCGGTCCTTCAGATACACTGGCCCCACACCATGCAAGGCCTTAAAGGTTAGCACCAGCACTTTGAAGACAATCCAGTACTCGAGAGGGAGCCAGCGCAAACGCTATAGGACTGGTGTGATGTGGCATGACAGTGTCACTCCAGCCAGCAGTCGAGCCGTAGCGTTTTGCACCAACTTAAGTTTCCGGATTACCGACAAAGGAAGGCCAATGTAAAGGGTATTACAGTAGTCCAGTCTCGAGATGACCGTGGCCTGGATTACGGTGGGCAGGTTGTCACCGGAAAGGTAGGGCGCCAGCCACCTTGCCTGGTGCAGATGGCAAAACGCTGCTCTGCTCACGGTGGAGACCTGAGCCTCCATCGTCAGCAGAGGGTCCAAATGGACCCCCAGGCTTTTCACCAGAGGTGACAGGCTAGCCACCTCACCGTCCATTATTGGCAGCCGGAGCTCCCCCCCCCCCCCGGGGCAACCCAGCCACAGGACCTCTGTCTTCGACGGGTTCACATTCAACCTGCTGGCCCGTAGCCACCCAGTCACGGCTTCCAGGCACTGATGGAAATAATCGGGTACAGAGTCTAGTCTATTGACTAGACATGTGCATGAAATTCATTCCTAATGTTTCTACCGTTTCTTTTGTGTCTCTCGTTTATTTGGAAACATGAAATGAGAAGCTCCCTCCCCACACAAAAATCTGCTCAACACGAAAGGTTTTCCACGAATGTACATGTCTAGTATTGACTTCAAATGTGGACAGCAACTCATAAAGGAGGCCAACCAGAAAGTAAGTTAAAGTTAAAATGGGATAAAGGAATGGTAGGATAACCCAAAAAAAATCAATGTAGTACAGTGGCTTGAATGTTTGATTAGAAGTCCCGGAGATCAAATATTGTGATACACCCATTTCTGAAAGAGCAATGAATAGGTTTTCATGATCTATACCAGTGCTTCTTCAACTTTCCCATGACTCTAGGTATACAGGGATGTAAAGTAGGTATTAAAACCAACATTAACTAATACTGAATCAGCGTTTTAAAGGTTTGCTAAGAAGGCTGATTTTCCTTTTTGTGGAGCACAGCGAAACATTTTCTGCAGACTCCACTGTAAACACTAGACAGTGTTGCTAACAGATTTGCTTAAATGGGTGCATTTGGGAACTTGTTGCCAATTTTTTCCATGACCCCAACACTGAGCTAAGGGGACCCTATTTGGGGTGGGTACCCATAATTTAAGAAGCCCTACTCTATACAATGAATGGCTTTGCTAGTATAAGCTATACAGCTCAGGCTGATTTTCTTCTAAAATTCTTTGGTAACCTATCTATGCTTGCAATAGGATTGGTGCAAGAACACAACCTTGTTTCACTCCATTAGTTATTAGAAAGGGCTCCGAGAGACCATCGCCGTATCTGACTTGACCGTGCTGGCCCTCATGTAACAGCATAACCATTTTGAGGAATTTGGGGGGACATCCTAGACGTTCCAGGATCTGTAAATTCTATCAAGTTAAATAGAGCTTACTCACTGATCAATAGACACAGGATTATCAAAAAAAAACTGACACTCACTGTATAAACAAAGCTTGTGGTTGATTTAATAAACAAAATATTATATGCAATAGTTTAGCACTTAGCAAGCATTCAATAAATCAATAATATGCATGTAGCAGGGTCTTTTTTACAGTGTCATGATACACTTCAAGAAAATAACATTCATAATATTCAAAGCATCAACACAATAGTCCCGTTTGGGAGCTAAATAAGGTTCAGCATTCAATAAACAATTCAAATTAAATGCGAATTACTCCCACTCAATTATAACCCGGAGTATTCTCATAAAGGATTTCACGTTTTAAATGTTCACCATAAATAATGGGAATGAGAGTAACTGTTCAACTTGCAAATTATTCTCAGTGTGGAGCTCCTGTGAATCGCAGGGGTCCGAAAGCTGAAGCCGCGAACGCCGCAAATGAAGGGCTCAAGCCGCAAAAGGGGCGCGGAAGCTTCCCAAGCGGGAGGAGGCGGCGGTAGCCGAAGCTGAAGCCGTAGGCCGACGACAGAAGCGCTATACCGGTGCCTGGCGTTCCGGGTCGTTTCGATAGTATTCTTCCTCAGGGCTCGCAAGTAAGAAATTATAGGTCCCAATGGATATTCATCATCATCATGTTGCATCAAACAAGGGGAGATCCGGCGTGTTCCATCCGATTGGGGAATGGTCAAATCAACCACAAGCTTTGTTTATACAGTGAGACTGTCAGTTTTTTTGATAGTATTTAAACGGCAGACCCAGTGTTATAATTGATTCAATAGACACAGGATCACAGGCTAAGGTGGGACGTATGTTACCTCCTTCCTTCTACACATGTTTCCCTTTTCCCCTACTCCTTGCTTCAGGAACGATGCTCACAGACAGGTTTCCATCAAATTGCTGACCATCAACATTCCTTATGACTCAGTGTATAACCACCCTGTCCAGTTAATGACATTAACCTAGTAATCTATGACATTTGGTTGCACCAGCAATAATTAATGTAACTCTTACACAAAAGTGTGAACATCTTAATGTATTCATATAATGTGAGTTAGATGTCTCATTTGTAAATGGCAAACATGGGCCTGAAGCCAGTAACATTATCTTAGGGTCCATCTACACCAGCGTTCCTCAACTTGGGGGTCGGGACCCTAGTGGGGGTTGCAAGGGGCGGCGGTGTCAGAAGGGTCGCCAAAGACCATCAGAAAACACAGTATTTTCTGATGGTCATGGGGGTTCTATGTGGGAAGTTTGGCCCAATTCTATCATTGGTAGGGTTCAAAATGCTCTTTGATTGTAAGTGAACTATAAATCCCAGCAATTACAGCTCCTTAATGTCAAGGTCTGTTTCCCCCAAACTCCACCAGTGTTCACATTTGGGTACACTGAGTATCCATGCCAAGTTTGGTCCTGATCCATCATTGTTTGAGTCCACAGTGCTCTCTGGATGTAGGCGAACTACAACTCCAAAACTCAAGGTCAATACCCACCAAACCCACCAAAACCTTCCAGTATTTTCTGTTGGTCATGGGGGTTCTATGTGGGAAGTTTGGCCCAATTCTATCATTGGTAGGGTTCAAAATGCTCTTTGATTGTAAGTGAACTATAAATCCCAGCAACTACAGCTCCTTAATGTCAAGGTCTGTTTCCCCCAAACTCCACCAGTGTTCACATTTGGGTACACTGAGTATCCATGCCAAGTTTGGTCCTGATCCATCATTGTTTGAGTCCACAGTGCTCTCTGGATGTAGGCGAACTACAACTCCAAAACTCAAGGTCAATACCCACCAAAACCTTCCAGTATTTTCTGATGGTCATGGGGGTTCTATGTGGGAAGTTTGGCCCAATTCTATCATTGGTAGGGTTCAAAATGCTCTTTGATTGTAAGTGAACTATAAATCCCAGCAACTACAGCTCCTTAATGTCAAGGTCTGTTTCCCCCAAACTCCACCAGTGTTCACATTTGGGTACACTGAGTATCCATGCCAAGTTTGGTCCTGATCCGTCATTGTTTGAGTCCACAGTGCTCTCTGGATGTAGGCGAACTACAACTCCAAAACTCATGGTCAATACCCACCAAACCCACCAAAACCTTCTAGTATTTTCTGATGGTCATGGGAGTTCTGTTGGTGGAGCTCAGAATACTCTTTGATTGTTGGTGAACTATAAATCCCAGCAACTACAACTGCCAAATGAGAAAACGAAATCCCAACCCCACCAGCCTTCAGATTTGGGCCTATTGTGTATTTGTGCCAAATTTGGTCCAGTGAATGAAAACACCTCCTGCCTATTTACATTCTGATTCATAACAGTAGCAAAATGACAGTTGTGAAGTAGCAACACAAACAATGTGATGGTTGGGGGTCACCACAACATGAGGAACTGGATTAGATTGGGGTCACAGCATCAGGAAGGTGGAGAAACACTGCATCCACTCAATGGCTCTTGCAGACCATCCTTCCCTGCAGATTCCAACAGGACTGTGGACCCGTTTGAGCTTCAGTGCCAGAATTCTCGCGAGATGTTGCCTCACTCTTATCAGGAGCTCTCCTTTCACCCGAGATTTGTCCTCTCCGGCGCGGGGCAGAGCGCATGCGCGGTTTCATTCTCGCCTCCGCCGAGGCAAGATGGCGGCGCCCAGCTCTGAGGAGGCCGGCGAGCGGCTGCGGCCCGGGAGAAGGAACCGCGCGCTGTTGATACGGCACCTGCCCTCGGTGCTGAAAGCCCCGGAGAAGGAGGACTTGCTGAGGCACTTCGGGGCCTCCTCCGTGCGCGTTTTGTCCGACCACGGCAGGCTGGTAGGGAAGAAGGGGCCTGGTTGGGCAGGGAGCCGCCTTGGAAGGGAAGGCGGGAGCCTGGGGGGGGAGGGGAGGCGCCCCTGCTGGACTCTCTCGGGTGGCAAAGTCACCGTTGCATAGGGAAGCTTTGCATCCTCCTCCACATGCCTGCTTGCCAACCAGTCTGTGTATATGATGAGACGCCAGAAGAATGACTGGCACACAATGCAAAGTGTGGTTGCCATGCACCTGGGTTCCCTCTCATCTATTATATAAATGGGTTCACGTCATGTGATGTAGACCTCAAACAAAGAAACCTTACAACGCAGAAACACAATACTTGCCAACAGAAATAGGCCTCAAGCAAGGTACGTTTGTAGCAAAGAAACTCCCCCCCCCAAAACCTAAAAGGCCCCCAAAACTGTAGCGGCAAATTCAGAGTCCCAAAACTCTGTAGGCAATACTTTTTACCTCAGGCGGCGCTTCCGTGCGAGCACAGGGATCGATGGACAACGCGACAATTCTACTACGGTTCAAATGAAGCCAACTTTTATTGTATGTCATCAGCTGACGGGTTCGGCCCGCAGAACAAGCTGCTAAAGGGCAAGAGCCCTGTACATCCTAAGCATTCAGGTTTTATACAGGTAATGGCGACAAAGCCCATTATCCCGCCCTTCTTCACACCCCGTATTGGCTGGCATTCATTGACACATTTTATCATCCAATTGAACAAAGCATTCTTTAACATTCTATTCCTATTTGTTAAAAGGCATTGCGTATGAAGTAATTCTGGTTTTCAGGCTAAATTATCTATTCTAAGGGCACCATGTTCTGTAACTTGCAACAAATCTACGCCGCTTTCCTGGGAAACCAGCCAAGGGAAAGCTGGCATTTGCCTTGCGCATTAACTAACCATTCAGAAGCCTTGTAAACAAACACGCATGGCTGGTATCTGACCAATCCAAGCCGTTTTTATCTAAAAGAGCACATGATGTTCCCTGGCAAATCACTGCTTGTGCCTTCGTTCCAATCGGAGTAGCCTATTCTCGTCATCACTACTTGGCAAACTACTCCGCTACTCCAGTGCCTATACTGAGCAGCACTTTCTCCTAGCCTTAGTTCTGCTAAAAGCATCAATTTCTACTTCAAAACAACAAGTAAAAATAAAACTACATTTACCAGCATCCGCTGGGGCAGCCAACGACTCACCCAGCCTCTACATTCTGAACAACATGATTGGCTGCCAATAAGGGCGGATTTGCATAACTGCTGCACTAGCCAGCCAACATTAAAATTCCGATCCTTAATAAACTGCCAAAACAGAATAAGGAAAAGGTCTGAGCCAATCCCCAACACAAACACCCAAATCACTTCCAACTGAAAATGTACACCCCAAAAAATCACAGACCACGCCCAAAATTGACAGTAAGGCTTCATTAACTTGATTTCCCTAACTAGCCCTCACTTACTGGGAAGCTGTTTACGCTCTGAATTGACAGTAAGACTTCATTAACTTGATTCTCCCGACTAGGCCTCAGCTCATTGGACATTGTGTATGGCCTGAATTGACAGTAAGGCTTCATTAACTTGATTCTCCCGACTAGGCCTCAGCTCATTGGACATTGTGTATGGCCTGAATTGACAGTAAGGCTTCATTAACTTGATTCGCCCGACTAGGCCTCAGCTCATTGGACATTGTGTATGGCCTGAACTGACAGTAAGGCTTCATTAACTTGATTCTCCCGACTAGGCTTCAGCTCATTGGACATTGTGTATGGCCTGAATTGACAGTAAGGCTTCATTAACTTGCTGTTCCTAACTAGGCCTCAGCTCATGGGACATTGTGTATGGCCTGAATTTACAGTAACCTACCTTGGCACACAGAGCCCTGACCATGCATGATGGGACTTGAAGTACCACCATGGAAAATGGGATTTGTAGTACTTCAAAACCCATCATTCCCCACAGACCACTGTGGCCAAGAACCAAAACCAATAAAGACCCAACTTGGCACACCATGCCCCCCATGACCCACACTCCATCCAACTGCAGTTTAGAGGAGGGCACACCGTGGATGATTGAACTTTCTCGCATCTCCTAAAAAGGGCACAGCAACGCGTGCCGGGTACAGCTAGTTATATTATACTACATTACAATATAATTATATTATAATATATTGACATTATAATATCATGTAACATTCTATTATATTGTTATTATAAAATAATAAAATTATTTATTTAAATAATATCCTCTACTAAATATTTTCATTACTCCTATAAAACTCAAATAACCCAAAATAAAGTAAAATAAAATATATATTACTATTTTGTACAATACCACTATACTGCAATATTGTTTGTAATATTACATGTAATATAAAATATATCATTATTCTATTATTATATTGTATTTGTATTATATTGTATGACAATATTAAGCAGAACTGTATAATAATCAACAAGAAATGCAATGTAAATGCATCAAAATCAGAATATATTACCTACCACCCGTTTCATAATTCATAGGAGTCTCCCATAAGTCCAAAATTAGGATCCCAATGTAAATGTAAATAGAAAAACAGCCAAAATGTTCAAATGAGGTCGAATACAGGCAGCGCGGCCTGGGCAAACTTGGGCCCTCCCTCCCTCCTTCTAAGTGTTTTGGCCTCCAACTCCCACAACTCCTCATAGCCTCAGGCCCCTCAGATCTAGACAGAAATAGAGCCGAAGAAAGGAAGGAGGGAGAGACGAGGTCACAGAGGAGGAGGAGGAAAGTCCTTCATTCATTCCTTCACTTACACTTTCTTCACTGATTCTTTTCTCCTTCCCAGCAAACGCGCGCGCGCGGCGGAGACTAAGGGACAGGGGGAGCACTCCCTGCCTGCCCGATAGGGAGTGCTTTTCTTACAGGCTTCTGCGCAAGGGAGCTACAGGTCATGCGCGGAGGTTTTCGCGCATGTGCAGTTGCTCCTGCGCTCAACTTCAGCTCCGGAGCAACTGTGCCTGCGTGAAAACCTCCGCGCGTGCCCAGAAGCGGCATCGGAGCCTGAGGCCGGGGTCAAAAAGCAGGCAGCTGCAGCACTGTCTGAGGAACATCGGCAGGGCCAGGATGGCGCCCCATGCGGCCAGGATGGCGCCCCCTTCCCAGATGGCGCCCTAGGTGGCCGCCTACTTGGCCTATCTTGTAGGACCGCCCCTGCACACTAGTGTGCCGTGAGCAATCATCAGGTGTGCCACGAGAAAAGCTCTCTGCCCCCCCTTCCTTCCCCCCTCTTCCTGCCAAACTCCTGCTGCTTGGGAGAGGAGGAGGAAGGGCCAGGTGGCGCGAAGAAAAGAAGGGACCGGGCGCTGCCTCCTTCGGCCGTTTCCCCAACCAGCCTCCAATCCGCCATGACTCTCGCCCCGACTCTCGCCCCTTGCTTGTTGAAGCCACGCAGAGGAGCCCTGCCTACTGAAGCCCGTCCACCGCTCATGCTCCTCCTCTGTGAGAGAGCTGAAGCCAGGGGGGAGGGGGGGCATGATGCAGCCTGGCTCCGCCCCTTCCCCCCGGCTTCAGCACTCCCACAGCTTTGCCAGCCTTGAGGGGGGCAGTGCCAAGCCAGCGGTGGCAGAGCCAGCACAATGCTGGCTTGGTACTGCCCTCTCAAAGCTGGCGAACCTGTGGGAGAACTGAAGCCGGGGGGAGGGGGCAGGGGATTGTGCGGCCTGGCTCCGCCCCCTCCCCGGCTTCAGCACTCCCACAGCTTCGCCAGCCTTGGGGCAGTGCCAAGCCAGCGGTGGCAGAGCCAGCACAATGCTGGCTTGGCACTGCCCCCTCAAGGCTGGCGAAGTTATGGGAGAACTGAAGCCGGGGGGAGGGGGCGGGGCATGGCGTGGCCTGGCTCCTCCCCCTCCCCGGCTTCGCACTCCCCACAGGTCACCATCCCCAGCCGTTCTTTACTGTGTTAGAGTGTCATTTTGTGTCATTTTGGTTGGTGGTGTGCCCCCGGATTTTTTTAATGTTAAAAGTGTGCCACGGCTCAAAAAAGGTTGGGAAACACTGTTCTGTTGCATCTCAATTTAGTCCAAGAAAACAACAGTGTGAAGTCACACAGTGGTACCAGACATGATTGTAACTAGGTGCAAGTATCATGGAATCACTACACAATATTATTCAAAATATATCTATATTGATATCACAAGGAAAGCATACATATGTATCAAAAAGCATATTAGAGGAAATATACACATATCTAATACAACATGTAGAGGCCCTTCCAATGATATTGTGGAAGGGGCAAACGCAGTATACACACCGGCTCCTTTCCATCCTTTATAATACGCATAGGAGCCAGCACGGACTTGGTGATCCTTCTCCCGCCTTTGCAACATTGGGCAAGTACTCTGGGGGTTCCCCCTTCCACACCAGAAAATCTAATAATAATGATGATTTGGAATCTAAATTGCTTCTGGTTTTTTATTGCTAAATGTTGGAAGGAGAATACTGTACAGTTGGCCTTCCATATCATTGTGTTCATTACCCATTGAGTGAACTACCCACATCTTGAAATATATATATATATATATATATATATATATATATATGTATATACACACACACACACGCGCGCGCACGCGAACCCAAACACTCACACACAATAAAAGTAGTATAGGCATATAGTTGGTCACAAGTGATAAAGCAGTACATACCTTCACCATTAAAATCCATTGAACAGGTTGGAATGTATTGGAAAGAAGTCTACAAATAGTTGTTTTGCCTGGGAATTTCTACTTCCGTCAGGCCAGGCCTAGAGGATAAGTTGAGAGATGAGGAGTGAGTCAGCTCCCACTGGTGGCCAGACTTTGGCTCTGTTCGTCTATATGTTGTGTATGTGAAAAACAGCAGGAATTGTCTGCTAGTATGTGTACCTGTAATTCGCTTTGAGTCCCCTTTGGGGTGAGAAGAGCGGAATATAAATAAAGTAAATAAAGTAAATAAATAAATAAGTTGTCCAGTCCATATCTATTGTGGCCATTCTGTCTTGTCCCTTGTGTCCATTACATTGAGTACCTGTAGAAAAGAATCATATGCCTTGCATCTTTGCTACTGATACTCAAATATATTCCACTACTTTGTGTATTTTATGTATTTATAGTGTCTCTGCTAATGATATTTTTGTTTTACTTTTTTTCCAGAAACATACAGCTTTTGCTACTTTTCCCAATGAAAGTGCAGCAGCCCAGGTATATATCAGTGCTGTTTCATTTTTCTTTTGGATTTTTTCATGATTGTAAGTCAGTACATTTTTAAATATAGAAACAAAGTATTAAAGTTTTATGTTCAACGAGCACTTTGAAGGATGTAGACTCAGACCTGTGGAATTCAGTACTGGTTACTTCCAGCATGTTGGTTAAGGATTGAATTATGAAATGCTAGCATTGGCGTATTGATCATTAAAACGGAATTAAGCAGAAAGTGGTTTGTCTTGCAAAAGAAATGTTTTCCCACTGTGACCAGGTCTAAGCAATATAAAAGAGGGGAGGAACAAGGACTTAAGAAATACTGGTTGATTAAACTGTTTTGAAATGCATTTAACTAGTTATTTATCTGAATGTTATGCTTCATTAAAGGCTTTATCGAAATTGCACCAGTTGAACCTTCTTGGCCATACTTTGGTAGCTGAATATGCAAAGGAACAAGACAGTGATCGGACTCTCAGTCAGGCATCTTTATCTAAAAAAGACAGAAGGTATGTCGCTAGGCTTATGCGATATTGGAAAAAAGTCTAGGGTTTCTTATAAGCTCCCCAATTTTTTTAGCAATACATTTGGAAATATTCAGATAATACATATTTATACGCAGTTCTTTTAGATGTATTCTTTTGCACTCCATTGTTATTGTATTTTTTCTTTTTGTAACTGAATGTACACATTCAGATTTTGCATATAGTTTCTTAAGGACTATGAACTAAAATGTGGATAGTTTTAGTTTGGAAACCATTCCCATTCATTTTTCCGTGCTCAGAATCACAGTGGCATGAAAAGGAAGCAAAATAAAAATATATCTCTGGACCTTTTCCATATATAGATTTGGTTATTTGGCACTTTATGGGACTGGAGAGCATTATACATAAACTGAAGTATTTGATACAAGTCTAATGGATTTGAATCTGGATTCATATTTGTGAACCAAAATTAAACGTATGACTCTCACAGAAATGACTGTTCATTTAATAAGATATTAAAGCTGTATATAAAAAAGTATTTCTTGTAAAATCTTGGGCATCACTTCACTTGCATTGCAACAATACAGTGCATCATGCCAAAAAGAGAGCTCCAAAATTTATGCATTATCTATGTTGCATTATAATGTCACTTTGGTTCCAGTTCTTGCTATGTGAATTTGTATTCTTTGTGTTTTAGTCCTGAAGAACCAGTAAAAGAAGAAAAGGAACAAAAAGATGTAAGCTGCCTCAAAATTGAAAGTGGAATTGCTCCTAGTCATGGGTTAGTACTTGGGCTCTGTTTGTATGAGGCAAAATCGTTCATTTGTTTCTTTTCTGAGGTTCCACAAACACCTGTCTGCAGAGGTACATTGTGGTATGTGAATATTTATTTTACATAGTTGGCATTTCCCTGCTTTTACGCATCATTACACATTGGGTGGGAACTTAAATAAACATTTTGCATATGCCCAGGGAAGTAATTGACTTTGAACCATTGTGACCCAGCTTTTCAAATTTGCCTTCATTTCAAAAATGGTCTGTAATCTGAGGTGAGGGGCTACTGTTCAGGAAAGAAGAAATGCACAAGTCTTACTTGCATTGCTATTGTAATACTGATTATGGAACTCCCTATTCATGATTAAATATCTTAAGTCTGTGATGTATTGGAACTCTTGATTTGCAAGCTACAAGCTTATTTATGGACTATTTTAAAAGTCTCCACCTACAGGTTGTATTCTGCTTAGTCAGTTTTCAATATGGTCACATTGCTTCTGTCTCTTTAACTGTAAACATATTTGTTTTTTCTCACAGGTTAACATTTCCTCTAAATTCTTGCCTCAAGTATCTATACCCACCACCTTCCAATGCAATTTTAACTAACATTGCAAATGCCTTGGCAAGTGTACCCAAGTTTTATGTACAGGTATGTGTGGATGTGGTCATTTGAATTCAAGGCTTAAACCTTGTCTGCTGCCATTGTGTAGTTCTGCTGTGAAGTCCTTCTGCTATCTATCACCAAGGTGATTTTTCCAAAGTGCCCATTCTTAGTTGCCACTGTTGAAAGTTCTCTGCATCAATATGGTGGAAGGCAATACATGTAGTTAGTTGTATTTCCCTAATAAGGCCGGTTTTTCTGATCCAAACTAAATAAATATTTTTCAGATAGTAATAATCATCTGTCAAACATTATTTCAGCAGCCTATTAGGTTTGGTTTACATTCTACCTCTTCAAAAAGCATTCACTCCAATTGCATTGAAAGGAATGCTTTTTCATGTGCATGGTATTTGCATTTTTTCAGTACCTTTATCAATAACTAGCATATATACCTGGCATTGCCCAAGTGTTAGAGGGGCTGTTACCCTCCTGCTTTCACCTCTTCTTTCTCTTTCTTTCCTTCTCCCGGTACCTTTTCCTTTCCCTTCCTTCCCTCCTTTATTTTTGCTCCTCTCCCCCTTCCAACATTTTTTTCTGGCTACTGATGCATTAGATCAGTGTTTCCCAACCTTTTTTGAGCCGCGGCTCGCGTTTTACATTTACAAAATCCTGGGGCACACCACCAACCAAAATGACACTCTAGCACAGTAATACATATAGTTAATATGTTTTTAAATGTATTTATACACTCAGTGTGAAACCTGGGCCTGCTTCGATGAACACAACATAGATATCCTGGCAGGAATGGCAGAAAGACACACACAAAGGTCTTGCTCAACAGCTGGGAGTTATAGTTCACCCGCAATCAAAGAGCATTCTGAACTCCACCAATGATGGAATGGAATCAAACTTCCCACACAGAACTACCATAACCAAGAAAAAATACTATAAGAGTTTGGTGGGCATTGACCTTGAGTTTTGGAGTTATAGTTCACCTATATCCAGAGAGCACTGTGGAGGGGAGGGAGGAAGACATGGGATGAGTCTGCGCAGTAGCGCCCGCACGGGTCACGTCTTCCTCCCTCCCCCCTCCCGCAGAAGCGACAGTGTGACCAAAGCGAGGCAAAGCAAGCAGAGCGAGGCTGGGAAGAAGGGAGCCCAAATGGAGAAGAAAAAGTGTTCGGCAGGAGGGGGAAGAAAGGGTATTGGAGGTTCCAATTTCCCACAGCACACCTGATGATCGCTCACGGCACACTGGTTGGGAAACACTGCATTAGATCATGTTCAGTTTTCTCCTTTTTACCAGGTAATTTTACTGCCATCTTTTTAAGTGAGAAAAATTCTATAAACAAGTATATTTGAAAGATATATCCTTGCCACACAGTTTAATTGAAGTCATTTTTAGAATTCTGCTCTTAATTCCTCTTTTTCTTATCCCAAAATTTTGAATTTTCTATTCATTACCTATTAGAAATGTGGAACAACTATAGAAAACTCCTTTTGGTCTTGTTATGTATGTTAAGTTAAAAAGCTTTGTAAGGATTGCTGGTATAAATACTGAAACACTGAATACTGAAAACAGAACTGTTGTTTTCAGGTTTTGCATCTCATGAACAAAATGAATCTTCCCCCTCCTTTTGGGCCAATTACTGCTCGACCTCCAGTGGTATGTAACCTTATCATTCAAGATGTGAGTTTAAGCATTTTTTGTAAAGTTTGGGAAGTGACAGGAAAAAAAACTCCTTGGTTTCTCAGAAGTATTTGCATGATCTGAGTGCAGTTTTTGAGTCTGATTTTCTTCTTTATGCCACATTGCAAACTGTTCTTGAAACACTTTGGTCAAACATATAAAAGGTTTTTATAAACCTTGTATATCCTAGGATCCTGTCCTTTCCCTCCCCAAGCGGACTTGTATTAAAACTAGGATCGAGATATTGTTTTTTATAGAGGTAGGGCAGAATGGATATTTCTAACAATATAAAAGGAATTTCATATATTGCATTTTTATCAAAATCTTTGGCAAATAAGCCAAAAAGAGGGCAGTCATGACAGATGTGATCAAATTATGTAGTCAAGATCTACCCAAACTGTACATCCTTATTCCCATTATCTCATCACTTTTAAGTCTGTTATCATGGTCATTCAATTCTGGCAAAATGGTGGAGAAAAATGTTTTTAGGTTTCTGAAGGGGAATTCATTATGTGTATTTCCCTTAAGAATGTGGTGTCTTTATGTGGGCTTCATTGCCATTGGTTCATACCTTTACAGATGGCATGAAATATGCCATTTCCAGGATCGAGATCAGATACTTATTTGTGTCCCATTAGTATGAAGATATGCTGTGTTGCCCTGGTTGTGGAATGATAGTAAATATTGATTTTATATTGACAATTTTTAAAAAAATGTTTTTGTTTTTTTAAAAAAAGGGCTTCTTGAGCCTAATTGTATTTTTTCAACTAATTTGACCTGTCTGCAGAGAAGGGAGGGACATTGGATGGGTTACTCCTCCCACTCTTAATAGGCAAGAGAAGTAGGCCCTTTCGGTTTTTACCAGAGTGAGAAACTCAGAAAGATTAGTCTTATTCCTGTCTCCCACTTTTAATAGGATACATTTTTCTTCACACATTGCTCCTTTTTTTCCTTTCCAACTTGTTCAGAGTGTCTGTGAGCTAGGGCACAATGCAGCAAAACACTTTGTTGTTCAAAATAGTATTTTCATGTAGAAAGAGCATATTTAAATTGGAGAATGTTTTTAGATACACACACAGAGAATCCCTGAGTTGCAAACATCCAACTTGCATATGACTTACTACTTGGAAACGGGGAGTGAGACAATAAGAAGTAAGAGGAAATCTATACCTAGGAAGGAAAATTCATTCCTATAGGAATTATCATGAGGAACTGAAGTTTTTTCATCCTTGTTTTCATGACAAGCCAAAATCTTAAAAACCCAATTGTCACAAGGACAGAAAGTGAGGTGAAATGTTCTGAACAGGGGTACATCCAGCAAAACAAATGTTACAGGAGTGTTTACCTTTCCTTGTGCTATGCAAAGCTTTTTTTTAAAATCGCTGGCATTTCACTTAAGAAATTTTTGTTCCAACTTCCATACAAATTCAACTTAAGAACAAGCCTACAGAATATACTGTAGCTTGTTTTGTAACTTGGAGACTGTGTGTGTGTGTGTTCTAACATATGTATGAGTTCAGTGTCAAAAGCTTTTCGTGTCTTTTTATCCCTTACTTAGTATGAAGAATATATCCCTTTGCCGCCACCTATTCCACCTTTGCCTCCCGAGGAGCCTCCTTTGCCTGAAGACGATGAGAGTCAAGGCTCAAGCAAAGATGAGTCAGAATATGAAAGTGCTGATGAAGAAGAAAAAGAAAGGTGGGTAAGATTTTGCAGCAAGCCCCTAACTTAAGACTAGGTCTCCTCTTTCCTTTTGGTGTACAGGTACACTTACAGAATATAATACTTGTACATGCACATATACACATACAGAATAACACACTTCCCATAAGTGCAAATATACACATATGTATTTTGAAACTATACATACACAACACAAATACATACTTTCTTTAGTTGATGTTTCTGTGTAGTTCTGTGCAACTTTCAACAAAGAACAACATGTTTAAATATATATAGAAGGTCTAGGCCAAGAAATTACAGAACATTTCTTGAGACTTACTACACTTCTCTTTAAGTTTACCAGGACGATGGAATTGATAACCACTCACTTTCTTCACCCTTTCATGTGTGAGAAAGGAACTAAAGGCATCCACCATCATTCTGGATTGTAAACATGGGGCATCTGTGAGCACTTTTCTTGAAAAGCAGATAAGCCCAAGTGGAGTGGCAGGGAGAATTGATTTGGTTAAAACTAGCATAACCAACTTAATATGTATATTCAATGTGTTAATATATAGATTCACAAAACTGATGGAGCTAGCAACACTGCAACCAAAACGTCAGATACCCACAAAAGAGCATCGGGCAAGAAAAAAGAGAAAAATAAAAGACTTATTAAACATCTCCTTAGTTCCCCCCACCAGGTATGGACATGATAATATGAAATGCTGCAAATGATTTCCTTAATGTGTTCTTTCTTGGTTTCTCAATTGAATACATGATCTATTTGTTGTTTGAAACAAATTTACTTTAAAAATGTATAGCAACAAAAATGCAGTTTACAGGCTTGACATTAAATGGCAGCATATTCTTACAACACAGGACAACAATATTCCGCATCTTAACTAAAGTGAGCTAAAGTTTTATTCCTTCCTATTGGGATTGGTATGTTTTGCACCTAATGCATCATTGATACAGTCATTGACTCAATTGCTGGATGATAGGTAAACATTTATATCAATGTAAATAATTTAGTGGGTTTATTTTACTTAGGATAAGCAATTCAATTCAGGCTACTGTCTCTGCCCTGTGAAGTGATAATTCTGTGTTGTCCTTTAAGAATAACATGATAACTCATTGCAATGAAATATGGGATCATTTTTCTGAAATACTTCATAAATATGTTTATTACTAGATGTTGCCATGTCTCTCCGCATTACTTCGCGAGCAAAGATTCTTAGGAAGGACTCATCCCACGCTTTTTACAAGCGCGTTGATGACTAAAAAGACCAATCCTAGATGGGCAAGTTCGGTTGCAGAAAGCGCAGCAGAAAGTCTCCTTGGGTGATGTTGTTTCCAAGTTGCGGTTCTTTCTGCGTTGTCGTTTCTCTTCGAGACCCATTCGGTGTGTCTTCTCGAAAGAGGCTGCAGCATTGTGGATAGTGCATCTCCATGCCTCCTGATGTGAGGCCAGGGTGGACCATGGTTGGTGATCAATCTGGCCGAGCCTGAGATGTTGTTTCAGGGAGTCCTTATATCTCTTTTTGGGGGCGCCTCTCTTGCGCTGACCCGTGGTGAGTTCACCATAGAGTAGTATCTTTGGGAGGCGGTGGTCCTCCATCCTAGATACGTGCCCTGCCCAACACAGCTGTGTTCTCAATAGCATGGCCTCAATGCTGGTGATCCCTGCTTGCTCAAGGACAGCAACATTAGTCACATAATCGGTCCAGTGTATATTTAGGATTGTGCGAAGACAGCACTGATGAAAGTGTTCGAGGAGTCGTAGGTATTGGCGATAGGTGACCCATGTTTCAGACCCATAGAGGAGAATAGACAGGAGGATAGCTCTGTACACACTGATTTTGGTGCTTTGCCTCAGGTGCTTGTTGCTCCAGACACTTTTGTGAAGCCTTCCAAATACACTATATGCCTTTGATAATCTGTGATCTGTCTCTTTGTCAATCTTGGCGTCTGAAGAGATGATTCTTCCCAGGTAGGTGAACTTCTGAACGGACTTAAGCACAGATTTGCCTATGCTGACGTGGGGATGATGTTCTTCCTGTGGTGCGGGCTGGTAGAGGACTTCCGTTTTCTTCAGGCTGACTTCCAGCCCAAATAGCCCTGCAGCTGCTGCAAGGGGGGCGCCAATGGAGAGGATGTTGCCATGTAATGTCTTGTTTACTGTGCTTCCTTTGGAGTGTTTTGAGGGGAGACCGGATAGATGGGGATTTTGCAGAGGATCCTTCAGAGTTAATGATTGGTCTATAGCTGGAAAAGCTAGTTGCTTAATGATGCAAGGACAATACAGGCATGAAAGTGCTGTTTCATAGTCAAATCCCTCTTTGCTGAATGTTACTCACAATTCTCAAATGGAGTCCGCTTACTCCATTTGAGAATTGTGAGTAACATTCAGCAAAGAGGGATTTGACTATGAAACAGCACTTTCATGCCTGTATTGTCCTTGCATCATTAGGAGGGGGAGGGGAATCTATCCAGCCCCTCAAGGTGTTTGTAATGGTTTTGGGATCGGGTTGTCTTCTGCAACTTTTCAACAATAAATGACTTCATCAGTGTGAAGCCTCCTGCACCTTTATGGGAAGAAATGGCCAAGTGGCCCACACTGTCTGCAAGAAATCTCTGTGGAACAAGTGCCTGTAGTTATTGTTAGACTTACTTGAAGGAAGAAATGAGTCAAAACTAGAAGATGAAAATGGCCTGCATTCTAGAAAGTGTAAAGATCTGTGCATGTGCCTTTAAATCACCTGTTGGCTTTTGGTCAACCCATAACATGTATAAAATATTGTTTTTGACTGCTTACTGTTTTACCTATTTTAGAAATAAATAAGCTAACAAATAAATGTAAAATCGTTTAAAAATAAGTATTCAATTGAAAAAATAATTCAGAAAAGACATTTTAATTATCTTCATTTTATATTCACACAGCAATTTGCACCCAGCACTATCGCCTTCTGATGTGTTTGAGCAGCCACAGCCTGTAGGACCCAAAAAAATAGAATTTCACATTTCTGCTGACCCACCTGCCATTCCTCAGCAGAGCTTGGAGAAAGAGCAATTTGATGGTATGGAATTGCACAACTTGCACATTTCAAACATCGTAATTGGAAACAGTTTGCAGCCAAGTGCTTGTCAAACTGAGCTATGAGTCTGTTACAAGTCTTTAAAGTATGCTTTAAATGTTTCCTCTTTGGTGAACTCACAAGTTGGTCTTAGGTGGGCCACTCTTCCTCACCAATGTCATCTCTAATATTGGTGACAGTGTACTTGATTGTTGTAAGATACTTCCCTGGATAGATGGTATGAGAAGACGAAACTGGGAACCCTGTCTTGGTGTCTGTAAATAGTATAGGCAAACGAGTTAGGTTCTGTAGGTTTGTTCTTAAGTTGAATTTGTATGTAAGTTGGAACAGGTACATTTTTAAATCTTAACTCCAGCCAAATATATATGTGCTAGCATAGGGAAGGGTTGACACCCCTGTTGTGTGTGTTTTATGGTCTGTGCCCCTGTTCAGAAGATTTCACCTCACTTTCTGTAATGATTGGATTCTGAAAAAGTGACTTGTTGAGGAAATAAGGATTAGTGGTAAAGCTTCAGTAGAGACATCGTTTCCCCATTTCTGCTGCCATCACAAATATAGTCGGCGGCAACAAGAGAGAGGGCCTTCTCAGTAGCTGCCTCGTCCCTATGGAACTCCCTCCCCACTGAGATTAAAGCTGCCCCTTCCCTGTTATCTTTCAAGAACCAGTTGAAGATCCACCTGTTCAAGCAAGCTTTTTATGAACAAATTCAATTGGTAATGACAGCAAGGTCAATTTCCACTGAGCTTAGCGAAATATACTATTTACTTGATTATTTATTTTATTTATTTATTTAAAACTTTTGTACCCTGACCTTCTCACCTCTATTGAGAGACTCAGACCACCATAACAGCAAAGATTCAATGCTATACAATTTAAAAACAACGAGAACAACATATTAAAATACATAAAAACCCAGTATAAAACCACATCGCCATTAAAACAATTCCACTCAATCTGTAAACGTGGTCATACATTCAGATAATAGCTAATCTCAGCCTATTCTGGGAAGGCTTGGTTCCATATCCAAGTCTTTACCAGCCTCCTAAAGGACAACAGAGAGGGGGCAGATCTGGCGTCACTTGATAGAGAGTTCCACAGCTGAGGGGCCACCACAGAGAAGGCCCTGTCTCTCGTCCCCACCAGCCACGCTTGCGAAGCTAGCAGGACCAAGAGCAGGGCCTCTCCGGAGGATCTTAATGTCCTTGATGGTTCGTAGGGGAGAATCCGTTCGGACAGGTAAACTGGGCCAGAACCGTATAGGGTTTTGTAGGTTAAAATCAGCACTTTGAATTGTGCTCGGAAGCTAATTGGTAGCCAGTGGAGCTGGCGCAGCAAGGGAATTGTGTGCTCCCTGTACCCTGCTCTTGTTAGTAACCTGGCTGCCGAACGTTGGACTAATTGCAGTTTCCGAACAGGCTTCATAGGCAGCCCCACGTAGAGAGTGTTTCAGTAGTCTATTTGGGATTAGTCTCCACAATAATTGTAATTGGTTTTAAATGTTTTTAATGCTTAATATTTATTTATATCTTATTTCGGACATGTATATGTGTATATGTATATGTGTGTGTGTGTGTATATATACATATATAAATTTTCCAGTTACAGTAAAAAGAGGGGGAACATCTCTGAGTATAGGAAAGTAGGAAAGTTGACGAAATAATCTAAGATGGGGTGGGGTCGCTGAGCATTATTCTTTGTGTGTTTTTTGTCTTGTATTTTATGTTTTGATTTGTATTGTATTATGTTGTGATCAGATTTTGGTCCCATTAAAGTTTTTTAAAAATTATTATTATTATTACTACTACTACTACTACTACTACTACTCTTCAGGAGTGTGTTAGAAAAGAAACAGAAGTATTCAAACAACAAAACCGAGAGCAAAGCTTTATGTTTTCTTTAGTCACTCCTGCCGTAGTGATTGAGAAGTAAACGTCTCATTCACTATCTGGCTTATTGCATTATCAAAACTGGCCAAATATGTAATTGAACATTTTTAATTGTTATAGAGTTGTTGAAATATTATGATTTAGAGTTGTGCCATTTTGTCTTTGGTGATGTTTTTTCCATCCTTAGTTCAGTGCAGTGGCATTTTCCGTTAAAGATGAAATCCCCTGTGTCTGTTGATCACATCCCAATCACATATTCTTGATGCTTTTTTTTCTTTTATACAAACAGTTGACGAAGTAAATAATGCAGGATTTGGAAAAATATTTCCTGCTCCCAGTTCCAATCATTCAGAGGAGATGGAAGAAGAAGAAGAAGAAGATGAAATACCTTCAGAATTCATTTCTAAAAGAGAAATAGAAAAAGGCAGAGTATCAAAGAAAGGTGATTTTTATTAATTTTAATTATTGTATAATATGCATTGTAAATGTCAGTATCTTTTATTTTAAAACAATTGCCTTGTTTGGATTGATTCTGCATTTGCTGGCGTATAACTTTCAGATGCCTAATGCAATCTCTACATTTTTGTAGGTTTCAAAGATTTAGGGAAGAAAATTGTCCTTAAAATGCACATGTACAACTAACTTTCCTCTTTTTTCAAGAAATGGGAACACTCTCTGTCTTCAAAAACTATGACCCTGGTGATCCAAATTGTAGAATATATGTGAAAAATCTCTCTAAACAGGTTCAGGAAAAAGTAAGTTGGAAATATGCAAAATGGTATTTTTGCTTCATTTCTCCAAGATTGCTAGTTTTTCTCTACATGCTTTTATCTTTCTTCTAGGACTTGAAGTTTATTTTTGGAAGATATGTTGATTTTTCATCAGAAGGTGAACGAATAATGTAAGTAATAATGTAAGCTGCAGGACATTTTGCATAGGTTGGACTTCTGTTGGGCTGCTGTTCAGCCATGCTACTTTTGCAAACTGTATGTTTTTCAATGTGCTGTCGAAGGCTTTCATGGGTTGCTATGAGTTTTCCGGGCTGTATGACCATGTTCCAGAAGCATTCTCTTCTGACATTTTGCCCACATATATAGCAGAGATCCTCAGAGGTTGTGAGGTCTGTTGGAAGCTAGGCAAGTGAGGTTTATATATCTGTGGAATGTCCAGGATGGGAGAAAGAACTCTTATCTGCTTGAGGCAAGTGTTAATGTTGCAATTGGCCACCTTGATTAGCATTGAATGACCTTGCAGCTTCAAAGCCTGGATGTTTGTGTACAATAGATGCATGTGTTTAATCTATTTTCCAGTAAAACAATAACAGCAACTTTATCTTTTTAGCACATGTCTCAGTGGAGTAAACCAGGAATGTGGCGCAGCTGGCTAAGTGTCAGCTGCATAAGATCTCTCTGACCAATAGGTCAGGAGTTCGAGGCCTGCCCGGGTCGAGGTGGGTGCTCGACCTTTAAGTGTAGCCTGCAGTCGACCTTTGCAGCCCGAAAGACAGTTGCATCTGTCAAGTAGGAGATAAAGGTACCACATTAAAGTGAGGAGGCAAATTTTGACTGAATTAGTTACTGAAAAGGCCATTAACCTCGGAGAAGGCAGGATTTCCCTGGGTACTGGTTGTGGGAAATGCTGATCCCCGTGTACAACTGGTAGGCCATGCGTGATACAGAATGCTGAACAGATGGGCTGAGGTCATTCAGCATGGCTCTTCTTATGTTCACTGAGAGGCCATTAAAGAACTCCAGGAAATGCTGAGGAATCAAGGAACAACAAGGGACACTGAGAGTTGAGTGTGTCAGCTCCCCCTGGTGGCCAGAGTTTGCCTCTGTTTGTCTATATGTGTGTATGTGGAAAACGGCAGGGATTGTCTGCTAAGTATGTGTACCTGTAATCCGCTCTGAGTCCCCTTCGGGGTGAGAAGAGCGGA
Organism: Anolis apletophallus; assembly: GCA_030556195.1. Taxonomy (NCBI): domain Eukaryota; kingdom Metazoa; phylum Chordata; class Lepidosauria; order Squamata; family Anolidae; genus Anolis; species Anolis apletophallus. The sequence goes on from JARBWK010000005.1 coordinate 129,022,540, forward strand.
ATATAAATAAAGTGTATTAAACAAACAAACAAAAACACCATTGCTTTGAGTGACTTCTGGAGTATTTTCCGAATGTCTGTGGAATTCCATGTTTTTGGGGGGAAATTGCTGAGGCAGTTCCCATAACACTAACCAGATAGTGCTGTGAATCCACAATACCATCCTGTTATTCCATCACTCATCTGTTGGGAAATGGATGCAAAGTGTAGATTTGTGGTTTCCAAGACTCTTGAAAGAGACCAGCTTCCCCCGTTTCAGTGCGATTTCACATATTTGTGTTTTGTCATAGCAGTTGCTTGTGTCTAATCCAAATAAAGGTCTATCATGGCCTTTCTGTCTGTAGAAGGAAGTTCTGTTGGCCATTCTTATGTTCTGAGAGAAGGATTTATCAAATCATCGCTGTGCTTTGTTTATATCAGTGTTTCCCAACCGCTGTGACGCGGCACAGTAGTGTGCCGCGACGGACTTCCTGCTGTGCCGTGAGAAAAGCTCTCTGCCCCCTTCCCCCCTCCTCCTGCCAAACTCCTGCTGCTTGGGGGGGGGGGAGGAAGGGCCGGGCGGCGGCGAAGACAAAGAAGAAGGGGCTGGGGTGCTGCCTCCTTCAGCCGTTTCCCCAGCCAGCCTCCATTCCGCCATGACTCCCACCCCTCGCTCGCTGAAGCCGGGCGGAGGAGGAGCCTCGCCCACTGAAGCCCATCCACCGCTCATGCTCTTCCTCCTCCGCGCGGCTTCAGCGAGCGAAGGGCGAGAGTCATGGAGGAGAGCGGCGGCGTGGACGGGGGCCATGACTCGCGCCCCTCGCTCGCACTGCCCCCTTAAGGCTGGAGAAGCTGAAGCCGGGGGGAGGGGGCGGGACATGGCATGGCCTGACTCCTCCCTCTCCCCTGGCTTCGGCACTCCCAGCAGGCCACCATCCTCCAGCCGTTCTTTACTGTATTAGAGTGTCATTTTGTGTCATTTTCGTTGGTGGTGTGCCCCGGATTTTTTAATGTTAAAAGTGTGCCGCGGCTCAAAAAAGGTTGGGAAACACTGGTTTATATGAATAACTCTGTTGTCACATTTAATTGGCAAAAATAGAGCCCTGTGTCTGTTCCCTTACTTTAGGTTTGATATACGCTTGATGAAAGAAGGCCGTATGAAAGGGCAAGCGTTTATTGGACTTCCTGATGAGAAAGCCGCTACAAAAGCCTTGAAGGAAGTCAACGGATACCTTTTGTTTGACAAGCCCATGGTAGTTGTATCCTTTCCCGAAGGTCATTGTTTTTGTTTTCAGTTAAATGTTGCCACCTTGAAGTCTAATGCCAATTTCAAGTAGTCATGATCTGAAAACATAAAACATTCAAGGGGCTGGATCATCCCAATTTATATATTGGGGGATCTTTTCTTTGCAGGAGCCCCTGGTGGCGCAGCGGGTTAAACCACTGAGCTGCTGAACTTTCTGAACAAAAGGTTGGTGGTTCGAATATAAGGAGCGGGGTGAGCTCCTGCTGTTAGCCCCAGCTTCTGCCAACCCAGCAGTTCAAAAACATGAAAATATGAGTAGATCAATAGGTACCAATTTGGGTTGGAAGGTAAGGGCACTCCATGCAGTCATACTGACCACATGACCTTGGAGGCGTCTACAGACAACGCCAGCTCTTTTGCTTAGAAATGGAGATGAGCACCACCTCCCAGAGTGGTACACAACTAGACTTAAGGGGAAAGCTTTACCCTTTTTTGCAAGCACATTCTTCTGAAATTTAATACTTTGCATCAATTTAGCACTTGGGGCACTTGAATCCAGAGCTTCTGTCTGTAATAGCAAAGTTTTCTCAAGTGAAGATCTTTGTAGTGTGAAGTGCTGATACAGTCTATCTGTGAATAGTTAATACTTATATATAAATAAGTTAAACACAAAAGGGGTCTTTATCAGTCAAACTGAAAAACTCAAGTAGCTAAACCTAGGATGATGGTCCTAAATCAAAGACAGTCATATACATCAACATTCTATATCTACACAACCTGGACGTCACATGTAAGTACATAGAGGATATATATCCAATGCTGTCTGCCTGCTGTACGCAACCTAATCTAGCTGTTTGATATATTAAACCAATCATGTAATGATATAAACTAAAACTAACAGGAGTAGCTTACTATAAAGTGGCACATGCACCCTGTTGCAAATATATCAAACACTTATAAACAAATACACAGTCTGCCAAGGCGAACTCCCAGGTCGTGTGCTGAGCAGGGTTCACCTCAGACGCGATGAGTTGAATGCTGAATCACAATCCGAGCGGCCCAAATCCCAGGCCATGGCGCGATTGTTGCAAGCCCCCAGATGGAGGTCCTTCCGCAATAAGGAGAAGGCTCAGGCGCAATGCGTTGAGCGCTGAGTGGCCATCTGGGTGGCCCAAATCTCAGGTCGTGCCGTGGTCGTGCCCCTGTTGGAAGACACTATGTGCCCTCCCAGATGAAGATCCTTCCGTAATGAAGGGAGAGCTGGATGCAAAAATCACAGGGTGCCGAGCGACCCGGCAAGTTCTCAAGCCGCGTTGCTTCCGTGTCCCCACAAGGCTCAATTGAGCTATTGCCGAGCGAGAGATGAGTCGCCGTTAATATGTGTCATGCGTCTCTGGTGGGCTATGATAGGCCAATATTGTAGTGCTGCCTAGTGAGGTATGCTGTAGATCTTTATAGTAAGGCAATGTGCGCGTTCCAAATCGCGAATGCGGATGGTATGCAGGCCAAACTGGGGAACGCCGAGCTGATGGATCCATGCCGATAATCGGCGCTGGAGGTGAATCACTCCCCACCACTGCCAATTACATGGAATCCCTGGGTTGCTAGGTGTAACTGCAGGCAGATCTGGAGTTGTATCCAATGAATCACTCCAGGTGAATACAGAAGTATTAAAGCATTATCAAAAAAGTGTTGATTGGGTCACAAACAAATGTCGTGTATCCCAGAGGTTTATCATAAACCTATTGAGCACCAACACAGGGTTGCCAATCTGATCCAGATAGAAGCCCAATTGTAAGGCTGGCGGCTCTCACAATGGTCAGGTAAACGCCAACGGGTGGAGTAGACGCTAGAGGGTCCCTAGTCCCATTTCGCTAGTGCATATTTCAGCTTCCTCAAGGCATTTAGGAATCAGAATATATACAGTATTGGTGGTGCATAGCAAAATAGAAGAATCAGTTAATCAAAGATCAAGAGCATCACAAATGTGGATGGTTTCCACCGGGTAGAAATGACCCAAAGTATTTTGAGAGCTATTGGTGCTTCACAGTCTTAAGTTGCTTTTTGTTTGCCTTCTTATAAAACATACATCAATACCTTTTGCATAATTTGCATATTAAGCACTACGATGTAGTCTTTTTCCTTTTACTTCTGATTGTATGTATTACAGAACATCAATGAATATTTAATCGGCGTACAGTATGTGTTTTGCATATTAGAAAACTAGTTACTTGCATTCAGAAAAAATAATCTGCACAGAAATCAAGTTGCTTTGCCACCAATAGACAGAATTATTTACAAGATAATTTAAAATTGCCAAAACCTGTACAACAAAATTATTCAAATGATACATTATTAGTGCTATTCTGTACAGTTTTTAGAATCCTAGAGTAAGAAGGAGACTCTGTAGTGGCATATTCCTCTTTCAAATAGTTCTAACCATCTGAAAGTTCTTCCTAATATTTAGGTGGAATCCCGTTTCCTGCTATTTGAATCCACTGCTCAGCATCTTAGTGTCTAGAATAGCAGAAAATAAGCTTGCCCCCTCCTCAGTGTGTCAACTTTTTGGTTGCATTGACATTATATCTCTTTGTTAAACAAAATGTCTTTAAAAACCCAATGTACCAAAGTTGAGACAGATTCTGTCAAATGGTGGAATAACTGTGAGTCCCCTTGGGGGGAGGGGTGGGTTAAAATTAAGTTACTATTCAATTTTTTTACTTGGGATAGTTAAGGTTGTGATCATACCCTGGAAAATGTCATAATTTTTCATAGTCTTTTTACTTGCACTTTTTCTATTGCTGCTGCCTCACTCTTGCAATCAGTTTTCTTAATAAAAATCTCAGCAATTTGCTCGCTCTGCAAGGCCTAAGCCAGATGCCAAAGAAGAAAAAAGAAAAGAGAGGTTGAAAAGAACTTGAAAGTAAATAATTTTTAACATACAACTTGCTTAATCTTTTATTACCATTATTATTATTATTTGCAGAAATGATGGATTTGTTACCTTTAGAGTAATAAATCTTTGTTTGGACTGTCTATCGTATAAATGTACTGTATGTAAATAGCAGTTCTAAGTTTATACACAGAAAATGAGAAGTTGAAAAGAAGCATTCCAACCTAGCTACTTGGGATACTAGTTTTCAGTAGATCTAGTCTAATATCTTTTTCTAAGCATATGAAGAGGTTAGGCGCTCCAGCTCCACCATGCTTGACTTCTTCTTATCTTCACCATGCATTCTATCATCATGGATCATTGCAGAATTTGTCAAGGGAAGTTAGGAATTGATGGGACGGGGCTGGAATATGCACCTCTGGCCCACTGTGTGCTTTTAGAACAGTGATTTTCAACCTTTTTTTGAGCCACATTTTTTACATTTACAAAATCCTGGAGCACACCACCAATCAAAATGACACAAAAATGACACTCTAACACAGTAATACATATAGTTAATATGTTTTTTAATGTATACACTCACTTAGTGTGAAACCTGGGCCTGTTTCGATGAACACAAAATAGATATCCTGGCAGGAATGGTAGAAAGACACACACGAAGCTCTTGCTCAACAGCTGTCACTCTATGTGTGTTTTTAGTTTTTATCATGTTTAAGCTTGCTTGGCACCATGGCACTATTGGACAGCTTTTCACCACACACCAAGCACAGCAGAGTCGGTGCCATTGCATCCCCGGTGAAAGTGAATCCAAATGAAAGATAGCTATCGCTGTATTGCCTCGAGCTCATCGTCTTTTTTTTTTCTTTTGTCCCCCACTCATATTAGGGCCTTCATCTGTGTCATAATTTTGTCCAGGGCCCTGTTCGGCATTTGCATTTTCCCTTCTCAAAAACTTCTCCATCACTGTCACTCGCTTCTCTTGCTGTGATCCCAAATTGCCACTGTCACTTGTCGCGCAGCTGCAGCACTAACTCTAGCTTAGTTTACTTAGCCGCGTCTGAGCAAATCCAAGATGGCACGACCGTAGCACTCTCACGTCACTTCTTAGGTGATGCGAGAGTGCTTTGATTCCATTTCTTAAAGGGACAGATGCACCTTAGAGTTTATATATGAATGAAGTTTGAAAACAATTTCCCACGGCACACCTGATGATCTCTCATGGCACACTAGTGTTCTGCGGCACACTGGTTGAAAATCACTGTTTTAGAAAACACCAATGCATTCATAAGTTATACATGAAGGACACTTCTTTATATTGAGAACCAATTCAGCATATGATCCTACACTTACAGTGTTCTGTGGTATAATCCAGACATAGCTTTATTAGTTATAATTAAGCTAAACCTTTATTTCAGTGTTGGCTATTAATACTTTTAGTTGCAGGAAAATGCTATTTTTATTGGACTGATAATATTTATTTTTTCCAGTGAGAATAGGAGACCACAAATAAATCAGTTCCTTGGATTTAAGGCCAAGTTCTGGTCCTGCCTCTCAAGAACGTTCACCTTGTACCTACATTGCAGTGTTTTTAGTAGGAGGCAGAGGCCTTCTGAGTATTTTGTTTTCAAACCTCTTCAACCTGAGGCCCTCCAGGTATTTTGGACTTCAACTCCCAGATTTCCTGACTACTGAACAAGCTGGCTGGGGCTTCTGGGATTTGGAGCCCCAAGCACCTGGAGATCTGCAGGTTAAAGAGAGCTGAGTAAAAAGCTGCTTGAAGCAGGTGACGGTCATTGACTGTAATGGTTTGTATGTTATTTACCGTAATAATTTGATTATAGAGTAAATTAGGGTCATGACCCTAGCTGTTCACTCCTTTAAGAATCTTATCTATCCATTTCAATTGAAGACAAGTGTGCAACCTGCTGGACTCTATGTGTTTTGAACCTCTGCTGCCATGTTCCCTTACTATAACAGTCTGTGAGACAGAATTGATCATTTCCATACATGGATCGTGGATTGACACAGATTGAAGAACTTGTGCCGGCATTGATACTTTAAAAATCAAATTGTCTTCTGCTGTTTTAATAATTTTATCTCATGTTTAGCTGATGATAATTCATTTTGGGGATGTCACTGTATTTGTCAACAAACATAACTGGAATGTATGTTTGCCCTCGGTCCCTCTTAAACACAGTTTCACTCAAGGGAGATGAATTTGCTATAGTGCCAAATAAGATGCAGGTTAGAAAAATGGCTCTCCACACAAATGTGATTTTGTAGCTATGCTCAAGAGTGAGAAGTAACTAATGAATATTGTTCTGAGATTAATGCTTCCCTAATGTGTCCTTTCACTGAAAATGATATACTGAGTATAGATGGGTAGACATTGGATTTAGAACTGGATCATTCTGTCATATTCTGACAGAAATAGAAAGATCATAGATTCATATAATAATAGAGCTGAAAGAGACCACATGGGTCATCTAGTCCAGTGTTTCCCAACCGCTGTGACGCGGCACACTAGTGTGCCGTGACAGATTTCCTGCTGTGCCGCAGGAAAAGCTCTCTGGGCCCCCCTTCCTTCCCCCCTCCTCCTGCCAAACTCCTGCTGCTTGGGGGGGGGGGGGAGAGGGGGAGGAAGGGCCGGGCGGTGGCGAAGAAAAAGAAGGAGGGGCCGGGGCGCCGCTTCCTTCGGCTGTTTCCCCAGCCAGCCTCCAATCCGCCATGATTCCCGCCCCTCACTCGCTGAAGCCGCACAGAGGAGGAGCCCTGCCCACTGAAGTCCGTCCACCGCTCATGCTCCTCCTCTGTGGGAGAGTTGAAGCCGGGGGAGGGGAGGGGCATGGCGCTGCCTGGCTCCGCCCCCTTCCCCGGCTTTGGCACTCCCAGCAGCTGCTCCAGCCTTGAGGGGACAGTGCCAAGCCAGCATTGTGCTGGCTCTGCCACCGCTGGCTTGGCACTGCCCCCTCAAGGCTGGAGCAGCTGCTGGGAGAGCTGAAGCCAGGGGGAGGGGGCGGGGCATGACTCGGCTTGGCTCCACCCCCGGCTACGGCACTCCCAGCAGGTCACCATCCCCCAGCCGTTCTTTACTGTGTTAGAGTGTCATTTTGTGTCATTTTGGTTGGTGGTGTGCCCCCGGATTTTTTTAATGTTAAAAGTGTGTCGCAGCTCAAAAAAGGTTGGGAAACACTGATCTAGTCCAACCTCCTGCCATGCAGGTAAAGCACAAAGGGCCCCAGCCTCTGCTTAAAATATGATGAGTAATTGTTGCCTGAGACTACAATCTTGGGCAGAACAACACTGGAATGAGAGAGAAAACCTCTGCTTTAGTAAATGACTTAAAAGACAGAATTCTGTTGTGAGCTCTGACATTGTACTGATATGGTTTTTAATATAGATATATATATATATATTTGCTAAGGATTCAGAGCTGTTGTGCACATTTCTTCCTCTTGTTTTGTAAAAAGATTAAAAGGTGACCACTCTTTTACAATAGGCATTCTAAAGAGAAACCTGTAACAGGGAATAAAAGGATTAAACCATATTCTGCTGTTCTTCTTTAGAAACATTCCTGCGTAAACACTTCAATAATGCTCTCATGCAAAGTGTATCCTTTCTCGCTGTATCCTTTTTTGTGTATTTTTTTCCTATAAAAATTCCATTGACACAATGTTCTTGTTATTTAACAGGATCCCTAAAACTGGATTGAACCACTGATAGAAGTTACTGAACTGTGCTAACCTCTAGGACAGTTGTTCCCTACCTGTGGGTAGCCAGGTGTTTTGTCCTTCAACTCCCAGAAATCCTAAGAGCTGGTAAACTGGCTGGGCTTTCTGGGAGTTGTAGGCCAAAATACCTGGGGACCCACAGGTTGAGAACCACTGCTCTAGGGTGACCTTGGGGAACCTTTTTTGTGTCCTGCATCCCCTACATTTTTAAAGAGTTTGTTAAATGTAGATCTGCAGGTGTACACAAATAGTGACACTTTTCCTAATCCTGCTGTTGAAAATCCTGGAGTAAAGTATAACTTTTTTGTCCCTTATATTAATTAATCCTATTTTGGCTATCGGACAATCAGCCAGTATAGACCGCTCTGCTTACGTTGCTAGAGCTAAAATACTATATAATGACTGAAGGCCTGAATTTAATGATATATACCAGGGGTGCCCACACTTTTTTTAGCATGCGAGCTACTTATAATAAAACCAAGTCTGAAAGATCTACCTACCTCCTCTAGGCTGGAGAGGGGAGGGGCGGGGCTTGGTGCGGTCTGGCTCCGCCCCCCTCTGGCCACCGCTCTACCAGCATCTTCTCCAGGCTTGAGGATGGCAATGCCATGCCAGCCTTGTGCTAGCTATGCCACCACTGGCTTGGCATTGCCATCCTCAAGCCTGCAGAAGCTGCTGGTACCACTGAAGCCGGGGGAGGGGGCAGAACCAGGCTGAGCCAAGTCCCGCCCCCTCCCTTTGGCTTTGGAGCTCCCAGCAGCTTCTCCAGGCTTGAGGATGGCAATGCCAAGCCAGTGGTGACATAGCTAGCACAAGGCTGGCTTGGCACTGCCCTCCTCAAGCCTGCAGAAGCTGCTGGTAGCACTGAAGCTGGGAAAGGGGGCCGAGCCAGGCTGCACCAAGTCCCGCCCCTCCCCTCTGGCTTTGGAGCTCCCAGCAGCTTCTCCAGGCTTGAGGACAAGGCTGGCTTGGCCCTGCCCTCCTCAAGCCTGCAGAAGCTGCTGGGAGTGCTGAAGCTGGGGAGGAGGCGGGGCTTGGTGCTTCCTGGCTCCGCCCCCTCTGAGAAGCGGGGATCGACCTCCTTCGGTCCCGGGATCGACTGGTCGATCGCGATCGACTTCTTGAGCAGCCCTGATATATACAGTCTTCGAATAGGGTGGTGTCCTAATAAAACAAATATAAACTCTGTAGTTTAAGATTTTATTTCATGAAAGCCAAGCTTTAACTTTTTTTTCCTTTTGTATATATATTTTTTCATATCAGTTTGAAAGCAGGAATTGAAGCAGTTTTCTATAAACACTAGTAATCTCTGGCTACCTTCTGGTTAGCTGTTCTAGGCTATCTCTAATTTGGATCAAGACTGTTCTGTTCATTATACAATTCTGCAAATTTATTCAGTCCCAAACATGTTCTTAGAATTGGATCCAAAGTTGCCTTCCTGCATGTGGAATGGCTCCTTCTCCTTCCATAAAGGACCAGTCCAGAGGACCCTCCTCCTGGAAGAGAGAACGTACTCTTTCCTGTGCTGTTTGGTAAGCTCCCACAACTCAAGAGAAAGAACTTTCCCAGTGAAATCATACTGTTCTCTCTAATAATTCTGGATCCAAACTTATTTATATGAATACATCTAGGTTTACTAGCTGAGAAGTGTGTGTACGTATTTAATATGCCTTTAAATCATTCCAGGTTCGTTTTCAATGCCATGTCTTTCAAGCTTGTTCAAGCATTGGATAGAAGATGCAAGATCAACTGGATTCCTAGACAGTGTGTAAAAGTACGGAAAACACAGGTGTACATATGCTTTTAAACAACGAAGGCCTTCCAATGGGTGAAATAGCTGTGGAATGTGTAATAATTAAACTAATAAACTGCTTTTCCAATAATTTGTACTACTTTTGATCATTGTGGTGTTCCAGCCTGGTGGCCATAGACAGACACCGGGGGTTCCAGCTGATCAGGGTCAGATCGGGGATGAGGGGTGGCCGGATGGGTACGGGTCTGCAGATGAAGAATTAGCCTGGGGTGATGGATGGTTACATGGGTATGGGCCTGAAGATGAGGATAATGATGACTCCATGGATGTCAGTTCTGAATTAGACAGTGAGAGGCCCAGCGACCTTGATTCCCACATGAACTTCTCCACTCCTTTGTCAGACGAGCATTCCGAGGATAGGGAGGATCGAGTTTCCCAGCATGATAGTACTGCACGTGGGGCCGCTAATGAGCAGGAATTCGACAGGAGGGCTAGCATCAGATCCTCCCGGAAAGATTGGAGTTTGAGGAAGGGGGTGCGTTGGTTACATAGAAAATAGTTCTCTTGATTAGAGTGTGCCGGGTCGTTCTAGTCAGACCCGAAGCTACATTCAGCTTGGAAGGACTTGGGTCCTGGGTTTCAAGTTCGTAAGGACCGCAGGAGCGGTTTGATTTGCTTTGCAACTTTGCAGCTGCAGGGCCAAGCCAGCCTTGTGCTAACTATGCCACCACTGCCATCCTCAAGCCTGGAGAAGCTGCTGGGAGCTCCAAAGCCAGAGGGGAGGGGCGGGTCTTGGTGCGGCCTGGCTCTGCTCCCTCTGGCTTCCGCTCTACCAGCAGCTTCTCCAGGCTTGAGGATGGCAGTGCCAAGCCAGTGGTGGCATAGCTAGCCCAAGGCTGGCTTGGCCCTGTTCTCCCTCAAGGCTGGAGCAGCTGCTGGGAGTGCCAAAGCCGGGAAGGGGGTGGGGTTTGACGCGGCCTGGCTCCGCCCCCTCTGAGAAGCTCCCCATCCGGCTGCGATCAACCTCCTTCGGTCCTGCGATCGACTGGTCGATCGCAATCGACTTCCTGTGCAGCCCTGCCATAGACAAAACAAGTGCCGAAGCCAGAGGGGGCGGAGCCAGGCCTCGCCAAGCCCCACCCCTCCTCTCCATCAGTTCATCAGAAATTTCATATATGATGGACTCAAGGTGGAGCCAGAAGCAGTGGTTTGTGCAATGTACACATGACACAGAATTGCAGGATCTAATTTATGCACACAGCTCAATAGAAGAAAACCCTGCTTTTTCAGGGTGAGCTGATTATAATTGAAATAAACCCCCACTGTTTCATACCTCACCATTGCCTAGGGTAAATCCTATGAAAGGGTTATCATACATTGGAAATGACTTGAATGGACAGAGCAGCACCAACAACTTTTTGGGATACGGATGATGACCTGTTAGGATCACAACCTATTGGGGATTATGGATAATGACCTGTTGGGATCATAACCTATTGGGTAGCAGAGTTATGGAGTGTTCCTTTAGTTTCTTGAGCAATGGGTGACTGCTGGGCTTGTAAATCCCTTGTTTCTATTCAGTGCTGTCAGCAAACGTAGATTCAAGTAGACTTAAAATAAATTTGCTTTGCGGCTGCCTGCTTTTGGGCCCCGGCTTTGTGTGTGTCGACGCCGCTTCTGGGCATGCGCGGAGGTTTTTGTGCAGGCGCAGTTGCGCCGGAGCTGAAGTTGAGTGCCGGAGCAACTGCGCATGCGCAAAAACCTCCGCGCATGCCCAGTAGCTCCTGTGCGCAGAAGCCTGTAAGCAAAGCACTCCCTATCAGGCAGGCAGGGAGTGCTTCCCCTCTCACTTTGTCTCTGCCCTGCCGCCGAATACGGTGACCCAATTGGTCAGGCAGAGGGCAGAGACAAAGGGAGAGGGGAGTGGAGCCAAAGGGGTATTGGCGACGTACTGCCTCCTGACAGCCGCCACTGGAAGTAGCCGCCGCGCACTGAGGCGAACTCCCTCGCCAGGCCCAATCACGTGTGAACCCTACCACAACCAACCCACCTCCCCGTGTGCACGCGCGCGCCGGCCAGAAGCATCAAGGAGAGACAGGTGCAACTGCACAGGCAAATAGTAATATATAATAAGAACATAAGAAGAGCCATGCTGAATCGGGCCTCAGCCCATCTAGTCCAGCATTCTGTGTCACACAGTGGCCCACTAGTTGTACACAGGGATCTCTAGCAGAAAGGAGGGCAGAACCCTCACCTGCTCCCGACCCCCCACAACCAGTACCCGGGAAATCCTGCCTGCCTCCATCAACACAGAGGTGGCACTTGGATGTCCATTTCAGTAACTACTGATTCCTTGGTATCCATGAATCTGTCTAATCCTGCCTTGAAGCTGTCCAGGCTGACAGCTGTCACAACCTCCTCTGGAAGTGAGTTCCATAACCCAATGACCCTCTGGGTGAAGAAATATTTCCCTTTATTAGTCCTAACTTTCCTACCTTGGAGCTTTAGGAGTGCCCCTAGTCCTAGTGTTGTGTGACAGAGAAAATATTTTTCTCTATTCACCTTTTCTATCCCATGCATGATTTTATACACTTCGATCAAGTCACCTCTTAAACGCCGTCTTTCAAGGCTGAAAAGACCAAGGTGTTGCAACCTGATTTCGTAAGGGAGCCGCTCCATCCCTTGGATCATTCTTGTTGCCCTTTTCTGTACCTTTTCCAGTTCCGTTATATCCTTCTTGAGGTGCGGTGACCAGAATTGTACACAGTACTCCAGATGTGGCCTCACCATAGATTTGTAGAGCGGCAATACAACATTTGACGACCTATTTTCGATTCCCTTCCTGATCATGCCAAGCATAGAATTTGCTTTTTTACTGCTGCTGCGCACTGGGTTGACATCTTCATTGAGCTGTCCACCAAAACCCCAAGATCCCTTTCCTGGTTTGTCTCGAAAGCTTTGACCCCATCAATTGGTAGGTGTAGTTGGGGTTCTTTGCCCCGATGTGCATGACTTTACACTTGTTTAGGTTAAAATGCATTTGCCACTTTGTTGCCCATTCACTCAATTTCGAGAGATCTTTCTGGAGCTCTTTACAATCAGTTTCATTTTTAACTACCCTGAACAATTTAGTGTCGTCTGCAAACTTTGCTACCTCAGAATTTACTCCTACATCCAGGTCATTAATGAATAAATTAAAAAGTAACGGACCCAAAACTGAACCTTGGGGTACGCCACTTCTCACCTCTTTCCACCCAGAGAAATGTCCGTTTATTACCACCCTTTGTTTCCTACAGTTTAGCCAGGTTCCAATCCAGGACAAGACCTGTCCTCTGATTCCGTGGCTGAAGAGCTTATTTAGGAGCCTTTGGTGAGGGACTTTGTCAAAAGCCTTTTGAAAGTCAAGGTAAACAATATCGACTGGGTCCCCTTTATGTGTTTATTTACACACTCAAAGAATTCTAACAAGTTAGTAAGACATGATTTGCCTTTGCAGAAACCATGTTGATTTTCCTTCAGCAATGCCTGTTCTTCTATGTGCTTAGTAATTTTTTCTTTAATAATGGTTTCCATCACTTTGCCTGGAACTGAGGTTAGACTAACTGGCCTATAATTTCCTGGATCACCCCTGGATCCTTTCTTGAAGATCGGAGTTACATTTGCCTCCCTCCAGTCCTCGGGTACAGTGCCTGATCTTAGAGAAAGGTTATATATTTTGGCTAGAATTTCAGCAATTTCACACTTGAGTTCCTTAAGAACTCTGGGGTGGATGCCATCTGACCCTGGTGATTTGTTGACATTTAGTTTAGTAAGGCATGTGAGAACATCTTCCTTGTTTATCTCTATCTGGTTTAATTCATTTAATTCCCTCCCTGAAAAAACTGACTCAGCTGCAGGCATATGTTGTCTGTCCTCCTGTGTGAAAACGGAGGCAAAGAAGTCGTTTAGCCGCTCAGCAATCTCCTTGTCTTCACTTATTTTCCCTTTCTTACCATTTTTCGTCAAGTGGCCCAACTGCTTTTCTAGTTGGGTTTCTACTTGATGTACTTAAAGAAGTTTTTGCTATTTTTTTAATATTCTTAGCTATATGTGCCTATATATTTTATTTTACTTTATTTTGGGTTATTTGAGCTTTATAGGCGTAATGAAAATATTTAGTAGAGGATAATTTTATTTAAATAAATAATTTTATTTATTATTTTATAATATAATATAATAGAATGTCAATATATTATAATATAATTATATTGTAATGTAGTATAATATAATTATGATATAATGTAATATGAGTATGTACTAAAATATATTGTATATACATTGATACAATATAATACTACTGATGGTATTGTGATAGTATAATTGTATATTCGTTTTTACATAGGGGCGCCAAAATAATGTTGGGGGCGCCAAAATAATGTTCGCTACCATATAAAATTACCTTAGACCGCCCCTGATCCTCCATCCCTCCCTTTCTCCTTTTCCCTCCCTTGTTTTCCCCTTCCTTCTCCCCCTCTCCCCTACCTTTCCCTTTTCTCCTCCCCCTCCCATACTATCCCTCTCCCTACATCTCACACACATCATGCACACATCACACAGAACCCTTACATCACACACCATAAACACACCTCAGGTACCTAATATACACCACACACATCACAAACCTCACAGGCACATCTCACACAGCGCGCCCTTTTCATATCTCCCTTTTCATGTCACCTCTTTCTCTTTTCTTCCTTTTTCTTTTCTATATCTCTTGGTGTCTTTATCTTCTTTCCTATCTCCCAGCACTTTCTCTCTATATTTCCTTTCTCTCTCTCTACTTCATTCTCTATTGTATTTTCCATTCCTTCTTCTCTTTTTCTTTTCTCCCGTTTTCTCCTTCTCCTTTGTTTTCTCTTTCTTTCTTCTCCTCTTTTTCCTGTCTTCCTTTATCCCTTTCTTTGGATCTTTTCTCTTTCTCTCTGCTCTTCGCGCTTTCGTTCCAATTCTTCTTCCCTATCTCTTCACCTCCCCTCCTTCCCCCTTTCTTTTCCCTCTTTCTTGTCCCCCCTCTACCTCCCCTCTTCTACCCCCTCTACCCTCCCCTCTTCTCTCCCTTCTACCCTCCCCTCTTCTCCCACTCCCCTCCGCTCGCTTGGGAAGACATGAGCTGAGCCATTTGGTACAGAACTACACGCCTTGCCCAGCTCTTGGATCTGAGTAAAGTTTGGCACTGGGATTCTATAGTGATGTTGATTCCTCTGGACTCGGTGCCTGGTTCAACAGCATCTTCTGGCCTTTATGTGGAGACCACCTCTCGATTTCATCAGGAGAAGAATGAATGTGGCTTCAAACAGAAATCAGAGCTCCTTAGTCACCCCCTGTTCGTCAGTAGTGGTTTCTACACATGAGTCAAATGCAGCACGGTACAAAGTTTATCCTAGAAGTCCTTCTGTAGTCTTTGCACTTCCTTCTCTGTTTCATTGGAACAGTTTATATTGGGAAAGCTGGGTTCCTGGCCAGGCCCAGTTCAGGCCCTTTTGGTGCCCTAGGCTAAAAGGGCCTGATCCGCCCCCATCTCCTCCTTGCTCCGCCCCCGTTCCGCCCCAGCCCCACCCCCCACCCCGGCTGCGCCCCACCCCTGGCTCCTCCCCGCCCCATCCCTGGCTCCGCCCCCGCCTCCTCACCGGCTTCTCCCTCCCTCCCCGCCTGAGAAGCGGCTGAAATCGCGGCTTTAGGAGAGAGGGAGGAGCTGTGGGGAGGCCCCGCATCGGCTCCGGGGGTGGGGCTTTCCTTCCTCCTCGTGCCGGCGAGGAGATGGGGGCGGAGCTGGGGGCAGGGTGGAGCCGAGGGCGGGGGCAAGCTGAGGGGAGCAGAGCAAGGGGGCGCGCGCATGCGCCCTCTTCTTTGAACTTTTTTTTGGGAATTTTTTCTGGAATTGTTTTTGGAATTTTGGGGGATTTTTGGGGAATTTTTGGGGAATTTTAAAAAACTTTGGGGGTCCTGTTCCTGGCATGGAGATCTTCAACTCCTTTTTGCCTGCTGGAATTCTGAACTGGTCAGGGATTGTCCTTCTCTGTTGATATTTGTTGTTTAGATGGAGGAGAAAGCTCCCATTTCCCCATTTTCTAGTAAGTTCAAGAAACTGCTGTTCAACTGAAACCTCAATGGGAAAGGAAAGATTGAAACACCCGGCCATGCTCCATGACAACAGGGTGGACTATGGCCCCATTCTATGTATTTTGTGAACGGAAATTCTTGAATTCAAAAGTCAAACCACGTGATTAATGTAACATTGAATTAGCTGCCTTTATGCCATTAAAGGAGGACTGAACCACCCAAGCACAGATATCTCTGCTCTCTTTTCTTGGCACCAGGTTTCGCCCACATCATCTTTCTGGTCCATTTCATATCACCAAGTGTGTGGACAGAAAAATTCCTGTGATGTGCATAGTGGTGTATGTGTGTGTATATATATTAGGGGTGGTTGATCCATTAAAAAATTGATTCTAAACTTGTGGGGGGGGGGGGGATTTCCCTTGCTGGGTCGTTATAGAAATTATTCCAAAAATTTTAAAATACATTTCGGAATTGAAACGTAATTACTAATGAATTTTCGTTTTTATTTGTTATGCCAGCTGGGAGGCTAGAATGGAGGGCTTGCTCTTCACTCTTCCCCCCCTCCCCCCCAGATCAGAAGCATCTCGGATTAAATTTAATCTGAGATCCCTCTCATCTGGGAAGGCAGGGAGGCTAGAATGGAGGGCTTGCTCTCCTCTCTTCCCTCCTCCTCCCCCGAGATCAGAAGCATCATGAGTGATGCTTCTCAACTGGGGGGGGGCAGGAGGGAAGAAGGGAGAGCAAGCACTCCGTTCTTCCTCCCTGCCCCTCCCAGCTGAGAGGCATCACACATTAAATATAATGTGCGATGCTTCTGAGCTCGGGGGGGGGGCATCCACTTGGCGCGACAACACTTGGCACGGTTTAGATCTTAGCAGGGAAGGAGGAGCGTCCGAACCTCCTTCTCTGTCAAGAACTAAACCGTGAAATTCAAGAAGCACATGCACACTTAATCTGAGTGGATACAGTTGTAGTGGACTGATAGTGAAATCACTATATTAGAATGAGGGTTGCACATTCACACTATTCATTGCTTATAATACATATCATAAATGAATTAGGAGAAGCTAATCAATTATATATAAAGCATTTATCAAAAAGACACGCGTATATGCAACTGTATCGTAAGTACTCCAATGGTATAGAACTAGAACATGGTGTATAACATATATGTATGAGCAAAGGCTGGCATAATGAATGCTAAACACATTATTAGAGACACACAGTAATATTGGCATGTACTCTTAACATATATCATGCAGGTTCTACAGGGATACAAAAGTAAATCACTACATGCGGTGCATAAATACCAGCAATAGATACAAACATTCGTTAAACACAGCGTGTCTCAATGCAAACCGCAAACTCAATGCTAGGGAATGCAAAGCGGCAAAGCCGCGGCTTCTCCTGCGCCATACAGGATCTTCCATTTGTGAAGCCCTGTTGAAAACCTACCACGGAACGCTCCGCTGCTTGACGCCCATGTAGCAATCTTATCCTAGCCCTGACGAAGCGAGATACCCGCGAAACGGCGAAACGCTATGGTGCCACAACACTTTAAGCAGTTGGCAAGGCTTCCACCATTGGTGTGAAGCAGCTTTGCCCTTTGTGCTGTGCTACATTCCCCGGCATTGGTTCCCTGCTACTACGGGGAAACCTCGCGCCATCCTTGCATCGAGATTCCCGATTGCAGCAGCTTGCGACATTTGCTTTACGGCTATACGCCTACTGAACTTTGCCCGGGACACTGCGGTTCGCTCAAGTTGACCCGCGTGTCTCTCAGTCTGAGTGAGTACCCACACTGGAATGCGGACCCCTCAATTTATGCAGCAGACCCCAGATACATCCAAGTATTGACTGTGTCCCATTCCCTGTCTGTTTAAAAGACCCCTAGGCGCAGGAGAAGTTCTATACCATGGAGTACTTACAATACAGTTGCATATACGCGTGTCTTTTTGATAAATGCTTTATATATAATTGATTAGCTTCTCCCAATTCATTTATGATATGTATTATAAGCAATGAATAGTGTGAATGTGCAACCTTCATTCTAATATAGTGATTTCACTATCAGTCCACTACAACTGTATCCACTCAGATTAAGTGTGCATGTACTTCTTGAATTTCGTGGTTTGCTTTCACTACTAGTCTTTTTGTATTGTGCAAGCACCCCTGCCTTGCGCTTTTGTGTAAGAACTAAACCGCACCAAGGCTTGGCGCGGTTTAGTTCTTGGCAGAGAAAGAGGGGTGGATGCTCCTCCTTCCCTGCTAAGATCTAAACCGCGCCAAGGCTTGGCGCGGTTTAGTTCTTGGCAGAGAAGGAGAGGTGGAGGGCATCCCTCGCATCCTCCTTACCTGCTGAGAACTAACTCCGAGATTCGGAGGAATTTCCTCCTGTTCTCCAGGCTCTCCCTCCGCTTTTGAGGGAGAGCCTGGGGAAACGGAGGAAAGCTCGGCCAGGCTGCTTCCAAAGCGCCCGCCTCAGCTCTCAGCTGGCGAGAGGAGAAAGGAGGGTGCTGCTGCCCTCCAGTCTCCTCTCGCGAGTTGAGAACTGAGGAGGGGAAAAAACGACCGAATAACGTGACCTTTACAAAAAATGGCGATCCCGGGTTCGGTTTTGAAACTTCACTTCTGGGTTGGACGGCGAGGTTCGATATAAGGTCAACATAATTTCAAATACGAAATATTAACGGGTTTAAACGTATTTAAAATGGAGATATCCACCCCTAGTGTGTGTGTATGCCTTTTATGGCCCAGTACAACATTGTGCAAACTCTGCTGTGATTTGTAACCTCAAGGACACAGCTGGTGTGGGCTCCAGATCTGAGTGACCAAACACACACACACAATCACAAGGGAAGTGTGCTAAGATGGCTAAAGCCAAAGAGAGAGAGAGAAATGAAAGCCTATCTATGAGAGAGACCCCGGTCTGTAACATTGCTTCACACAGCCATTAACTCTGCAGTCACTGCAGTTAGGAGAAGGCGAATGTGCCGATGTACTGATTCATGTGTAGATTTCCATAAAGCAACTCGGGGAATTTGAGGAAGTTAGTGGCTAAACTTTCCAGGAAAGAAGAAACGAATTAAGAGAGGAGATGAGCATCATGGAGGCCTCTGCAGGTTCCAGAAGCTGTCATAAAAAATGTTTTCCGAGGTTCATAATTTGTTCCTTTACAGATTACTGAGTTTGTAACATCTTTTAGGGAATTTTAACATGACAGGAATATATTGAGAATATTGTGAGATGCATCAATGCTAAAATGTTCTTTTCTTCTTCTTCTTCTCCTTCTTCTCCTTTATATTTAATTTAACAAAACACGATAATCTGAAGAACAAAATGTAAAAGGCACTTTAGAGAGCATGGATTTTGGTTCATTTTCTCTTACATGGTTAAACATTGTGAAAATATCATTTATCATACCCATTGGCTTCTTTCTCTCTCTGCCAGTCTGTTCTAAGAATATGTACATGGTTGTGATATTCATATGTTGTCTAAGCCAGTGATTTTCAACCTTTTTTTGAGCCGCAGCACATTTTTTACATTTACAAAATCCTGGGGCACACCACCAACCAAATTGACACAAAATGACACTCTAACACAGTAATACATATAGTTAATATGTTTTTAAATGTATTTATACACTCATTTAGGGTGAAACCTAGGTCCACTACTCATATTAGGGCCTTCATCTCTGTCATAATTTTGTCCAGGGCCCTGTTTGGCATTTGCATTTTCTTCTCAAAAACTTCTCCATCACTGCCACTCGCTTGTCTTGCTGTGACCCCAAATTGCCACTGTCACTTGACGTGCAGCTGCAGCACTAACTCTAACTTTGTTTACTTAGCCGCGTCTGAGCGAATCCAAGATGGCGCGACCATAGCACTCTCGCGTCTCTTCTTAGATGACGCGAGAGTGCTATGGTTCCATTTCTTAAAGGGACAGATGCGCCTTATAGTTTATATATGAATGAAGTTCGAAAATAATTTCCCACGGCACACCTGATGATCTCTCACGGCACACTAGTGTTCCGCGGCACGCTGGTTGAAAATCACTGGTCTAAGCAATTGACTTTTCATATGTTGTGAAATTTCTTATGAGGGAAAGGAGTCACTGAACTCTCTGGGTACCAGGGTGCCTTGTGCAATAGACTAAAGCACATTTCTTTCTGCAGGAGCACAGCTTTATCTACAAGATCTGTGTTAAAAAGCTTCACGAGAGCTCTGCGTTGTCTACCTACCTTCTCATTCACTGAAATAACCAGTCTTATCCATGCCAGAATTGTGGGAAAGGATTCCAGCAGAAACCTGGCATGAAGAAGCACCCATTCAACCATACAGGTGAATCCCCAATACTTAATGTGTCCTAACGATCATAATGTTCCTTTCTTGTTTTCAGTGAACAAAAGGCATCACTCTAATTTGATGAACGTTTCTGTTGGTATGATCTCCAAACAGAACGTGACATGTGCTGCATTGGTGAAAATTGTAGGGGTTCTTTCCATGATTTGAACTCTAGCTCCCATATTGTTCCTAGCTGAGGATGATGGGTCTTGTATTCTCAACGTTTTTCGAGGAGACTTTTCTACAACACTTACTTTCATTTTCAAGGCCACAAATCTTTCCACGTGGCGTTCTTTCCCTCTAGAGCAGTGTTTTTCAATCTGTTTTGAGCCGCGGCACATTTTTTACATTTACAAAATCCTGGGGCACACGACCAACCAAAATGACACAAAATGACACTCTAACACAGTAATACATATAGTTAATATGTTTTTAAATGTATTTATATATTCCTGACTGTGAGAGCCGTTCAGCAGTGGAACTCTCTGCCCTGGAGTGTGGTAGAGGCTCCTTCTTTGGAGGCTTTTAAGCAGAGGCCGTCTGTCAGGGGTGCTTTGAAGGCAATTTTCCTGCATATTGGGTGAAAGAGGCCCACGAGGTCTCCTCCAACTCTATTCTATGAATCTCTGGCTATTCCAAAGGGATTCCAGCCTGTGAAGGTCAGAGAGCTCAAGAGGCAGGAGTGGAAATGAAGCCTGAAAGTCAAGAGGCAGGACTGGGCTGTCTGGCTCTTCCAAAGGGATCCGAGTCTCTTACAGTTGGATATGGGAGCTGAAGAGGCAGGAGGGGAGGCCGAACACAGAGGAAGAAGGGAAGAGGCAGGGCAGGGGTATCTCTGGAGGGGAGGGGGAGAGGGGAAGGGAGGGAGACCTCACCACCTCTGAGGAGGCTAGTCATAGATGCAGGAGAAACACCAGGAGAGCATGCTTCGGGAAGGAAGGGAGAGCTGGGCCAGGCTGCTTCCCACGGCACACCTGATGATCGTTCACGGCACACTAGTGTGCCGTGGCACACTGGTTGGGAAACACTGCTCTAGAGCAGTGTCTATTGCTGTGATGTGTCTTCAACTTGTTTCTAAGGTATTGTGGCCCTAAGGCAAAGCTATCACAGTGTTTTCTAGGCAGGATTTGTTCAGAGAAGCAACCCCTCATTCCTCACCCCGCCCCCAAATATGTTACAATTTGTATATGCGTATATTCCTGATTAATTATGAAGCCAGGAATATTAGACAAATCTCAGTGATGTAACCATGTTTCTAAAATGCAACTATGTAGTAATCCCAGACAACAGGGATGAAATAATGAAATAGTTGTTTGGTTAATCTATATATATAAAGGAAGAGTCGTCATCGAACGACCGTCCTAGGCAGAGAAACCTTACAAGGCAGAGACACCAAATTTGGCAACAAAAATAGGCCTCAGGCAAGGAAGGGTTTTAGCAAACAAACGTTCCCCCCTCCCAAAACCTAGAAGGCCCCCAAAACAACAATTAAAAAACTACATTTCCCAGCATCCTCTGCGGCCGCCAGCGAAACCCATTGGCCAACATCAGTTACCATAGTAACGGTGGCCAAAGCCAGCCAAGGCTAGATTAGAATGCTGAGTGATTTCAGTTTAGACAGTTGGTGTTTGAGGGTTAAACTGTCAAGGCCAAGATCTAGGATAGAGACAAATAGGGCACCCAGGACACAGGCACCACTGACAAACACATACCCCCAGAATAACACAAAAGTAATACCTGCACACAACACAATACGCACATAACACAACCTTGCGTCTACTGCTCAACCCATTTTTATGCCATTCCTTCCTTCCACACAGGCATAAGCTGACCCAAAAGACAAGCCATGCCTCTTAAAAAGAACAGCATCGGACGACACACTCGCAACGCTACATGCATCACACAAAAAAGGGCAGAACGCCAGAACAGAAAGACACTGCGCTACACTAGCTTTTGCCATCACCATAAACAAGGTTCAAGGACAAACACTACAAATCTGTGGCATAGACCTTGACACAGAATGCTTCTCCCACGGACAACTCTACGTAGCGTGCTCCAGAGTTGGGAAACCACAGAACCTCTACATCAACACAGCAGACGGAAAGACAAAAAACATTGTATATCCACAAGCTCTGCAGAACGCCAGGAACACCACACACCGACAACTCCACAGGACTTCAACATCCCACCCACCAGAACAACCCACGACACAGCCATGACCCCACCAAGACCATAAGTAACATCAATTCCAACCCTTACATACTCAGACTTTCTCGCATCTCCTAAATAGGGCACAGCAATTCGTGCCGGGTACAGCTAGTATTTGTATAAATTGTGACCGCAAATGTAACATCTCCCCTCCCAGTGTGGGTTGCTATTGTTGATTGATGTTGTTGCTGTTTTCTTGGAGAAAGAGATAGGTTGAATAATGTGTTGTGAGTAAGAAGAGGGAGAGATTGCGTTTTACACAGAGTGTTTTGTATTGCTGAACAAGAAGAGATAAAGCCTTCCTGTTTAGGAAAGACATTTCTGCTGTCTGCGTGTTTTCTGTTCAAATCAGGTAAACTCCAAAGTTGCTAAGAACCAGAGCTACTTGTACACAGACTAAACACTAAGGTAAAAATACTTTTAAAATATTGCCAATGAATCCCTGTGATAAGGTTAATTTATTGTTGCCATAAATCAGGAGCAACTGGAAGACACACAACAAAAAGACTTTCTTTGAGAGTTAGAAAGTGTGACTTGTCCACAGTCACTAGTGGGAGTTATAGTTCAAATCACTTCACCACTCAGGAAAGGCCAAACATGAGAAGGATGTAGATAAGGATATGACCTTGATTTGCTTTTTGAAAAATGTCCTCTAACTCATTGAGTAAACTTTAATACATTATCCAATGCAACTTTAAGTGTGGAGTCTAAACCTTGACATTGTTAATGCACTTGCTACAAGAATATGGTAGTATGGCTTGAACATCTCTTATCTAGGAATATAAAATCCAAAATGCTCCAAAATCCAAAAAAAATTAAAACCAACTTGAGAAGTGCTAAGGAAAGCACATATTATGTCAAGGATTTTGTTGAGAAAGGCTTGTGTTAAAAAGACTTGTGGGAAATGCAGAAAGAAATTTTATTGGCTTTGGAGACTTCAAATCTCTATTCCAGGCAGGCCCGGATTACCCATAAGGCCACACTAGGCCATGGCCTATGGGCGCAGGCCTGGGGGGGGGGGGCGCCAGATCAAGGACTAAAAAAATATATGTTCAAACAAAACCGCAATGTGCGGCATGATGACTCTCTCTCGGGGGAGGGAGGGGAGCGCTGCGAGGGGGCGGGGAGGAGGGAATAGCGCCCCCCTCACCATCGCCCCCGCCCCCTTGTCAAGGAAGGAGGATTAGGCGGAGGGAAGCCCTGCCCCCAGGGCTGTTGGAGGGCATGCGCACGGGGCAGGAGGATGCTTCTGCCTCTTCCGCCATGTTCCTGGGTGCTGCGCAAGCCGGCAGCGGCCTCGGGGCTTCCCTTTTTTTCTCATCCTCCTTGCGCCCAAGGAAGGAGGGCAGGGCAAAGAGGAGGAAGAGGCGGAGGGAAGCCCTGTCCCCGGGGCTGCTGCCGCACATGCCCAGCAGCGCCCCGGGGGCGGGTCTTCACTTCCTCCTCCTCCCCGTGACTGCTTTCCTTGACTGAAGGAAGGCAGTTGCGGCGAGGAGGAGGAAGAGGCGGAAGGAAAGCCCCGCCCCCGGGACCGCTGCCATGCATGCCCAGCAGCGGCCCCAGAGGTGGGGCTTCCAAAGTGTGGCCTAGGGTGCCAAAAGGAGTTAATCCGGGCCTGATTCCAGGAAGTTTTACTGATCCTGTTAGTTGATGTTGTCTTCTCATAGCATGTATGTCGAGTTACCCCAAATGGGATGTTCTAAGCTGATGGTGTGCAATTCTACAATTTAGGAAGGTTCACTGGTGAAGCTACCTTATGCCATGGGATCTTATCATTATCCTCAGGCGAGAAGCCCCACAAGCCTCATAAACAACAAAGATTTCAGCAAGAACTTCAGCCTCAGAACCTCCAGTCGGAAACACAGCAATGCGGGAAAGGCTTCCAGAGAATGGTGGATTTACGGCCACATGGAATTGGAGAAAATCATCAGAAACACTGTATGGAGATGCTACCTGGTGCCTGCAAACCAGGAAGTTCCTTCTGTTCCCCAGTTCTCCTTTTTTTCTGAAAAAGTTTTCTTAGAAAGCCTGAACTCCGTGAGTTTACACGGTTAACACACTGTTCAGTGTGACAAAGAAAAGACTGATTGTGTCTTCATTTGCACCACATTACAGCGAAAACTGGTTGAGAACGAAGTATTTTCCATCTGGGAACATTTCCCCCCAGTTAACTAGACAAGGAGGGATTTAGACCCATTTCTCATTTTGTATATCAATCTTATCTGAACCATGAAAAGATGGTTAACGTATGATTGAGAAAGTCCCAGGCCTATTTTGTTGCCAATGATGTCTTTCATTCTTGGCATTTGAGAAAAGCTGGATGTGTCTCCAGTTGTGACAATTATCTGAGTGTTTAATCCTCCTCCACCCCTCCCCTCTCCTCACATCTCACACGCCACACATCACATACACATCACACAGACCACATGCATCATACAACACACACACCTCACACCACACACCCAGCACACACACCCGATACACCAGACAAATCACACACAGCACACATATCACATACATCACACACAACACACACATCTTGCCCATCTCTTATCTCCTGTTTCATATCACTTTTCTCTCTTCTTTTCTGTTTTTCTTTTTTGTATAGCTTATCTCTTTTACTTGGATCTCAGCAGTTCGGCACTGGGACTCTATGGTGACTTTGGTTCCTCTGGAGTTTTTTGAGTGTTACTTTAACACAGGGGTGGGCAACTATTTTTTCCAAGGGGCCACATGAGAGCCAAAAAATATTATGGAGGGCCGCACCTAAAGGCGGAACTACATTCTAATCTACATAATTTATTTATTCACTTACTATATTTACCATATGTTGTATTACACATCATTAATATTAACATATTAATATATCATGAAATATTCATACATTAGTATTAATATCATAATTATATTATAGTATATATATAGACATTATAATATATTGAAATTATAATATATAATATAACATTATATTATATATTATTTTATTATTATAATAAAATTATTATACAATAATAAAAACCACTAAAATAAAATAATGCTTCCTTGTAGTCCCCTTCTCTGGAGAGTTTTATGCAGAGGCCAGGCAGGGGAGGCAAGCCAAGTACTCTTAGGAGGGCCAGATAGAATCGGCCAAAGGGCCGCATCCGGCCCCCGGGCCGCAGTTTACCCACCCCTGCTTTAACAGCATCTCCTGGCATTTATGTGAAGGCCTCTTCTCAATGTCAACAGAATAACAGAAGTGGCTTCAAACGGAAATCAACGTTTCTTAGTTACCCCCTGTTCCTCAGTAGTGGCGCCTACAAGTGAGTCAAATGCATCACGGTACAATGTTTGTTCCGCACCTCCTTCCCCTTCTCTCTCCTTTCCTATTCCCTCTCCCTTCCCATCTCCCCCTACCTTTCCTTTCCCACTTCTTCCTTCCACTTTTCTCCAACTCTCTGCTCTCCCCTCCACACATCGCACACACCTCATACACCACACAGCTCACAGACCTCACACATCAGATTCCCAATACATTTAACATACCAGACACACCACACGTCTCACAAACCCCACACATCTCTTATCTGTCCCATCTCATATATCCTCTTTCTCCCATCTCTTTCTTTCTGTCTCCTCTCTCCTCTACTCTTTCTATGTCCTTCTCTCTTCCCTTTTTTCTCCTTTTCCTTTCCTTTCTCTTTTGGCTGCTATTGGTCTTTTCTCCCTTTCTCTTTCCCCTATCCCTTTCTCTTTCCCCTATCCCAGTGTTTTTCAACCTTTTTTGAGCCGGGGTACATTTTTTACATTTACAAAATCCTGGGGTAAACTACCAACTAAAATGACACAAAATGACACTCTTAACACAGTAATACATATAGTTAATATGTTTTTAAATGTATTTATACACTCAGTGTGAAACCTGGACCTGTTTCAATGAACACAACATAGATATCCTGGCAGGAATGGCAGAAAGACACAAATTTCCCACACAGAACTCCCATAACCAAGAGAAAATACTATAAGAGTTTGGTGGGCATTAATTGTCTTTTAAGAGAGAAAAATGGCATATAAATAAATGCATTAATAAATACAAATATTCCACAAGAGTATTTGTTGACTCTCTCAAAGTGCTTATGCAATATGCCTTGTATAAAGGATTGTATTGCTCAGGGGTGTTTTGAAACCCCAATGAATCAACACTGCTGCCACCAATATAAAGATAAATGTATTATTTACTTGAGGGTTTAAAACTACTCTGAGCTGGAATGCTCTCCTGGCCGAAACACCTTTGAAAGCCTACTGGCCACCACCACCGTTATTAGTAGGGTTAAATCCCTTTGGCTCACTGGAGGAAAACTAAAATGATTTCTTCTTCCAATAAGGTATGCTGCCACCTTTGGACTCTGGATTGCTGTAGGTTTAAGTTCATTTTGACTGAGGCACACACAAGGCAGTTGTTTGAACAAACAATTTACTAAGGTTTATTTGAGAGAACTTTCAAGAACAGTTAACAAGCTTAGTGGTTTCAAGATATTGGTATGAATGCGTGTGGTTACTTTAATAGTACAAATCTTTGTTACTAAGTACAACTTCTTTCACAGCTATCCAACATTTTCCTGACAGGAACTTCTCTCTGCCTAATAAACTTTGACACTGCTACACCTTGGCAGATATCTATATATATAAAGGAAGAGTCATCATGGAAAGACCGTCCCAAACAGAGAAACCTTACAACGCAGAGACACCAAACTTGCCAACAGAAATAGGTCTCAGACAAGGTACGTTTGTAGCAAAGAAACTTCCCCCCCCCAAAACCTAAAAGGCCCCCAAAACAACGAGTAAAAAAACCCTACATTTCCCAGCATTCTCCAGGGCTGCCAACGACTCTCCCAGCCTCTACATTCTGACAACATGATTGGCTGCCAATAAGGGCAGATTTGCATAACTCCTGTACTGGTCAGCCAACATGAACATTCCAACCAGTAATAAACTGTCAGAGGAGGATAAGGCAAAGGGCTGAGGCACAAACACAAACACCCAATTCACTTCCCACAGAAAATTTACACCCCTACAAATCACAGACCACGCCCAAAATTGACAGTAAGGCTTCATTAACTTAATTTCAATGACTAGGCCTCACTTAATGGGATGCTGTTTACGCTCTGAATTGACAGTAAGACTTCATTAACTTGATTCTCCCGACTAGCCCTCAGCTCATTGGACATTGTGTATGGCCTGAATTGACAGTAAGGCTTCATTGACTTGCTGTTCCTGACTAGGCCTCAGCTCATGGGACATTGTGTATGGCCTGAATTTACAGTAACCTACCTTGGCACACAGAACCCCTATGACCTACGCTAATGGGATTCTAAAACCCATCATTCCCCAGTTTGGAGGAGGGTGGACCATGGATTATGGGACTTAAAGTACCTCCATGGATACCTCCAGCAACACCACACAACAACTCCACAGGACTCCAACATGCCACCCACCAAAACAACCCACAACAACACAGCCATGACCCCAACAACACCATAACTAACAACAACTCCAACCCTTACATACTCAGACTTCCTCGCATCTCCAAAATAGGGCACAGCAACGCGTGCCGGGTACAGCTAGTTATTTATAAAAATAAATATATATTTAAAAAACAATTTCAAAGAAACCTAGCAACGTTGGCTTCTCACTTCTCCCACTTGATCCTCATCTTATTTCAATTTCTGTATATAGAAATCAAAAGGATTCAATTCAATTGTGAGACAAACTTTTGGTTTTTTTCCCCAAGGCACCACTGTACAGAAATTGCTGAGTCACGCAAAGAACTCAAACAATGAGAAGCAGGTATGAATGAATGAATACGTTTTATTGTTCTAGCCATAGGCCATGACAAATTAAGCGCACATATTAGTGACATCCAAAGTACACATCACAATATAAAACTTCAGTACAAGTATTAAAACTCATTAAAACTGACTCTTTAAATTCCAGTCATGTCTACAACGCACTGTATCATCCTGTGCTATTTCCCATCTTTCACTAATGATTTTATTAGTCTCACACGGATATTTTGAGCTGCCACTGTAAAAGTGGCAATCTTTATTGCTGTATCTTTAGAGTAGTCTGCTAAGCAAATCCTTAATCATAGCTGTCTGCTGCCAAGCCACCCTATCCTCCAGAAGCCCTCCTAGAATCTTCTTTCTGGGATCCTTATACAGAGGGCTATCTATCTATCTATCTAATAAAAGTCAGTGTTTGCGGGCGGTGCGACCGAGCGAATTTGTGCCAGCGTTTCGATTGGCTGCAGCTGTGGGATTATTTGCATAAATGGCTATGACTGGCCAGCCTCCCAACATTCCAACACAGCACAGAGAGGAAAGGAAAGGGCCTGAGGCAGGCATAAATGGCTGGAGTTGAAGTTAGCCAGTTGACAGTTTTTTCTGTTGGAAATGGAATGTTCCCTTCACCCAATACACTTCTAAGGTGACTCAAAGGGAAAGCCAAAGACCTCAGGCAGTCAGCCACTGCAGCCCACAGCAATGACAGATCAGGACCAAACATGGCAAACAAGGGACCAATGGTCCACTTCACAACCTGGTGTGGTTTAGGGCAGGATGGGCCACGAATGATGGGATTTGCAGTACCTTCACCTCATTCACTTCCCAAACAACACTGCAGCCCCTATAAATCACAGACCAGGCCCAAACTTGGCACACAGAGTACCCATGACCCACTCTACATCCTGGTGCAGTTTTGAGTGGGACAGACCACGGATGATGGGATTTGAAGTACTTTCACTCATTTTCTGAGACCGCTGCAACACTCATCCTGAGACTTCCAGTACCTTCCCTCGCTTCCAGACACCACTGCAACCCTCACCCAGAGAATGATCAAGACAAAATGTGACACACACAGCCCCCATGACCCACTCAACATCCTGGTGCTGTTTGGAGGGGGATGCACCATGGCCCCCTCGCAGTACCTTCACTAAATTCCTGAAACCACTGCAAGCCACATAAACATCTAATAGGAACCAACCTTGGCACACAATGCCTTCCTCAAATAACCCGGGCACCGCCGGGTCCTCAGCTAGTATAGTAATAAATGTGTTAGATCCTCAATCGCTCCTGAACCACATGTACATAATCTCTGGGAGTAAGGTGTTCCTTTAGATCTTCCCTCCAGCTAGGCTGAAGGCATGGTCTGAAACTGCAAGGCTTTCCTGAGGGTTACCATGGTTAATTCTTGCATGTAATCTTGGCGGTATTGATCACTCTTAAATAGGGGATACCCGGTGGAAAATTTCTGCTTAAGACTATCCCTCATGTTCTCGATCACATCCACATCCATTATTTTATCCCCAACTAGCTGTACCCGGCACGCGTTGCTGTGCCCTTTTTAGGAGGTCCAATCATCCACGGTGTGCCCTCCTCTAAACTGCAGTTGGATGGAGTGTGGGTCATGGGGGGGCATGGTGTGCCAAGTTGGGTCTTTATTGGTCTTGGTTCTGGGCCACAGTGGTCTGTGGGGAATGATGGGTTTTGAAGTACTACAAATCCCATTTTCCATGGTGGTACTTCAAGTCCCATCATGCATGGTCGGGGCTCTGTGTGCCAAGGTAGGCTACTGTAAATTCAGGCCATACACAATGTCCCATGAGCTGAGGCCTAGTTAGGAACAGCAAGTTAATGAAGCCTTACTGTCAATTCAGGCCATACACAATGTCCAATGAGCTGAGGCGTAGTCGGGAGAATCAAGTTAATGAAGCCTTACTGTCAAGTCAGAGCGTAAACAGCTTCCCAGTAAGTGAGGGCTAGTTAGGGAAATCAAGTTAATGAAGCCTTACTGTCAATTCAGAGCGTAAACAGCTTCCCAGTAAGTGAGGGCTAGTTAGGGAAATCAAGTTAATGAAGCCTTACTGTCAATTTTGGGCGTGGTCTGTGATTTTTTGGGGTGTAAATTTTCGTTTAGAAGTGATTTGGGTGTTTGTGTTGGGGATTGGCTCAGGCCTTTTCCTTATTATCCTTTGGCAGTTTATGATGGATCGGAATTTTCATGTTGGCTGGCCAGTTTAGCAGTTATGCAAATCCGCCCTTTTTGGCAGCCAATCATGTTGTTCAGAATGTAGAGGCTGGGTGAGTCTTGGGCTGCCCGGAGGATGCTGGTAAATGTAGTTTTATTTTTACTCGTTGTTTTGGGGGCCTTTTAGGTTGTGGGGGGGAAAGTTTCTTTGCTACAAACGTACCTTGCTTGAGGCCTATTTCTGTTGGCAAGTATTGTGTTTCTGCGTTGTATGGTTTCTTTGTTTGAGGTATACATCACATGACGTGAACCCATTTATATAATAGATGGTCTTCTTATCCAGTTTCATTAGTGTTATCGAGCCGTCAAAATACTGGTGTAGCAAAGACAAGCAATATTGGGTCCAGCTGCCCCACTTTTGTTGTTCTATCATGCATTGCTTAGTCATGCTCTCTTCCTCCATTCCCATAACTCTTTTCCCATATAGAATCCTGAGTTTGTGGATTCTGGCCTTAACTGAAGGCATGTCTGTTTCTAATCTTAACAATGCAGATGGTGTCCCAGAGGGAAGTTCTAAAAGGTCTCTGACAAACCTATTCTGTATCCCCTCCATACCTTTATATTTCTCTGACCCTGTAGTTCTGCACCATATAACAGTTGGGGCAGGATTTTGTCATTCAAGGGCATACCAAATCACCCCCTTTTGTCTTCCCAAAGGTTAGGATTGATTTTGCTGCCCTCCCTGCTGCTATCTTGGCTCTTTCAGCTACCATTATAAGAAAAATGTATTCCCAGATATTTAAAGCTATGGCACTGTTCTATTTGGTGGCCGTTTAGTTGCCATTTGTGGACTTGCTTCCTTTTGCAAAATACTATTACTTTGGTTTTGGAATAATTAATACTCAGGTAAGAAATATTATTATTGGCTGCTCCAAGACTTCCTGTGGAGAGAACATGCAAGATATTATTATTATTATTATTAGCTGCTCTGAGCCTCCTTTAGGAGAGAACAAGAAAGAACTATTATTAAATACAAATAATAGTGCTAGGAGTTGACCTAATTTCAGCCCTGTTGAGCAGTGTCTATACAGGTCCTTCTCAAAAAAATTAGCATATAGTGCTAAAGTTCATTATTTTCCATAATGTAATGATAAAAATTAAACTTTCATAACTTTTCAATTCATTGCACACCAACTGAAATACTTCAGGTCTTTTTTTTGTTTTAATACTGATGATTTTGGCATACATATCTCAAAAAATTAGCATATTCCATTCGACCAAATATGCTAATTTTTTGAGACAGTATTTTTGGGTTTTCAGGAGCTGTATGCCAAAATCATCCGTACAAAACAAAAAAAGACCTGAAATATTTCAGTTGGTGTGCAATATATGAAAGTTTAATTTTTATCATTACATTATGGAAAACAATGCACTTTAGCACTATATGTTATTTTTTGAGGACTTGTACAATTTGGAATATAGTCTGGAGCGCATCCACCTTTTATTGAAAAAATCAGACAACCCGCCCTCCCCCCAAAAAAGATGGACGTGACATGAATTCAATATATAAACTTTATTTAATTTATGTTTTATAGAATATAAAATAGGAGTCATGTGATTAAAACAATGCAAGCCTTTTGCAAGGAGCCTCGACCGGATGCTTCAGGGCTTTTTGCGCCTAGAAAGAGAAGACAGGTTTGGGATCAGCCTTTGCAGGAAAACATGTAGTTCACAAGAAAGTGGATTGTGGCAGTTTGGTTTGGAAGATGATAATAAAATGTTGTCTTTCCATGCATCCAGATAGTGTGGCACCCTGGAGCACAGCCTTAAATGCCTAAAGCTGAACTGGAGCCCTGTTCTCATGAGATTTAATAGTTTTTTTTAAAAAAAACATTGCATTTGCTTTACTTTAAAATTGATTCAAGTGTGTGGTTGTTAGCTGGCTTGAGTCTCCTCAAGAAGGACAGGGTATAAAGAGAAGAGGAATAAGGAGGAAGCCTCCATTTTCTCTAGGAATTCCAGCTCCCAATGGACTGGATTGAGCAGCACAACTGGGGACAAGCAGAGAAGCTGAGCCAAGCCCCTGCAAGTATTCATCATTAAGGGATTTAAGAATGAAACGGCCCCATCACCTTTGGAATCGGGAAGGGGAAAGGGCAGACCATCATCCCAACCCTCAGAATGAATCTGAACTACAGCAAAACATGGGGGTTTTCCTTCCCCAAAGTCCCCGCTGTGCAATGAAGTGGACTGGGTGGTCTTGGGACTCGGGATAAAGCAAAGCCACAAGCTTGGTACCTCTACCTCAACCTCATGGGACATAAATGTGGGTAAACACAAATCACTGTAGACCAGGGGTGGGCAACCTACGGCCTGTGGGCCGGCCCCGGCCCCCGATTCTGTCTGGCCCGGGAGAAGGGCGTCGGGGGCGGGGCCAAGAGGAAGGTGGGGCCTATGTCGGCAGACAGGCTGGAGGAGCGGCGGCTTTGGAGTGCCTGCCATCCCTGGAGGCGATCCGGGCCTGCAGCGGGAGCACTTGGCAACCTGCGGGGGCTGATTGCCGTGGCGACCCGGAAGACTTGATCGTCTTCCGGGTCGCCAGGGTGATCAGCCGCCTTAGATTGCTGACTGCTCCCCCTGCAGGCCTGGATCTGCTGACACAGGCCCCACAATGCCAGTGATGGGATGGCAGCAGCGGCACCCCTTCCTCTTGACCCCGCAGGGCGATCAGTTGGGGAATGGCTGGGGGCGAGAGCGGGCAGAGGCCTGCAGCCTCCGATCGCCTGCTGCTCTGGTCTCTTCTGCTGCGGTGGCGGCTGGGTCCGCTTTGCCATTCCATTTTGGGATCCTTCCTCTCTTGAGGATGTCAGCCTTCATCTTGGTTCGCACCTTATTTTCTTGAATTTTATTTTATTTTAGTGGTTTTTATTATTTTATAATAAAAATATAGTAATATAATATAATATGCTATATTATATTATAATTTCTATATATTATAATGTCTATATATATACTATAATATATGATAATAATAGTAATATATGAATATTTCTTGATACATTAATATGTTAATATTAATTATGTGTAATATATAGTAAATATAGTAAATAAATAAATAATGTAGATTAGAATGTAGTTCAGCCTTTAGGTGCGGCCCTCCATAATATTTTTTGGCTTTTGTCTGGCCTCTTGGAAAAAATAATTGCCCACCCCTGCTGTAGACCAACACCTGGAACGTGACAGGATGTCAGCCCCCACCCCAAAAGGGAGAGGGAAAAAAGGGGGAGATTACCCTTCCCAACTAGAAAAGGTCACCTATTTTGGGACAAAAAGAACAAGTTGTGCAGGCAAAACCAAACTCAACCCCAAAGAGGTTGCCCACCTTTGGAACTCGCTCTATCTGCCAAGTCTCCTTGAGTTCCTGTTTGAAGGGAACCTTTCGATAACTATCTATATAATTTTACCTCCAACACTGACTCTCTTTCCTGCCTGTTTAACTCATCTGGTAAACTGCCACTGTTCTTCCCCTGAGCCAAACGGAGCGCCTCCGCTGCACGGCGGCCGGCACCTATTTACAAGAGGCCGAAGGGCAAGGGAAAACGCTGGACCTTCCCTTTGTGCCCCCCAAACCAGCCTTCTCTCGCATTCCCAGGGCCAGCCAGGCACTTCAGGAGGATCCTGACCCAGCCTCTTCCCAGAAAACAGGAAGCCTCTTTGAGGTCCGAGGGAGGGGACTGGCAGAAAGGACAAGGAGCTTACTTGGGCTGAGCATGGTGCTGATATCCAGGGCCCAGGTGCGAGCCGGCCTTCATCTCCACAGCAACTGAACACTGGTGAAGGGAGAGAAAGATGCATATGGAAAGTGCCACCATCAGGAAGTCCATCCCTTCCTCCCTGCTCCACATCCCACCCCATCCCTTGCCTGGGACTCACTCTTGTTTCCACATCCGTCCATTCGGAATCTGTGGCCTCATCTTGAGGCACCGGGCTCAAGGGAGAAGAGCGCCTCTTGCGGCTGAAGGGGAAAGAGAAACA
Source organism: Anolis apletophallus (assembly GCA_030556195.1). Lineage (NCBI taxonomy): Eukaryota > Metazoa > Chordata > Lepidosauria > Squamata > Anolidae > Anolis > Anolis apletophallus. The sequence goes on from JARBWK010000005.1 coordinate 129,056,830, forward strand.
AGGAATTCAGGATTCATGTGGTGGCTCTTGCCTCTCGAAGCACCTTGCCCACATCCTCAGGCAGCACAAACAACACAAAGCAAGCATCCTCTAGATCAGTGTTTTTCAACCTTTTTTGAGCCGTGGCACATTTTTTACATTAACAAAATCCTGGGGCACACCACCACACAAAATGACACTCTAACAAAGTAATACATATAGTTAATGTTTTTAAATGTATTTATACACTCAGTGTGAAACCTGGGCCTGTTTCGATGAACACAACAGTACAATTTTGGCCACAAAACATACTAATACTAACCCAAGGAGGGACCCCCAGTCAAAAAATTGATTTTGTCATTTGGGAGTTGTAGTTGCTGTGAGTTATAGTTCACTCGCAATCAAAGAGCATCCTGAACTCTTGCAACAATGGAATTGAACCAAATTTGGCATATTGAACTCTCATTACCAACAGAAAGTACTGAAAGGGTTTGCTTGGGAATTGACCTTAGAGTTTGGAAGTTGTAGTTCACCTACACCCAGAGAGCACTGTGGACTCAAATAATGTTGTTGTTTGTTTTCTATCCAGAATCACAATGTTGGAAGGAGGCTCACCACTTTGGCCCTCTGGGTGCTTTGGACTTCAATTCCCACCATTCCTAACAGGTCCCCTCTAAAACAGGCATGGGGGAGTTGGGAAACTTCGGTCCTTTGGGTGCTTTGGACTTCTTTCCCCCTCCTGCCGTTCCCACCATTCCTAACAGCCTGAGGCCCTTTCCTGCTTAAGTGGCTGAGGGGGGGGGAGAAAAAAGGGCCTGAGGCTGCTAGGAATGGTGGGAGTTGGAGTCCAAAACATCTGGAAGGTCCAAGTTTGCCCATGCCAGCTTTTGACAGAGACCTCTTCCTCCCCCTTCGCGCCCTTTCTTCCTCCTGCTGCTGAACACTTACTTTGTCTTCTCCACTCGGGCTCCCTTCTTCCCAGCCTCGCTCTGCTCGCTTTGCTCACACTGCCACTTCTGCCGCCATTTTGATCCGAGGGGGCAGCGTGAGCGTGTTCAGGAGGGGAGGGAGGAAGACGTGGGGAGAGTCTGCACAGTAGCGAGGCAAAGCAAGCAGAGCGAGACTGGGAAGAAGGGAGCCCGAGTGGAGAAGAAAAAGTGTTCGGCAGGAGGGGGAAGAAAGGGTGTTGGAGGTTCCAATTTCCCACGGCACACCAGATGATCGCTCACGGCACACTAGTCGGGAAACACTGCTCTAGATCAGTGGTTCTCAACCTGTGGGTCCCCAGGTGTTTTGGCCTACAACTCCCAGAAATTCCAGTCAGTTTACCTTACCAGCCGTTAGGATTTCTGGGAGTTGAAGGCCAAAACATCTGGGGATCCACAGGTTGAGAACCACTGCTCTAGATACTCTAGTCATGAGAGGTAAGGAGCTGGTGACAGAACGCACTGTGGGAAGAGTGTGGAGATTAATGCATAGTGAGGTATGGACTGGGACAGAATGAGGCCCTTTGTAATCATATTTAAAGTGTTATTTATACCTTAGAAAGCAAATGAATACCTTGGAAGCCTTCAAGCAAACCTTCACCTAGGGTATCCTTTCCTCAAAACAGAGGGAAGCAGAACACATCTATCACAGGTTCAAGTCACCCAATGGCTGAGAGGCCAAGGAGCATGAAGGGGGCTTGGGCCAAACTCACCCTGTTGGGGATTCTTGTTTCAGGGTCTCAATATCAGTGAACTGGACGGCTTGTCCGCCTCCTCGGGTCTTGTAAACATTGCCCTGGAAGAGAGAGGGGGTTGAGTAGAAGTATGGATGTCCCACCAGGGTTTCCACTGTGCTTTGTTTGTACATATAAACAGAGAAAGCCAGAAGGGAAAGGTCTCTTATGTGTTATATTGTCTGGCATTACATTTCAGATCTGAGTACAATGTCTGACAATATTCTGGACGTTCCACATCATCGAAGCACACGGTGGCCAAATAGTCCCAGGGATCAAATACCGTATTTCATTACACAATAGTTGTTATCACATAATAGTCTGTTCCCCATTTCTTGGGTGGCAAAATTGATATTTTAATGTTCCTTGCATAATAGTCACAGAGCCATTTAGGGACGATTCCCTCATCCCTCCTTTCTTTCTCCGAAGTCAAGGCAGTTTGAAAACTATGAAATTGAAATCTCTGGAGCTTTGCTCTTCTTCACTTTCTCCAAAGAGCCCCATTTCAGATTTTGTAAATTGCCTTTCCTTTGGAGAAAGGGACGAAGTAAGAGGATTCTTCCCCCTTCCCTGGAAGCAAGGCAGTTTAAAAAACAAACAAACACAAATAGAGTTGTTGGTTTGAAGCTAGATCATTCCTTCTCCTCCTCCTCTTGCCTAGGAGGTAAAGCAGTATGTAACGTATGGAAACTGGCAATAAATGACAAGCCGACATGTCAATTAAAAGTTAAAAGGGGGATATGGAAATAAATTGATTTTGATGATGTATGGAGAAAATTTATTGAAAAAGGATTAAAGAAGAAAGACGGAAAGTTACCTCCGCAAGAGGAAATGAAATTTTGGACAGATGATATACAAAAGGAGCGGCTCGGGGCAACGGAGACACATTATTGAGTAACAGAACATATGTATAAGCGTAGAAGTAACAGTAGATACCAAAAGTTAATGTGTGTAGATTGTATCATGTGTCTTCTGTAAAACAAATGATGTATAACAATTGTATTGAATTATGTTAAAATAAATTTTAAAAATCTTAAAAACCAAAAAAGATTTTTTTTCATGACACACCTTTTTTTTTAAAAAAAAAGATAAAAAGTTACTATTATGTGATGTAATGTGGTATAGGGAGCATTACAGTGCAACCAAAACTACAACTGCTTTAGAGGCAGGGAGGATCAGAAAATAAAACGAAGGTATTAAGGCAGGCGCTCTGGGGCCTTCTTCACAACCTCCCTATCATTAGCCAGGCTGCTGTACACCTGTCTCTACGCTTCCCCCTCCAATCCTCCCCCCTTTTAACCATTACTATTAAAGCATTACCTTAATCAACTTTGTGGCAATCTCCCCATCCGAAGCCAGCTCCTGGTGGGTCAACATGTACTTGTCGCACCTGGCCAGGGCCTTTTCATTGGCAGCAGCCACCGTGATGGCGTGGGGCACATGGGGCTTCATGACAGTGTCCATTGGGACATGGGTAGGGGGCTTGTGGTCAACCCACCTCTCTCCAGCTGAACGAGAGCGCCGGTGACGCATCCGGACTGTTGGAGCATTCTGGTCAAATCAGAAATAAGGAGGAAGCATGAGAGTGCAACACCACCCCTCTTGACAAGGCAGGCTCTGGGCCTGCCCAGCTCTCAGCAGCCTCTTTTGGCTGGCTGCTCTGTCCATGGTTTTGGACCTCCCTACTGCCACTTAGCACCACCTCCACCTGTACATAGTTACACCAAGGTAGTGTTGCAAAAAGGTTATGGGATTATTCTATTTGCATTCCTGACACTTAAGGTTTACACTGAAACAGACGGAGGAGCCTTGGATTTAGGGTATAAAGCTGGACATAGAAGAGAATATGAAAGCAATGTGTCACAGATGTGGCATGCTGTGAATCAAGAGGGGCCAGATGCAAGGAGTGATTCTAGAAACAGGTCCACCATAATTGGGAAAGGTAGAGGGTTGTGTTTGCTTATCTGACTTGTGTGGCATCTGCATTCTCCACATATCGGCAAATGGGATTACAAATTCTTTTGCCTATAGCAGGGATGAGCATTTGTGTACTGCTCAAAGTCCACATCTGATTTGTTGGTGTTAAAACTGATTTCGACATGATGCTGAGACTGCAATTGTATGTTTTTAATTGTTAATTTGTTATTATATGCTTTGGGGGGGGGGGGTCCTTGTTGTGTTGTATTGAGGGCAGAGACTGCCTGTGTAAACCGCCCCGAGTCGCCTTCGGGCTGAGAGGGGCGGTATAGAAACATGACAAATAAATAAATAAAACAGTACAATGAAGCTGTGCTATCTATTTAAAAGGTAACTTATTGCTATCATAGCCTTTTAAGAATAGCAATTCACCTGCTTTCTTTGACCAAAGATTCATCTTGGGATTCTGAATATTTCAAGGGCCAGAAAACCAGAAGATGGTGCAGGGAAACAGAGTCTGCCCGTCTCTCCTCATGAAGAGGCCAGCCTTAACCCCACAGGTTGCCCACCATTGGTTTAGAGTTCTCAAAAATACTTCATGTCCTGGGTCTTTCCTCCTCATGGACAGCCGGCCTCTCCATGAGGAGGGAATGGCAGTCTTTGGTCCCCTGCACTAGATTCTCCTTTCGGGTGGGCAAGGATGCCCTCTGACTGCAGTACCAAGCATCTGGCTGGGCCTGCTGAGAGTTGCAGCCGCTGCCCACCCTCTGCGGAGCCTCCTCTCCAGTCCCAGTTAGGGAACACTAACCCTGCAGCAGAAATCCTCGCCTGCCTCTGTGACGCCTTGCCCGCTCTCAGGGCTTTTACTCCAGCACATGCCTCGCCGCCGGTCTGTCACGAGTGAGGAGGGCCCCGCTTGATCTGGCTCTTGCGGTCTACTCCTGTCTTTGACCATGCCGGGGTGCTTGCTGCCATGAGTGGGCATCCTCTGCTCCCATTCCGAGATGCAGGAGGCCACCGAAATACTACTGCAAGAGTTAGAGCGCCTGTGCAGCTGGGGCTGATTTTCTACAGGTGTCAGCTGGGGGTTGTTTTTGCTGTGATGGAACTGAGGGACGCAGTGGCTGGAAAGCTGAAGACAGGTACCGTTAGTGACCAAAAGAATGAGAAGAACCCATATAGAAACCACACAGGAGACCAGTTAGTGGGGTCAACATAGGGAAATCCACCCGCTGCGAAAAGATACTTTCAACCTCCAGGAGGAAAGAGGTATTTGCAGGATGGGTGTGAAGTAAGCAAGGCACAAACAGAAAGACACAAAAGCCCTGGTAACGACCCACCAGACTCACAGGCAAGTTACTTTTGTGGACTATGCAACTTTTGGCCCAACTGCCCCAAAGACACTCGCCTAAAGGGCTTAGCCTGTCAGGTCACATCAGACACAGTAGGATACACATGTAAGATCCACAAAAAAGCAAAGTAAGAGGCAACTTACAGGGACCGGTGGCGGGGACAAGGACCTCAGCATGGCCTTCTCTCTGTCCCTCTCCCGAGAAGGCCTGTCTGGTTTGATGGCCTTGGGCACCGTGACAATGGCTGTCAGCTGCTTGAGTTTCTCATCTTTCACCCAGAGCTTGTTCTGCATCTCAAGCTGCTTGGCCGCCACTCGTCGCTCCTGAAAGGGAGAAGACAGGCTGCTGAGTGCCAAAAATGCCCCCTCCGAACAACCTTACCAAACTGCCCCATTCTCAAATGAGTGCCACCTGTAGCACCATACTATAGCACAGTGTTTCCCAACCTTTTGTGAGCCGCAGCACACTTTTTACATTTGCAAAATCCTGGGGGACACCACCAACCAAAATGACACAAAATGACACTCTAACACAGTAATACATATAGTTAATATGTTTTTTAAATGAGTGTATACACTCAGTGTGAAACCTGGGCCTGTTTCGATGAACACAACATAGACATCCTGGCAGGAATTGCAGAAAGACACAAACTTCCCACACAGAACTCCCATAACCAAGAGAAAATGCTATAAGAGTTTGGTGGGCACTGACCTTGAGTTTTGGAGTTGTAGTTCACCTATATCCAGAGAGCACTGTGGACTCAAACAATGTTGGATCAGGACCAAACTTGGCATGAATACTCAATATGCCCAAATATGAACGCAGATGGAGTTCAGGAGAAATAGACCTTGACATTTGGGAGTTGTAGTTGCTGAGATTTATAGTTCCCCTACAATCAAAGAGCATTCTGAACCCCACCAATGATAGAACTGGGCCAAACTTCCCACACAGAACCCCCAGGAGGCAAGAGGAAGTCTCTACTTGGGGAAAGGGAGGCGGGCCTTCCCAATGCATGGAGAGGGAGAGAACAAATAGACAACAGGTGGGGAGGGGGGTGTTTGTAATTGTGTGCCTTTATTGAGGTAGGTTTCTTAGGGTTTTTATACTTCAACACACTAGACTCCCCCCCCCCCTTCCTGGAGGTTCCAATTTCCCAAGGCACACCTGATCGCTCACGGCACACTAGTGTGCCCCGGCACACTGGTTGGGAAACACTGCTATAGCAGATATAGAAAAGGGAACCCAGATCTGATTGTGTCAAGCAGGAGGACTATGTTATACCACCTATGGCCCTAACTACACAAACATGGAAGCAAAGGGGTGTGTGCCCTCAAGCTATTTTGGCAAACCTCAAACCCTCATGCTTTATTAAGCAGCATATGCCTTATTCTCCAACTCTAAACCAATGAATCAGTCAGACACAAGAAAAAGAAGGTTCAAAATAAAAACCGGAGCCTTCAAATCCCTGCTTTCTCCCTGGCAGAAGGCAGAGCCAAATCGGAAAAGTAGGTTCTATCGAGAAGGAGCGAAACCAAGAGCCACAACCCCAGCATCAACTCTCCCTCTGATCACAGACTTGATTTCACTGTGTAGTTTCAGATGAATCCACGAGAGTCTTAGAGCCCATCCACAGCAGATACAGGGTCCACAGGGGGCAAACAGTTCTCACAGATCCCTAGTGCTGCCCGATGGCAGATCATGAAATGCTTCAGCCTGGAAACAGAAGAGGTCTCTGCACTTACACACTCCTTCTCCCATTTCATGGTCGTCTCAGTCACCATGCCTTGCAGCCGGGCCTCCATTCGACGCTTGTCTGACACCTGGCGCTGGATCTTCTGGCTCTTGTTATCCAGCTCAAGCTGCAAGTTGCGCTTCTCTTCCTCATAGATGGTGGTGGTTTTCTCCAAGATGTCAATCTGGGAAGTCAAATGGAAGTTCCAGATCCAAAATTTTTAAGCAGAGGAGGAGGAAGGAAAGCAAGGGCCTAGATGGCAACTGGTACAGGTAAACACACACACACAAGCAGGTGTTGACAAAGTAGTGTGCAAAAGGACAGCCTGTCAAGACAAATTTGGCATTAAAGAATTTGCCAACAGTTTCAGATACCGCGCTTACACAAGATCCATGCAGTCCCCGGCAGATACATTTAATGCCAACACAAAGAGAAAAGGACTGTTCAAAAGGCACAAATCGAAGAGACTGTGGTGACTATCAAGTCTAAATAATTTGCGGTTTATACAACAATCTGGAGGTCAGCACAATATTAGGTGTGAAAAGCAATCTGTTCGGTCAATACAAATATAAAAAGGTCTACACATTAGTTAGTTCAGCACACAACAATGAGATTGGTCAATACATTAGCAACGATACACTCACTGCGCCTCAAAAGCCTCTGGTTAAGCAGTTTGATCAATGTACATCAATTGGTCCAAATAATTCCTCGTAGCAGGATCTGCTCGGGCGCGTTCCCGAAGGAAGCAAGGCCCTGTGTCCTTGTAAATCCAGCCCATGGACCTACCTTTAGTGATGTGATTGTTGTTATCATTGTGTTGCTCAGTGCCCTGAGGAAGTGCCTTTTACGGCACGAAAACGGCCGCATATTGGCACCAGAAACCCCCTCCAAGCCGTCAGCACGACACCGTCCCACACAGGGTCGGTTCTGTTTTGGCAGCTCTGCACTATGATGGATAGAGATCTTTAAAGGCGGCACCTAAGGTCTCCACCTTGCCCAACAGGGCACAGGATTACAATTGCCAAGTTCGTTGCCACACGGAGCTTCTTTTTGGCCACACAGCGGAACACCTGCATTATCACTCCCTCAGCGAAACTCCGCCCCCACATGTCCCGAACGGATTTACCAGGGACGCCCAGCCTCGAGCTGTGCACTACGGGGCACAGAATTACCATCACCCAGTCTGTTGCCACACAGATTGGCTTTTCGGCTGCATAGCGGCACTTCCGCGCCAACTTACCAGCCTCAGCGGAACTCCGCCTGCAAAGCTCCCGAACGAATTTACAAGGACACAGGGCCTTGCTCCCTTTGGGAATGTGCCCGAGCCGATTCTGCTACAAGGAATTATTTGGACCAATTGATGTACATTGATCAAACTGCTTAACCAGAGGCTTTTGAGGCGCAGTGAGTGTATCGTTGCTAATGTATTGACCAATCTCATTGTTGTGTGCTGAACTAACTCATGTGTAGACCTTTTTATATTTGTATTCACCGAACAGATTGCTTTTCACACCTAATATTGTGCTGACCTCTAGATTGTTGTATAAACCGCAAATTATTTAGACTTGATAGTCACCACGGTCTCTTCGATTTGTGCCTTTTGAACAGTCCTTTTCTCTTTGTGCTAGTGTTTTCCACCCATAACCCTCCTTTTGTGTTTAGACATTTAATGCCAAAACAGCCCCCACCAACCTTATACTCAAGTGTTTTTGATTTCTTTTCGAGGCGTTCAACTTCTGCTTTTTGCTCCGAGATGATTTTGTCCTTTTCGACCATTTTTACATTTGCGTAGTTATCTCTTGTGACAATGTTGGCATCAAGTTCTTGTAACATGCCCCTTATGGAAAGAACTGCAAAGGGAGAAGATCAGAGATTTCGTCACATCAGTCATCAAGAAGGTCAGGCCATGTCCTCCAGGTTTAGCCACATTTGATACGGAGGCCTCATTCAGTAGATACAACATTCACACTGTTTCTACACATTGGGATAAGACTAGACACCTGTGAATATGCTGCTCACCATCAGTATGAAGCAGTCATTTTGCATCTCTTAAAGCAATGGCACTGAAAACAAGAGCCTAATCCGTGTGTCCTTGGCTGGTTATTCATAAGTTTTTTTTGGGGGGGAGGACACAAAATGAAACCATTGTAGGGAGTGAGCACAAAAATGGCACTAGTCCCTGGCACATTGGGAAAAGGACCTTTCGGTCAAACAGGAGATGCCCTTAAAGCACTGGTGGGTTCCTGTTCCCAAGAGGGGCAACATGGATAGCAGGAAGACAGTCTAAGATCTTACCGTTTTTGGCAAATTCTTCCCTCAGTGTCTGCCGAGCGTGTTGGCGCTTTTCCAGTGCTTCAATCAGCCGAGGAAGAGTCTGGTCATCATTGACATCCAGAAGTTCACAAGATGGCAATGGGGGATAGCTCTGGAAGAGTGCCTCCATGGCAAACCTTTCTCTATCTGCAGTAAGGAGAAGGACATTCCCGATTGTTTGATACAAGCCAATGCGTATGGGGTCAGCTGGTCTAGAGCAGAGCTTCTTAAAACTGTGGGCCCTAGCCACAAATGGGGGGCCCTTAACTCCATGTTGGGTTGCAAAAAGCTTCCTCCCGCCCTTCCCGCTTCCAGAGTAGAAACAATGGCTGCCTCTTTGAAAGAAGCCCAAGCTGCTAAGGGATGGGAAACTGACTCATCTTAAAAAGTGTTTAATCCTATGGCTGCCTCCTCCTGCTGAATTCTGACTAAAACAAACAGAGCTCGGGAGCTCAAGAGCCCTGCGACCTTCCCCCTCGGCTGCAGGGAACAGAATTCTCAGATTGTTTTTAGAATCATTGCAATGTGTCTGTGTTCTGTGTGTATTTGATATGGCTTCTGGCTAATCAATAAAATTGTTGTTGTTGTTGCTGAATTCTGGGACTTATAGTTTAGGGAGGTCCAGGATTTCTCTGGCTGAGCAATTTGAAGAAATCCCGCCAACTCTTCCAGGCATTTACTGTCCTTCTGCCTCCCCAACTATTTATTTACTATTTTTATATGCCACCCTTCTCAACCCCGAAGGGGACTCAGAGCGGCTTACAGCAAACAACAATACTGCCAGAGTGGCTTACAATGTACATATAACAATATTGCCGGAGTGGCTTACAAAAAACTGAAAAAACAACAAATAACATTACTGTCATAGCACAACATCAGCACTACACATCATATTGCACTACAACATATCTGACTGACTGACTTTATTATTTCTGAGTCGCCCTCCACGTTAGTGCTCCGGGCGACTTACACATAGCAATTCAACAATTAAAAATATTAAAAATATTAAAAATTAGATTAAAATATTTAGGGGTTAAATGCAAGGGCCAGGCTCAGGTAGTTGAGTTCCTGGTTCTGCATTAGCCATGGGCTTTCCTAAATAGCCAGGTCTTTAGAGCGGTCAGGAACTGGGGCAGGTCGAGGGAGGCTCTCTGGTCCGGTGGCATCGAGTTCCAGAGAACGGGGGCCACAATGGAGAACGATCTCCGTCTCGTGGCCTCCAGGTGGGCCTCTTTCACGCCCGGGACGCAAAGGAGGTTCCTGTTTGCCGGCCGCGGTGTCCTTGAATAGGCAGGCATCAGCAAGCGGTCCTTTAAGTATGTTGGGCCCCGGCCCCGTTGGGCTTTGAAAGCCAAGGTCAAGGTCTTATGTAAGGCTCTATACTCAACGGGCAGCCAGTGCAGGCGCTGCAGGGATGGTGTAATGTGTCATCTCATCGATGTACCTGTGAGAAGCCTGGCGGCGCGTTCTACACAATCTGGATCCTGCGGGTTAGTGACCGGGGCAGACCCACATATAAGGCGTTACAGTAATCCAGCCGTGATGTAGCCGTGGCATGGATTACTGTAGCTACCGCTTCCGTCGGGAGGTAGGGCGCCAGTTGTCTCGCTTGGCGCAGGTGGAAGAAGGCCCTTTTGCTCGTGGAGGCAACCTGGGCCTCCATCGACAATTTGGAGTCCAGGATAACACCAAGGCTCTTTACTGAGGGGACGGAATCAATGGTTCCCCTTCGAAGGGGGCAGTGGGCAAGGGGGTTCTGGGCGGCCCGGCCATAAGATCTCCGTCTTTGATGGATTTATTTTGAGTTTGTGGGCACAGAGCCATTTTGTTACTGCTTCCAGACCTCGAGTGAAGTTTTCGGGCACCGAAGTTGGGCCAGGCTCCAGCTTCAGCAGGAGCTGAGTGTCATCGGCATATTGGTAGCACCCTAGGCCGAAGCTCGGGCTATACCAGCCAAAGGCCGGACATAGATGTTGAACAACGTTGGTGATAATATGGCGCCCTGGGGTACTCCGCACTCGAGGAAAGATTTCCTAGAAGTTTGGCCTAGCCATTCAACTCGCTGGCTACGTCCGCGCAGGAAGGAGCTAATCCAAGCTAAAGCTGCTCCTTGTATCCCTATGGTGGCAAGTTGTCGTGTCAGCAGGTCGTGGTCCACCGTGTCGAATGCAGCGGTAAGGTCCAATAGTACCAGAACTACTGAGCCTCCCTTGTCTAATTGGCAGCGGATATCGCAATATTGCATGTAATACAAATATACAAATTATAATATCACGATATAATTATTATATCACATTATCATTGGCAGTATTATACTGTGTTACAATACAACACCACCAATACCAAATGCATATACAACACACCATACCGTAATCATACTATTATTATTAGTATTACATTACAATAATCATACTATAACATAATACAATATATTGCCATTATAATACATTGTATTATATCACATTTTAATCTAATATAACATATCATATTATATTCTTTATAAAATAATAAATAACATTTATTTAAACAAAATAAAATTACTTATTTAAATAAATATTTTATAGAATTATTTTAAACATAGCAAGACTTAGACAAAAGAAGGGGAGGGTGAAAATAATAAAACACAAAATAAAGTAAAATAAAATAAATAAAATAAAAACAAAACCAAAAATAAAAATTTAAAACAAGATGACGAGATGCAGCAGGACCCAAGATGGCGGTCGTTGTCTTCACAAGAAGGAAGGAAGCCAAGAAAACTACATCCCTTTGCTTGAAGGAAGCCTGATCTTTGTTGCTGATATATCAAGGATTCTATCTCAATCTTCCGTCAGAGTTTGGCTTGCAATAGAATTTATTTATTTATTTCACAATATATATATTCGGCCCTTCACAACCCCGAAGGGGACTCAGAGCAGCTCACAAGCAAAATGCAAATACAATGAACTATAATTAATGCCACAGCACAACATCAATATTACATATCACATTGTACTATAACAACATCACATTGAACTATACAAATACAATAAACTGTATTATTGCCACTGCACAACATCAATATTACATATCACATTGTACTATTATATCACATTGAACTATAACAATTATATCGCAATATTATTAGTAATATTTCATGTAAGACTATATATATATATATATATATATATATAGTCATATTATTATTAGTGGCAATATATTGCATTATATTACATTATCAATATTATATGTATACACAATATATTATACCGCACTATATTATAGAATGGGGCCCTCTGCACCAATAGCTTAAAAATCTGTATCTATCTCAAATTTTGACTTTGCCATTTTATCTAAGGGACATCATTTTATTACATTCTCTTGTATATCATGGGATTTGAGCCTCCATAGGTTTAGGTATTGTTGCGGGTCCTGGAACGAAACCCCAACAGAAGCTGAGTGTCACTGTATTTTACTTAAGAAGTTTGGTTCTGATATACTTGGGAGTCAGGCGTGCCCTAAATGTTATTGCTGTAGTACAACTGGTCCTCTGTATCCACTGATTTAACCATCTGATGTTTCAAAAAAGTTTGATCTGTAGATCTTAAATTGAATTTATTGGTGTTACTGGATGGATCATGATCTGTTAGGATCACAACCTGTCAGGGATAGCAGAGCTTGAGAGGAGTATTCATTGAGTTTATTTGATGCTTTAGGCAGGCAAAGATACAAGCAGACTTATTTTAGAATAACAACTAGCTTGGGGACCTGGCGGTGCCCGGGTTATTTGAGGAAGGCATTGTGTGCCATAGTTAGTCATTGGTGTGGGCCACAGGGCTCTAAGGAATTGAATTAAAGTACTGCAAGTCCCATCATTCATGGTCCATCCTTCCTCAAACTGCACCAGGATGTAGGGTGCATCTTGGGGGGTCTGTGTTCCAAGTTTGGTCTTGTTCTGTCATTGTTGGGGGCCTAGTCAGGAAAATCAAGTTGAGGAAGCCTAACAATATCCCATGAGGCGGAGGCCTAGTCAGGAAAATCAAGTTAAGGAAGCCTTGTTGTCAATTTTGGGCCTGGTCTGTGATTTATAGGGGCTGCAGTGTTGTTTGGGAAGTGAATGATGTGAAGGTACTGCAAATCCCATCATTCGTGGCCCATCCTGCCCTAAACCACACCAGGTTGTGAAGTGGGCCATAGGGCCCTTGTTTGCCATGTTTGGTCCTGATCCATCATTGCTGTGGGCCGCAGTGGCTGACTGCCTGAGGCCTTTTGCTTTCCCTCTGAGTCACCTTAGAAGTGTATTGGGTGAAGGTACTGAACATTCCATTCCATTTCCAACAGAAAAAACTGTCAACTGGATAACTTCAACTGTCAACTGGCCGGAGAGATAGCACAGTGGTAACAACAGCTGTGCTGGCAATCTGAAGATTGCAGGATCGAATCCCGGGCTGAGTTAGACGCCAGCTGTAAGCCCTGTCTACTGTTTACCCAAGCAGTTCAACAGCCCAGCTGTGAATTAACAACAAATTGGGGACCATAAAAGTGGGGAAGGACTTTTGCACAGACTTGTCTGAAATAGGCTGACGGAAAAGGGAGAGGCGGAAGTGGTGGAAACAAGAGGCTCCTGTCATGAGGATGGAACAACAACACCCCCTTGTGACGTGATGGCGCAATGACGCAGGTACATAACAATGAGGTAATGGAGCATTCACACCCGATGATGCCCACCTGTATGACACAGCCAGGAAAGAAGAAGTCCTTCTAAAAACTGCACTGTATTTGTCTATGTGTAATTGTATGTCTTTCCGACAGGGACTGTCTGTCGCATGTGTATTGTAATCCGCACTGAGTCCCCTTCAGGGTGAGAAGAGCAGAATAGAAATAAATAGTATTATTATAGTATTATATTCAACTCCAGCCATTTCTGTCTGCCTCAGGCCCTTCCCTTTCCTCTCTGTGCTGTGTTGGAATGTTGGGAGGCTAGCCAGTCAGAGCCATTTATGCAAATAATCCCACAGTTGCAGCCAATCGAGACGCTGGCACATATTCGCTCGGTCGCACCACCCACCCACCGCCCGCAAACACTGACTTTTATTATATACATAGAAGATGTTTGTTTACTTATAACTTCATGCATTTAATGATAACAGGCACATTTCTTTTGAGGGTTAAAATACTTCAAAAACATTTGGCGAGTTTGTGTCCTAAAACTTATAAACTTTTAAGTGTTTCTTCATGAACTATGTTGCTCCACGCAGCTCTCCTCAATCAGAGCTCATTTTAAAAGAATACAGAGGCCTCAAGAATATACTAGCTTCAAACATTAGCTTCTGCACACTAAAAGACGCCTGCACTCAAACTGACTCAAAGCTCAACTGACTTCGCTAACTGTCATTCCTTCTAAAACGGAACATTCTAAACCGGTACTGAGTCAGTCACATGTTCTCAGCCCCTCCCACTGCTTTAGTACAAGGAGAAAGGAAAGCTGCAAACTAAACAGAACATACACTTCAGGTTATAAACCGACACATTTTAGAACAGATAAACATCAAAATAGAGGAGGCTTGAGAAGGTTGCTTCCTCCAACAGAATTTCTAAGTAAGTCAGAATAGGTACATTTTTAAAATGTAACTCCAGCCATACACACACACACACTTTGGATATCATAAGGAAGAATGAAGAACCCTGTGGTGTTTGTTTTGCTGTCTATGTTGGATCCAACCCTCTGATTTTAGATTTGAAAAATCCGACTTCTTGTGGAAACATGGATTAGTGATACAGCTTCAGCTAAGACACCTTTTCCCCATAGTAACTCTTCCAGGACTGAATTTCCCTTCCAATGAGTAGATTCATCTATCTTCCTGTTGTCTAAGCCCCGTTCTTCACTAGGAGTCGTTTGTAACGCAGCACATGTCTTTTGATGCACTTTATCTCACCCTTCAGTGAACTAAATCCCATTGTTCGTCCCATTCGAACCTCCCACCAGATATAGCACCCTACTCATTCATCTCACCTAGGATTTTAAAAATCGTTGTATTTGGCCCTGCCCACTTGGTTATTATTTTGTTATTTATGTTTTACACCTTGCATTTATTTTATATTATTTGCTTTGCTTTTATTGTATTAGATTTTATCGTATTAATTTATGATTTTATGTTGTATTCTTTTGCTTTACTGTAACTGTTGGGCATGGCCTCGTGTTAGCCACCCCAAGTGCCCTTGGGGAGATGGAGGCGGGGTATAAAGTGTTATTATTAACTAGGGGATTGCCTATACCCAGGGCCACATAAACATTTCTGGGCAAAAAGTGGTTTAAGAAGCTCTGGTCTAAAGGGCCACTCAAGACTCACCTCCAGCGACCGGTCCTCCTCGCAGCTCCAACTGCCGGGAGAGTTCTTCCTGAAAGGCCTGGTTCTTAAACCGCCGGCCGGCCATCAGCCCACAGAGAGGCTTGTCAGCAGGCCTAGCTACTTCCACTTCTTGAGTGATCTCTGCAAATCGCATGACTTGCTAAAGGAAAAAAAAAAAGTATTAGCAAGTATGTGGGAATTTGGTATTAAGATCCCGACTCATGGCAAGTCACTCTCAGCCTCAAAAAAAAAAAAAGACCTCCCCCCACCACAAATTCTACAAAGAAAATCCCATTAAAGCTTTGTTTTAAGATCTCCATAAGTAAAAAAATGTCTTTAGTTGAACTAAAAAAGGTAGATTTATATTTTGTGCAAGAGCTTTAAACACATTGAAAGTGATCCAACTAGTAATGATGTTGGGACTGAAACCAAGGCAGCCTACTTCCAGCCAGTTTATACATTTAAATAATGGAAAATTACCAGACTCTCATCATAGTCTTCAGCCTTTGGGTTGACGCAGATGATCATACGCACTTTACCTTCACCATCAAAATAGTTCTTGAAAAGGTGCGTCAACTTAGAGTCGCGATACGGAACCATCTAAAGAAAGAGTTTAATGAGTTCCCAAGTTCTCAGAACTAAAGCCCAGCGCCAAACAGGATCCACAGAAACAGGCAGCCACAAACCTTATTAGTTGCATATGTTTGGTTTTCCCGCAGGACTTCTATACAGGTTCTGAGCGTCATAAGAGACTGATTGATGTTACCTGAAAAAATGGAGAACATTAGTCTGTTCTTTCCCAAAATAAAGGATTTTATTTCAAACATTTGTACCCCGCCCTTCTCAAGGCCCGCAGGGCACACAGGAATCTTTTACCAGTTTTTATTTCAGATTCTCTGCTAGTGTTTGACCTTTCACACCAGATTAGGAAGAGGGATGTGCTCCCATAAGAAGAAATTATTCCTAGAACACTAAAGTCAATTTGGCTTAACTAGCATTCTGGTCCAAGTACTATGAAGGAAGATTCTACCCAGGGTCATAACTGTCTCCCTCTAAGACAGGGGTGGGCAATTACCGGCCCTCCAGGTGTTTTGGATTTCAACTCCCAGAAATCCTAGCCAGTTTACCAGCTGTTAGGATTTCTGGGAGTTGAAATCCAAAACACCTGGAGGGCCGGTAATTGCCCACCCCTGCTCTAAGATGAGCCCCCAGAATCAATAATAATAACACAACTTTTATTTCTTATCTGCCTCTCAAGACAGGGCACAAAACAGTTAAAATCACACCATAAAACATTACGTAAAATATAGGAAAATGTACTTATATTGTGTGTGTGTGTATGTGTTGACTGCCAACAAAAGAAATCAGGCAATACTAGAGCAAGGGTTGACCAAACAAACAAGCAAAAAGCTACCAAAAGCCAGCACTTATCACAAAATACAAATTGTATTGACGAATACCAAAAACTTGAACATACACAAGAATACTATACATCAGTGCTGTCCAACTTCTACGGGGTCCAGGGCCGGATAAAAGGTCACTGATGACCTAGGGCGCTCGGCCCCGCCCCAGGCCCCGCCCCGCCCCAGGCCCCGCCCCTCCTAAAACGGCCGAAAAAGGGCAGAAGGCGGTGCCAGAGCAGCGCGTCACAGGCCTGGCGTGACGCGCTGCCCCTTGGCACGCCTACTCCACTCCAGCGCCCCTCCTTCCTAGGGCGGAGGGGGCCGAAAGGAGGAGTAGGCGGCGCCAAGAGCAGCGCGTCACGCCAGGCCTGTGACGGTCTGCTCTTGGTGCCGCCTACTCTCCCTTTCGCGCCCCCTCCGCCCTAGGAAGGGAGGGGGCGCCGAAAGAGGAGTAGGCGGTGCCAAGGAGCAGCGCGTCACGCCAGGCCTGTGACGCGCTGCTCTTGGCGCCGCCTATTCCTCCCCTTTCGGCGCCCCCCCTCCTAGGGGGGGGGGAGCCGCGGCAGAAGGCAGAAGGCGGCCAGGGCAGCGCGTCACGCCAGGCCTGTGACGCGCTGCTGTTGGCGCCGCCTTCTGCCCTTTTTCGCGGCCCCCGCCCTAGGTAGGGAGGGGGGCGCCGAAAAGGAGGAGGAGCTAGCTCTCTTCCTCCTCCCTGCCCCGCCTCCCCCTCCCCCCGGCCGCCATTTTTTTAAAAAAAAAATCGATTTTTTTTTCCAAATTTAAAAATGGCGGCTGAGGGCATAGGTGGGGCCGTGTCCAACAGGCTACGGGGCCGGATCCGGCCCCGGGGCCAGTTGGACAACCCTGCTATACATATATAACAATGTGAACTAAGTGCGCATACTTTACCCTTAAGGAGATATAGTCCCACATATAGGAGTCCAAAGTTCCAAAGGCAAAGGCAGGTTCGCACAATAGTGAGAGTTCCGCGGTTGCAAATAAACCAGATTATTGAACCTACACTTCTTATAAACCCGGTTATATTTTGAACTGCTTGCGCTCTTTGGAGATAATCCGGTTTATTTGCAACCGCGGAACTCTCGCTATTGTGCAAACCTCCCTTTACCTTTGGACTCCTATATGTGGGACTATATCTCCTTATAGGGTAAAGTATGCGCACTTAGTTCACATTGTTATATATGTGTAGTATTCTTGTGTATGTTCAAGGTTTTGATATTTGTCAACACACTTTGTATTTTATGATAAGTGCTGGCTTTTGGTAACAAAAGAAATCAGCCAAATTGATAGACTGCTCTCATGAATTCTTTAAAACAGAACACTTTGATAAGAAAAATTACTGTTCTCACCAGCGGAGAAAGGCGATTATTGATGATGTATGGGGACTTAGAGAGTAATCTCTGTCCAGAAGGATGTTCTCAGAAGTAACAACCCTTACTGAGAAATATTTTTCTGCAACATCCTATGAATATCTGCAAGAATATTATTTTTTACTGACAGAAGCAGGATCTCAAGTGGGAAGATGGAAATAATAATACTTTAATATTTGTGTGTCTGTTTTGGACCAGTTGAGTAGGGACACAAATATGTCAGCAAGGAAACATCAGCCACACCTACCTGCCTCCCGCAGTCTGTTTCCTTCCGCTTTTGTTCTGTTTGTTCGCTCACTTCCTGCCAGATCAACCAAAGACAACTGGCTCAGGGCTATCAGTTCTTTGTCCTGGAAACAAGAAGGAGCCATTGTTTAATCAGGAAAAAAACACCATATTAGTTACACAGGGATAAGCACACCACCACCACAGGCTCTTTGCAGCCCATCTCTAGTTCCACCTGTAAAACGTTGTCACCATCTGCATCCAAAGGCGCTTGGATCAATTTAATGAGAAATACACTGTGTGAACGGCTAGATTCTCGATTCAGCTGAGTGTTTGCAATACGTCTCTTCTTTTGGCCTGCATACAGAAGAAACACGTACAGTCAGTTTGATGCAGCCACAAATTGGGAATAGCAGTGACTCACAAAATACCAGGATTGCAGTATTCCCTACCTCTCCAGAATACTTCAAAGGCTTCCTCGGTAGACTTCACTTCTACCTCTGTGCATCCTGCCACATACATATTGTGGTTCTGATCTTCACGGAGAATTCTGGATTGTGGAAGCCTGCATCGGGACAAGGAAGCCCTGACATTAAGCCTCACACCAGCAACACACTTATCACGAGTGATAGAAAGCCAAACTATCCAGGCACACTCTAAGGTCAGCTAAATGGGACAAGCAGCGAGCAAGGATTAATTTATCCAAGCAAACAAAAGGAGCATCAGACTGCCACACTGGGAAGCAAATGTTTGCCATGGCACATGCAAATTACCAATGGCAGACTTCTTGTTAAAAAGGGCAGAAGGCAAACACCACAGCAATAGTAGGAAAAATCAGTTATGATGGCTACTAGAAAACGAAAATAAGTCTGTGCACATACAATAATTCAACGTTCCGTACTGGAGTGCCACAGGTGTTCCACCTAACAAAGAAATGCAATTCAAGTGTTACACACACTCACACTACTTTTCAAATTACTTAATGTAAAGTTGAAATAGGATTCGTGAATTTGTGGCAGCCAACTGGCAAGGAGTTGAACCGAGGCCTTCCCAAATTGCCAGTAGTAATGGTCCAAAAATAAAACAGGGAAAGCCCCCTTTGGGCTGCAGATAGGTTTTTAACACCACACTTTCCAGGGAAAAATATAATCCACGATTACCCTTGGTTGGACTTTTCACTGCCTGCCTTCTGCGGGCCACAGGGAAACCTTTTGCGGAGCCGGTTCCCGGGCCATATGTTGTGCAGGCCTGGTCTAACCAAATAAAGTTTTTGGTTCCAGCAAGAGCCAGCATTAGGCTAAGGATTAAGTTGTCTTAACATCTTTGCACCACTTTAGTAAGAGATTCCCAGAACTTTTATAGCAAGAACAACTCATGTGTAAAAACAGTTTGGCTGGCCAAAACCAGTTTTACAAACACACCTGTAAAGAAATACTTATTTCACTTTATTTTTGCCATGTTTCGGCATTATTTCTGAACTTGAAGCTTCAAACCAAAAAGGACTTATTGCCACCATAATAACAGAGCCCAAAATCTGAGATCTCACATGCAAACTGAAACACTGCAGCTCTGTATCTTGTACTTGATGCAATTGTAACTAGGCAAAGTTACTCACTTTGACTTGGGATCGATGGGGGTTTCATCCAAAAGATCATAGATGTAATTATTATAGATCTCAATGTAGGAGACAAACACGCTGTATACGTTGTCTTCGTCGATTTCCCTTGCTTTGCAGTTATCTTTGACATTTATCATGTCAGCAATTTCGGGGTCTATTTGCCGCCTGTTGAAAAACCACAGTTGAATAACAAGCAGTTCTTGATTGAAGGGAGCGCGTTCCCAGCCCCACAGGACCACTTACTTGCTTGATGGAGTTTTGGGCGCCTGGAGCACTTCTCTCTTCTGACGCTCCAGCAAAGCATCTACATTGCCCTGGACATCAACCCCATTCTTGTCATCGAGCTTGAAAACCTAGTGTGATTTCAGACAGTAAGGAGAGCCTCATCAATATCACTGTTGCGTAATTTCAAAAAAGGAAAAAAGCATTTAAAAATGTGAAGTATCAGTTTTAGCAGATCAGATGCTTCTTGAGCAGTGGAACAAATAAGCTTCAACAACTACAGGAGCAGAACCAAGCTTTAAAAGTCCCAAAAGACTTTACTGAAAGAACTATATTTCTACATAAAAAAGTTAGGGCCTAGCTATCTAACTGTTTAGCTATCTTGAGACACTGTCTCTTTCCATGCTCACAGGAGAAGAACTAAATGGAAGATTCAGTGGCTGGCCTTGTGGCTAGAAAACTTTTAATAAAAAAGATGCATGTCGCCGAGAAGAAATAGCCGGAGAGAAAGAGAGACGGGCAGACAAAAGGGGGCAATAGGGGGAAAGGCATTTCCCTGCCAATAAACTTCTCTGCCCATCTATTTCCTTGATGAGGACTATAAACTTGTGCTGGATGTGGTTGAATTCCAACAGCTGCTGTCTTTGGCTCCTAGGCAGGAAGTGACTTACATATCTTTTGGCCTGGAAAGATCCAATGCTGTTGAAAATCATATCTAAGCAGCGTGGAAGCAGCCCTCCTTCACCGGGGGACCCTGTCATGGTGTGGGTCTTCCCACTCCCTGTGACACCATAGGTGAAAAGCAGTCCTGGGATTTAAAGACACAGCGCCACAATCAACATTTTAGAACAGAGTATTCTCTTTATCATTGGACAATTTCAGATGAGAGTTCCAAACTATGATAGCGATTAAACTAGATTTTCTGCCAGTGCTGAACACACAAAAGATCTAAACGCAATATTATTATTCCACATCCTTATCAAGTCTAGGTCACAAATATTATGAGAAACGAAATGAGCCTGAAGAGAAATCTTTTATTTTAAAATCTTGAAATACTTGCAACAGAAGCAACATACCATTTTTTCCATGGATAAGATCTTCTACTAGAGGCCGAGCAATCACATCAAATACCTCTCTCTGAGTGGCAGTAGTGCCAAATACTTCTTTGAAGGAATACTGGACCTGGAGGAGAAATCAGAAAGCTGCTATGAAGCGAGAGATGTTTGCAGCTGTTCCTAAAGTGCAGACTACCTCCAGCTTCCAACTGAGGAAGTCATAGGCAGCCTTTCCGTTCCGCACATTAAGTACCAAAAAGAAGCTAACTGCAAAACCCACAAATGCTGCGTCCATATTGATCGAAAGTGGAAATTAGTCACTTGTTCCACGCATTCTCTCAGGATGCTTCACTTTTTTTTGTTTGGGGGGGTCTCCTACTGCCCCAGCTAACAAAACCAACAACAAATGTACATACAAAAGCAAAACTAATGAACAAACATAAAAAACTATCGTATATTAGTATTAGCCAAACCAAATATAAGACAAGACACCTAATTTTACCAGAAAAAAACTGGGAAAACATATTGACTAGAGCAGTGATTTTCAACCAGTGTGCCATGGAACACTAGTGTGCCGTGAAAGATCATCAGGTGTGCCGTGGGAAATTATTTTCGAACTTCATTCATATAAAAACTATAAGGCGCACCTGTCCCTTTAAGAAATGGAACCATAGCACTCTCGCGTCACCTAAAAAGTGACACGAGAGTGCTATGGTTGCGCCATCTTGGATTTGCTCAGACACGGCTAAGTAAACAAAGTAAACAAACAGAGAGAGACTGACAGCTGTTGAGCAAGAGCTTCGTGTGTGTCTTTCTACCATTCCTGCCAGGATATCTATTTTGTGTTTATTGAAACAGGCCCAGGTTTCACACTGAGTGTATAAATACATTTAAAAACATATTAACTCTATTACTGTGTTAGAGTGTCATTTTGTGTCATTTTGGTTGGTGGTGTGCCCCAGGATTTTGTAAATGTAAAAAATGTGCCGTGGCTCAAAAAAGGTTGAAAATCACTGGACTAGAGAATAAGCAGAGGGTGGGAAATGCAACAGCTACTAGCAAATTTCAAAATAAAAATAGATACCAATAAATTGCATTAATTGAGGCATTCATTGTGGCATCAGTAGGTTAAATGTTTTTGAACTGTAATTTAAGATAAGCCTGTCCAACTCTGATTAAATCCTTACTCTAACCTTCAGTGTAAATGTGCTTATTTATCCTTCCAATAGTGATAAAGAGAGTAAAATAATGGAAATGTAATAACAACATTAACAATAGAGAAAAATGATTGTAATAATAGAGTAAAATAGTAAAAGTAATATAACAATAATAAAGAGAAAAATAATAAATGTAATAATATAGAATAATAAATGTAATAAAAGTAATAAAGTAATGTAAATGTAATAAATAGAAAAAATAATAAATGTAATAAAATAGTAATAATAACCTAATGAAAGAATGAATAACTTTGACTTGAGTATAAGCTGAGGGAGGCTTTTTTCAGCCTAAAAAAGGTTGAAAAATTTACAGTAAATTTACACTTCTTTGAAGGGCTCACAATCTGCCTCACACACTAATCCATCACCTACATTTTCCCAAAGGAAAGGGATCATAGAAGACGCAAAGCAGACCTACACATGAACAGAGCCACATAAATTGTGTATCTATGCAGCAGCCATTACCTCTTTGTATTCCCCATTGCGGGTAATACGATATCCTTCAGGAGGATGGACTTGGACCGTGGTGTTACTGACAATCTCGACACAGCACTCTTGCTCTGGGACGCTCACGGGGCGCACACGACAGTACACCTAATGAGAAAAAATTAATACAAGACATCAAGACTTGCACATTAAGAGCCTTGCTCTGCCTGGAAAGTGAATAAAAGTCTTCTTTACTCCCCAAACAACGTACATTCAAAGTTGGGCAATGTGTTTGCATGTAACTGTTTAAGAGTATGATTCCAGTATAACTGGTAAACCCCAAGCAGTTTATCAAATCTCAATTAAATCACAGTCAAAGATTTAGACTTTTTGGAAGACCAAAGAGTTAAGATAGTAAGTTAAGATCTAATTTGAGATCTAATCTTCTGATAACTAAAGTGGTAACACCTTGCTCTGTGCTCAAATGAGATTCAAAATCTGTTAGTTTGCACACAAACCCTTATTAGCATCAGAGGATCAGATCATTGTTAAAAGTCAACAGATTTTATATCAATGGACAGATGTAACAATTAAAACGCATATAAAATGTATTGACTTCTAACAATGATCTGGCCTGATCCTCTGATGCTAGTAAGGGTTTGTGTGCAAACTAACAGAATATCTACATAATTATAATTGATACTGTCATAATATCATAGGCAGATGCTTTGTGAACACCTCAGGTCCATACTCTGAACTAGCAAAGCTGTGGAGGAAATCTCTTGAATAAAACAATATTAAGCACCCTTCAAATTCCCTTATTTTCAGAAAGCAGAAAGATCATGGGATACCAAGTCTCGTTTGCTTGGTATTATTTTGCCTTGCTTCTGTGCTACACATTAAGGAGTGTGCCCTACCCGAAAACAGACTCTTACCCCAACAGGGTCCTTCAAGGTATCTTTGGAGAACTTCTTTTGCACACATTTACGGGGAGTTTTGGTTCTTCTAGAAATAAAGAAACAAACATCAGAGGGATAACCGAAAGCTAAGACATGTATTTCACAAACAAACAATAAACCCAACCTTGAATGCTCTTTACGTCCGTTAATATAGATGACATTAAAATATTGATTCTGCTTTTACAAAATCCCAATTGTGTGTAATTTCATTTCCAGATGACATCGATGTGTCACATAGTTTCTTTCTTCCACAGTTCAGCTACAACTGAAGGCGGAACTGAAACAGGTGAAGTCTCAGATATTCATTCATTTTATTATTTCATTAGTCGCCCTTCACCGAAGTGCTCTGAGCGACTTACATAAACAAATAAAACAGGATAAACTACATAAATGGGACAAGACATCTGCAGCAAGAAGCTCAACAGGGAGAAAATTAAGGCCCCTTCCACACAACTGCATAAAATCCACATTGAACTGGATTATATGGCAGTGTGAACTCAAGTAATCAAGTTCAAAGCAGATATATATTATAATATTATAATATGAGTTTGGTATAATATATTTATATACATTGATACAATATAATACTACTAATGATATTGTGATATTATAATTGTATATTTGTTTCACATGCAATATTACTAATGATATTGCGATGTTATAGTGCAATGGGATGTGTAGTACTGATATTGTGCTATGGCAGTAATGTAGTTTGCTGTAAGCCACTCTAAGTCCCCTTCGGGGTTGAGAAGGGAGGCATATAAATATAGTGAAATAAATAATATTGTGGATTATCTGCTTTAATATTCTGGGTTATATGGCTGTGTGGAAGGGAACTAAGATGAGGAGAGAACTCTGAAAATCCATCACAGATATGAGTTCATTTGTTTCAGATATTCATAGGCTTGAATTGTCTCCCCAATGATACAGATTCATATTGCATGTTTAAAACACAAAGCCTGGAGGTAATTCGACAAGTATATACGCTAGTTTAGGAAATATTTATATATTTTATTGTTTTCATACACACACACACATCTCTCTCCTGTAGGTTTTAAATCAGATTGTTTTTAAAGTTGTGAGCTGATTTGGGTCTCACTCAAGATAGAAAAACAGGGCATAAAAATACTACCGTGTTTCCCCGAAAGTATGACACCACCGATTGTAAGACGTATCGGGGGTGTCAGAGGGGTCGGCTTATATAAGCCGTACCCGAAAGTAAGACGTACCTCGGGCGGCAGGCATGGCGTGGCTTCCTGGCTGGGCGAAGAGGCTTTCAGAGGGGCTCAAAAGGGGCCCGGAATCCTCCTCCTCTTGCTCTTCTTTCTTCCAGCGGCGCCTTCCATCCTCCTCCTCTTCCTCCCAGCAGCGCCTTTCCCTCTCGCCCGGTTCTGCCCCCTCTCTTCAGTGAAGGGAGGGGCGGGCCGCTGGCGGAGAGAGGGAAGAAAGCGCCCGGTGGAAGTCCCGCCCGGCACGACGGCTCAGGCGTCTTTCCCCCGCCGCCCGCTTGCCCGCGCTCCAAACGGGAGCCGGGCGGCGGAGAAAAGCACCTGAGTCGTCCTGGAGGCGGGACTTCCGCCGGCGCCTTCTCCCTCTCGCCGCCGGCTCGCGCTTTCCCTTGCAACGGGTCCTCAGAGAAGGGAAGGCAGGTAAACACAAGAGGGCTGCCCTTGCGCCTGCCTGCCTTCCCTTCTCTGAAGACCCGGTTGCCAGAAAGCGAGATCCCCTGGCAACCGGGTCTTCAGAGAAGGGAAGGCAGGCACAAAAAGGGCAGCCCTCTTGTGTTTACCTGCCTTCCCTTCTCTGAGGACCCGGTTGCCAGGAAAGCGCGAGATCCCCCCTGGCAACCGGGTCCTCAGAGAAGGGAAGGCAGGTAAACACAAGAGGGCTGCCCTTGCGCCTGCCTGCCTTCCCTTCTCTGAAGACCCGGTTGCCAGGGAAAGCGCGATCCCCCTGGCAACCGGGTCCTCAGAGAAGGGAAGGCAGGTAAACACAAGAGGGCTGCCCTTGCGCCTGCCTGCCTTCCCTTCTCTGAAGACCCGGTTGCCAGGGAAGCGAGAGATCCCCTGGCAACCGGGTCCTCAGAGAAGGGAAGGCAGGTAAACACAAGAGGGCTGCCCTTGCGCCTGCCTGCCTTCCCTTCTCTGAAGACCCGGTTGCAAGGGAAACCCCGAGATCCCCTTGCAACTGGGTCTTCAGAGAAGGGAAGGCAGGTAAACACAAGAGGGCTGCCCTTGGCGCCTGCCTGCCTTCCCTTCTCTGAAGACCCGGTTGCAAGGGAAACACCGAGATCCCCTTGCAACTGGGTCTTCAGAGAAGGGAAGGCAGGTAAACACAAGAGGGCTGCCCTTGGCGCCTGCCTGCCATCCCATCTCTGAAGACCCGGTTGCCAGGGAAAGCGCGAGATCCCCTTGCAACCGGGTCCTCAGAGAAGGGAAGGCAGGCAGGCGCAAGGGCAGCCCTCTTGTGTTTACCTGCCTTCCCTTCTCTGAGGACCCGGTTGCAAGGGAAAGCGCGAGCCGGCGAGAGGGAGAAGGCGCCGGCGGAAGTCCCGCCTCAGGGCGACTCAGGTGCTTTTCTCCGCCGCCCGGCTCCCGTTTGGAGCGCGGGCAAGCGGGGCGGCGGGGGAAGACGCCTGAGCCGCCGTGCCGGCGGGACTTCCACCGGCGCTTTCTTCCCTCTCGCCGCCCGGCGCTCCGCCCCCCTCCCTTCACTGAAGAGAGGGGGGCGGAACCGGCAAGAGGGAAAGGCGCTGCTGGGAGGAAGAGGAGGAGGATGGAAAGCGCCGCTGGAAGAAAGAAGAGCAAGAGGAGGAGGATTCCGGGCCCCTTTTGAGCCCCTCTGAAAGCCTCTTCGCCCAGCCAGGAAGCCACGCCATGCCTGCCGCCCGAGGTAACTCTTGCTTTCATCTTACTTTCGGGTACCGTCGGCTAATGTAAACCGTACCCCGAAAGTAAGACATAGTGGGGATTTTGGGGGACAAAAGAAAGTAAGACGCTGTCTTACTTTCGGGGAAACGCGGTATAAATATAAATAAATATCATAATAATAGCCAGGCCTTGAATGTGAGATCTGTTTCTGAGTATATTTGAGAATATTTGAGAGTTCTTTGAGAACAGGAGAAGTCCCAGCACACTGGAGGAGGGCAAATGTTGTCCCTATCTTCAAAGAGGGGGGGGGGGGGGAGATTTCCAAACAATTACCATCCAGTCAGCCTGACATCAATACCAGGAAAGATTCTGGTAAGGAGGCAGTCTGTAATCACTTAGAAAGGAATGCTGTGATTACTAAAAGTCAACATGGATTTCCCAAAAACAAGCCTTGCCAGACTAATCTCTCCTTTTCCGACCGACCGTTACAAACTTAGTAGATGAAGGGAATAATGTGGATGTAGCATATCTTGATTTCAGTAAGCCCTTCGACAAAGTCCCCCATGACCTTCTTGCAAGCAAACTAGTCAAATGTGGGCTAGACAATGCTACTATTAGGTGGATTTGTAACTGATTAAGTAACCAAAGTCAAAGGGTGCTGACCAATGGTTCCTCTTCATCCTAGAAAGAGGATGGGCGGGAGCGGCGAGGCGGAGCGCCGAGCAGGAAGAGGTGGAGGAAGCCGCGGCCTCTGCCTCCACCTCTTCCTGCTTGCCGCCGGCGCCACGCCTGACGTCACCCAGGGGCGGCCCGCACACAACGCCACGCATGCCCAGCGTCCTGCACGGCCCGCCCCTTTTCTGCAGGGCTGGGTGACGTCAGGCGTGGCGCCGGCACCGAGCAGGAAGAGGTGGAGGAAGCCACAGCCTCTGCCTCCACCTCTTCCTGCTCGTCGCTGGCGCCACGCCTGACATCACCCAGCCCCGCCGAAAAGGGGTGGGCCGCGCAGGACGCCGGGCTCTCCGCCTCGCCGCTCCCGCCCTGTCGCAAATGCCCGCGGCCCCGCCCCCCGCGAGAGGAAAAATAGCCATGTACAACTATGTGAAAGGGTGTTATAAGGAAGAGGGAGCAGACGGACGCAGCAGAGTGTTTTAGCAGATAATGATGCGAGTTGTAGTACTCTGCACAGCGGAAGTTATTCGTAGATGTACCTGGTATGCTACAGCAGATTGGAAACACACAGCTGTTCTCACACAGACAGCGCTACAGGCAAGACAAACCAACAATTCTTCTTGCCAAAAAACGGCAGGCAACTTTATCTTTATTATTAAGTTCCTTGCAAAAACTACCAACAAAAATATTCAGCAACTTGCTTCAATACAAACTTGCTTACATTTCAGCTTCTATAAAGGTAGCTTTGTTGGGCCCTGCTGCAGGAGAGACCCTGGGACCAGAGCATTTGTTATCCAGCTTTGCTGTCTTGCTCAGTCCTGGGATTACCCATGAGGAGACCTAAAGCCACACCCTCATTCCACTTTAGCACTCCCGCACTTTAACATCTTGTGGTTTAAAAATGGTAGCACCTGTACCCTAATCTGTTAGCCTTCTGTTATCCCATGGTAGCAACGCATAAGACCACTTTTACTAGCAGGCTTATGTGTGGCCTGGGGGGGGGGGGTGATTGAGAAACAATGTTTTAATCTGTTTTATTGCATTTATATGTTTTAGCCGATTTATAATTTGAAATGTTATATTTATTATTTCTATGTACAATGAGGCATTGAATTTGGCCGTAATCTGTAAACTGCTCTGAGTCCCCTTCGGGATGAGAAGAGCAGGGTATATAGTAATAATATAATAATAAATAAAATAGATAATGGCAAACACCAATATGATTTTGGCCCTGCTTCTTTCTTCTCAGAAGCTTACAGTTGAAGCAAAAAACAATGAAGTCTTATACAGTTTTTCCTAAGTCCATAAACTGCCGCTTCATCCAGATCTCTTCCCAAGAAACAGATTTACATAGCTGCTTCTTACTCTGCTATGAGCCACATTAATCCAGAATACCCAGCTCCCAATGCCCCAATATGGGTAACGTTAATCCAGAAGCATTCTCAGCTTCTCTTGCCTCGATTTGAATAGGCAACGAACACAGTGGGCAACATGTGGAAATTATAGTCCCAAAACTCCATCCACTCAATTAGCCCAGGTGAGCCTGTTTAATTAGCTGTACTCAGAGCTTGCAACTAGCTGTAAAACCACACAGGCTAGGATTCCCTTACAAACAACACAAGTGGAGACAAAACTCCAAAGTATGAGAACCACTGAAGGAGTACACTATGTGTAAGAATAAGGTCTCCACATACAATTAAATGTAAAAAGCAGCATATAATGTACTATTTGCATTAATTATAGGTTTCTATGCTCATTGCATAGGATCACATGTTCTTTATGAATGTTGTTGATGTGTATATTTATGCACCTATGCTTCTTATGTACGATTGATGTGTATATTTATGCACCTATGCTCCTTTTGAATTGGCAAATGGATTTTTGATATGTCTTTACTCTATGCTATAGTACATTATATGCTGCTTTTTACATTTAATTGTACGTGGAGACCTTATTCTTACACATAGTGTACTCCTGTCAGAAGGTTTTTAGAAAGGTGGGAACAGGAAGTCATCGAGAGGGAAGGGACCCCAGGGCTATCCAGCCCAACCCACAGGGATACACAATCAAAGCACCCCCGACTGATGGCCTGAGAAGGGGACTTCTCCTGAGAAGGGGACTACAAGGAAGCATTATTTTATTTTAGTGGTTTTTATTATTATTGTATAATAATTTTATAATAATAATAATATAAATAATATAATATAATGGTATATTATATTATAATTTCAATATATATCATAATGTCTATATATATATATACTATAATATAATTCTGATACTAATACTAATATATGAATATTTCTTGATATATTAATATGTTAATATTAATGACGTGTTATATATAGTAAATATAGTAAGTGAATAAATAAATAAATAATGTAGATTCGCATGTATTTCCACCTTTAGGTGCGGCCCTCCATAATATTTTTTGGCTCTCATGTGGCCCCTCGGAAAAAATAATTGCCCACCCCTGGAGTAGACATTTGTTGTTAGTTTCTAGGATTCCCTTACACTCAAGTATACAGCAAATCAAACCCCATTTACTCATGAGTATACCTGAGCACTCAAACACTTGTTTCGTTTCTTTATTTGGAATTCTACAAATCCCAACAGAGACCATTTCCTATGAAAAGTGTGGGTATATTTATTTATTTATTTATTTATTCGGCTTCTATGCCACCACTCCCGGGAGGCTCGGGGCAGCTCACAGTACCAAAACACAGTATAAAAACAACATTACAGATTAAAACATAGCATAAAAACATACTATAAAACATTGCTACATGCACCAGGAGTTAAAACCAAACCTGATGTGAATAAGCACAACAGGAGGCGACTTATAAGCAAGGCGGGCTGCGCACAGAGAGGACCTACACATCAAAAGCTCGTTGGAATAGGTAGGTCTTGCACGCCCGCCTGAAGGGAAGCAGATCCTGAATGGCGCGCATTTCCGCAGGGAGGGCATTCCACAGTGTGGGTGCAATCACTGAGAATGCCCTTCTACGAGTAGCTGTCAGCCTGGCCGCCTTAGCCGAGGGAACAACCAAAAGATTAGTACCCTTTGACCGTAGTGATCTCATAGGGCAATATGGGAAGAGACGGTCCCTCAGATACGCTGGCCCCAGGCCGTGCAAGGCCTTAAAGGTAAGAACCAACACTTTGAAGGTGATCCGGTGCTCAATTGGGAGCCAGTGCAGATCCTGCAATGTGGGTGTGATGTGGCGGCCTGCTGGGGTTCCAGACAGGAGCCGGGCGGCAGTGTTCTGCACCAACCTGAGCTTCCAGGTCACCGACAGAGGAAGGCCAACGTAGAGCGCGTTACAGTAATCCAGTCTAGAGATGACCGTGGCTTTGATCACCGTGGCCAGGTCGTCCCGGGATAGATAGGGGGCCAGCCGCCTTGCCTGTCTGAGATGGAAAAAGGCAGACTTGCTGACTGCAGAGACCTGGGTCTCCATGGTCAGCTGGGAGTCCAAATGGACTCCCAGGCTCTTTACAGAAGACGATGGGCATAGCGCCACACCGTCCAGGGTCGGAAGCTGGACATCCCCATCACCTGGGCGACCTAGCCACAAGATCTCCGTCTTCGCCGGATTCACCGGATTCTGTTTAGCAAGCAGAAGAGAAGGTTGAGAGGGAAAATAGCCATGTATAAATATCTGAAAGGGTGTTGTAAGGAAGAGGGAACAAGCTTGTTTTCTGCTGCCCTTAAAACTAGGAGCAATGGGTTCAAATTACAGATTCCACCTGAACATTTGGAACACTTTCCTGACCATATGACCTGTTCAACAGTGGAACTCTCTGCCTCAGAGTGTGGTGGAAGCTCTTTCCTTGGGAACTTTTAAACAGAGGCTGGATACTTTGATTGTGGTTGTGCTAGATCAGTGTTTCTCAACCTGGGGGTTGGGACCCCCAGGGGGGTCGCGAGAGGGTTTCAGAGGGGTCGCCAAAGGCCATCAGAAAACGTATTTCTCATGGTCTTAGGAAGCCCTTTGGCAGAGAAGGTTGAAGATCTCTCTGCTTGTCCTTCTCTTTCTTTTTGGAAACAGACTCCGAATTCTCCCACCTAAAGCTCCTCCCCCCTCGCGGCTGCTTCCAGGCCAGCCCCCATTCCCTCAGAGAGAGGGAGGAGGGGAGTGAGGCAGGGAAAGCCCCTCCTGGCTCCGTCCTCTTCCTGTGGAGGGCCCTCGCTTCCCGCCCCGCGGATGGGAGAGCCGCCGTGCCCGGCCTGAGCTTGGCCTCGGCTCCAGCGGGGCTTTTCGGGGACGGCGGCGGCATTGGCGCTTCGGCCCTGTGGCGGGGCTCCCGCAGTATGGGTAAGGAAGGGCCTGGCTCGAATCAATCAATCTAAAAACAGTGGGACGTTGGGGGAGGGGTTCCTCAGCGGCGGTTTCCTTGGCGACGCTTCCTTCCCCTCCTCCGCGCCCCCTCCCCCTTGTTGTGCTGCCTTCCCCCGCGTGCAGGGCGCACCGTGGCTTCCTTTGCGCCTTCCCCCGCGGCTTGTTTTCCTTTCAGGGAGGGAGGGAGCTCTTTGGGCCTCCTCCACCTGCCTCTGGGAAAGGAGGCCCCATCAAGCCCTGCGACGGCATCGAGGTGTTTGGTTTTTTTTTTTTGTGTCCCAATTTGAGTGTGGACTCAAATAACTCAAAGGTATTAGGAAACATTCCCCCAAATCCACCTGTGCTCACATTTGGGTATATTGAGTATTCATGCCAAGTTTGGTCCAGATCCATCATTATTTGAGTCCACAGTGCTCTCTGGATGGAGGTGAACTACAACTCCACAACTCAAGGTCAATTGTAAGTAAATTGGAGCCGGGGAGGGGGCGGAGCCAGAGCTGGGGGCGGAGGCAGGCCCTTCGGCCCCCCAGGTGATCAGTGACCGGAATTCCGGCCCTTGGGCCCATAGAAGTTGGAGAGCCCTGACTTAGAATATTTTTGATAAGGATCTTAAATAACTTAGGAAGAGAGTACATGAGAGCAATGTTACTCAAAATAATGGTCAATGGGACCAGTGTTGTTTCAAAAGACTTTTATGCAGCTCTGTATGCTAGGGACCTTATCAGACGCAGCCTTCTCTGTGTCTTCTCTCAGTTACTGAAATGGAGTCCCACGGCGCAATTACACAATGCAGGGCAATGTCACGTAGGACTCAGTGGGGCTCCATTTCAGCAGTATGAAGAAACAAAGCCCAGAGTAGCTTTGGAGGAGTTGGTTGTTGTCATGGAGAGCACGAAGAGGAAGTGAGGAAAGGACGGGAAACTACGTGGGATAGGAGACCATCCTAGAAGACAGGGAAAGGTGGTAGGGAATGAAAGAGGACATGTCCCCCAAATCCACCTGTGCTCCCATTTGGGTATATTGAGTATTCATGCCAAGTTTGGTCCAGATCCATCATTATTTGAGTCCACAGTGCTCTCTGGATGGAGGTGAACTACAACTCCACAACTCAAGGTCAATTGTAAGTAAATTGGAGCCGGGGAGGGGGCGGAGCCGGGGGCGGAGGCAGACCCTTCGGCCCCCCAGGTGATCAGTGACCGGAATTCCGGCCCTTGGGCCCGTAGAAGTTGGACAGCCCTGGTCTATAGTGCTCTCTGGATGGAGGTGAACTACAACTCCACAACTCAAGGTCAATTGTAAGTAAATTGGAGCCGGGGGAGGGGGCGGAGCCGGGGGTGGAGGCAGACCCTTCGGCCCCTCAGGTGATCAGTGACTGGAATTCCGGCCCTCGGGCCCGTAGAAGTTGGACAACCCTGGTCTCTAGTGCTCTCTGGATGGAGGTGAACTACAACTCCACAACTCAAGGTCAATTGTAAGTAAATTGGAGCCGGGGAGGGGGCGGAGCCGGGGGTGGAGGCAGACCCTTCGGCCCCTCAGGTGATCAGTGACTGGAATTCCGGCCCTTGGGCCCGTAGAAGTTGGACAGCCCTGGTCTATAGTGCTCTCTGGATGGAGGTGAACTACAACTCCACAACTCAAGGTCAATTGTAAGTAAATTAGAGCCGGGTGGGGGGGGGCGGAGGCAGACCCTTCGGCCCCTCAGGTGATCAGTGACTGGAATTCCGGCCCTTCGGCCCGTAGAACTTGGACAGCCCTGGTCTATAGTGCTCTCTGGATGGAGGTGAACTACAACTCCACAACTCAAGGTCAATTGTAAGTAAATTGGAGCCGGGGGAGGGGGCGGAGCCGGGGGTGGAGGCAGACCCTTCGGCCCCTCAGGTGATCAGTGACTGGAATTCCGGCCCTTGGGCCCGTAGAAGTTGGACAGCCCTGGTCTATAGTGCTCTCTGGATGGAGGTGAACTACAACTCCACAACTCAAGGTCAATTGTAAGTAAATTGGAGCCGGGGGAGGGGGCAGACCCTTTGGCCCCTCAGGTGATCAGTGACTGGAATTCCGGCCCTTGGGCCCGTAGAAGTTGGACAGCCCTGGTCTATAGTGCTCTCTGGATGGAGGTGAACTACAACTCCACAACTCAAGGTCAATTGTAAGTAAATTGGAGCCGGGGGAGGGGGCGGAGCCGGGGTGGAGCAGACCCTTTGGCCCCTCAGGTGATCAGTGACTGGAATTCCGGCCCTTGGGCCCGTAGAAGTTGGACAGCCCTGGTCTATAGTGCTCTCTGGATGGAGGTGAACTACAACTCCCAAACTCAAGGTCAATGCCCATTAAACCCTTCCAGTATGTGCTGTTGGTCATGGGAATTTTGAGTGCCAAGATTGGTTAAATTCCATTGTTGGTGGAGTTTAGAATGCTCTTGGATTGTAGGTGAACTATAAATCCCAGCAACTATAACTTCCAAATGACAAAATCAACCCCCCCCCCACACACACAAATACAGTTATGAAGTAGAAATGAAAATAATGTTATGGTTAGGGGTCACCACAACATGAGGAACTGTATGAAGGGGTCGCAGCATTAGGAAGGTTGAGAAACGCTGTGCTAGATGGCCCATGTGGTCTCTTCCAACTCTATTATTCTATGACCTACTGGCTCCAAAAAAACCACCCATTTCCCCCACCAGCCTTAGTTTCTGAGATACAGAAGCCATATACAACTCCTCACTGCCCATAAAGGATCCTGATAAACACATATCTAAGGAAACAAAGGAATAGGCTTCATAAGAACCTGAATATATTTCCCTCCCCGCTTGACTCCGCCCGAATAGCCCCTCACTCACGCTGCCGCCTTCATGACTCCACCACTTCTTTCTTCCCTCTCCTCCGTCTCTTCCCCGAAGATTCAGTTCAAACTTTCCCTCGCAGAGATGGGCTGCTTAAATCCAAATCCCGCCAATCAGGACGCGGCAAAGAGGAACAAGAGGCGGAGCCGCTCGAGGGGCGGGGCTTGGCGGTTTGCTCACTTACCCAAGCGCATGCGCCATAAAGGGATGACGGGGAGGCGGAAAACTGTGCCAGCGGAACCTAGTGGTTTCCAAGGCAACGGCTTAGCCTACTCGAGCTCAGGCTTCGAGAAAGCCCACTAGGCCCGAAAAAAAAGGGGAGGGGGAAAAAAAAGAGTTCAGGAGTATTTGCAAACGTTTCTTCTTCTTTTACCCCTTCTTCTGCCCCACCAAAGGGTCAGCTTGGGAGAGCCATACCAGGGTGAAAATATGCGCATTCATTTGGATATTCCAGTGTTTCCCAACCTTCTTTGAGCCGCGGCACACTTTTTACATTTACAAAATCCTGGGGCACACCACCAACCAAAATGACACCAAATGGCGCTCTAACACAGTCATACATATAGTTAATATGTTTTTAGATGTATTTATACACTCAGTGTGAAACCTGGGCCTGTTTCGATGAACGCAACATATATATGACTTCCTCTCACATACTTATGCCTTCTCCGAGCCTTCTCTTCCTCAGGCTAAACATGCCCAGCTCTTCAAGCCGCTCCTCATAGGGCTTGTTCTCCAGCCCCTTGTGAAATTTCACCCCGAGTGAAACTTGCTTCCAGATCACTATGGATGTCGTGAAGCTGTTATAAACAGTTCCGGGGACGGACGGGGACACTCTTGAAAAATCCAGTAAAATAGTAAAAACCCAAACATTTCCAAGCGGAGAGGCTCAATTTGTTTCTTGAAACCTGTGAATGCTTCAGCCTCCCGATGCTCCCAGGTTCGCTCACTACCCACTTCACCGATGTGGAGCTTTCGGCTTTGGCCGTTCTTGCGAGAAATCCAAGCCAACGCGAAAATGCCGACTCAATCACTTCCGCCCAGTGCTCTGCTTTTGCGGAGGGAGGCAGCGAAAGAGGCCTCACAGATCTGTGAAACGTATAGAGTATGGACCCATGCTGAGTCGAGGCTCCTCAAGGCTTCCTCAAGGCGGGCCTGGCCCTGGCATTCGGTGGAGCCCTTCCTTTGCCTCGGGGAGGATCTTTGGGAGGGAAAGAGGGAGAAAGAGCTGCTAGGAGGGGAAAGAGTGCCAATTTCCCACGGCACACCTGATGATCGCTCACGGCACACTGGTTGAGAAACACTGGGATATTCAATCTCCTATTGTCCTTTAAGAGAGAAAAGTGATATGTAAATAAATGCAATAATAAATACATATATTTCCACATTAAGGAGTTATGGAACTCCAAGTACCAAGTTTACTTTACCAAGCTACCTGATCGTGATCGTGCGGCGCAAGGATGAGGAAGAACACACGGCAACTGTGAAATAGGTGAAAATCAAAAGGATTTATTCTGGCACCAGCTGGTGGGCTTTTGCCAGCAGAACACGGCTGCAGATAGGGGCAAAAGAACCCCGTCACTTCTCATACAAAGACATTTATACCTCAATGGAGTCATTTCAGTTAAGCCCACCCCTTCTTCATGGATAAAAACAATCATAATTGGCTGGTGATTACTGTTGCTTTCATGACATTTCATTAATCCAATAAACAGTGCATTTTCATTAGCATCACATCTTTAAGTCACACCTCTGAATGAGAACAATAGTCATTTATAAGTTAGTCTTTCTCACAGTACTGCTATCAATCTTGAGTCTCTGATGTTCTCTATGTTCTCTAAAAAACATTGACTTCTGGGCTCCGCGCCAGCAACGGAGGGGGCCAGACTCTCTGTCATGCGCAGTGCTTTCTTTATTCGCATTAAGCTCTCCCATTAGCACAATGTGTACTGCTTTTCACCCATCTAGCCTATGTTATCTCTAGTCAGGCACAGGGTGTATTAGAATGCTTCAATCACAGTGTTATTCTCATTTTGCAAGTGCCAGTCTGATTCTTGGCACAGGAACACGCATTTCAAAGCTAAACACGCATGTAGCATCACTCTCTGACTGTACTTTTTGCACGGAAAAGTACCAAACCTGCTCTATTCCAGAATTTCTTTTCTTGTAGGAAAATCATCACATGGATTTCCTACACACCTGTCTGGAATACCTTTTTAAGAGGACCAATCCACTCTCCAGTCCCGTGGGACCCCAGTTCCTCCAGTTCGGACAGCATGCACACCTTTTACTGTATCTACAGAA
This sequence comes from Anolis apletophallus, assembly GCA_030556195.1. Lineage (NCBI taxonomy): Eukaryota > Metazoa > Chordata > Lepidosauria > Squamata > Anolidae > Anolis > Anolis apletophallus. The sequence goes on from JARBWK010000005.1 coordinate 129,093,710, forward strand.
CTCTGCACTGCCCTAGCACAACATTTGAGCAGAATGGGCAGACAGCACATTATGATTAGCACAGAACATATCACAACTATGATTACCATCACAAGTGACCGTAGCCAATGCAAATTTGGTAACCAGTTTAGCAAAGTACTCCAAACACTTGGAGCCGAGTAAGTCTTCTGTATTTTCCTAGCAACATCCTGAATCTTGTTCAGATCCAGCTCTATGTTTCCACTCTCGTTTATGAAATGACAGCATGTCACGTTGAGCCATGCGCAAAGACCCCCCTCTTTTGACAACAGATAATCTAGAGCCAGCTTCTGTTGCATGGCCATTCTTGCCAAAGAATTCACCTCCACCTGCAATGATGTCATTCCTTCATACGTGTCATTGGCTAAAAATTCCAAGTCATAAGATAATACACGCAACTGCTTTATGTTCCAGGCCACACCCAATCTTGGCTCTGCAATTGCTATAAATCTCTGGGCTTCATTTAAATAAGTTTTGTCAGGATCATACCCATAACGTTGCACATCAGCAAATGAGCGCTTATGGATATGTAGGTACAAATTAGTCACATGAGTCTCCTTGGGGAGCACTCTCAGACCCCCAGGCTGTAAGGTGCCTAGGGTACAAACTCCAGACCAGACTACAGGAAGCACAGGCATTGCCACTTTTCCACAAATCCAAACAATTCCCTCAGGAAGGCCAGTGGCACGATAACCCAAACGCCTAGCAGGCAAATTCTGAACCAGGTTCACTATAGCATTCTCATGATGGTTTCTAAACAATATGTGAGTGCAGTTTGAGCTCTCCCAGCTCCAAGTCCAAACACCTGTGGTTCTCAGACCACAGCGTCCTCTGTACCTGCTATGCACTGTGATCATGTGATCACAAGCAGGATAGGCACCTAGCTCAACCTGATTGAAAAACTCATACATGCCAAGCTTCTGACTTCCTGCATAATAAGGCTTCCCTTCCTTTTCCCATTTAAAACACAGTGCAGCTCTCAACACAGGAGAACCGTGAGTTACCATGAACCAAGCCCTTTCTGCTTCCCCTCCCGTTAGTTCCTGCCTTCCTTTCGTGCTATTCCACCCTTCCAACGTTAACACTCCACTCGGAACTATCGGCCATCCTGACCTATGGCTTGAAGGGCCCTGACTGCAAATCCAGCATGAATTTAAACTCAGTTCATGTGACATGTTAGTTATCAGTCTATGAAACATATTTTGCTCCCACCCTCCATGTGTCCCAGTAATGTACAATGTCAATATCAGAGCCACGAACCCAAACACTGTCTGTGCTCTCACGGGGCGCTTACACCTGTAACTCTGTCCCATTAAGATGCATAGCCACCACCGAAATGAGAATACCATTGGCTCTGTCCATCTTTCTTGCGTTGGACCACCATTACCCGGATTGGGAGCGATGGTATCAGACGACTCTTCTGTGGCCTTCTTCTTCTGTGTGCCCCTTAAATAGGGCGTTGCAAAGTATTTGTAATCCTCAGGCGAAGGGGGTTGCTTGGATCCACGGAAGACTCCAAAGCAACCGGCGCCCTTTTCACCCGTGTGTAGTGAATCCATGGACGAATGCCTTCCACCTTTACCGCCGTCGGTGTGCTCAGCAGCACGGTGAAGGGACCTCTCCATCTGGGCAGCAAAGGGGCGTATTCCATTCTTTGACCAGGACGGATTCGCCAACTGAAAAAGAGTGAAGAGAAGTAGACGGGAGAGGAGGTCGCAAATCTGCAGTATATTGACTAAGTTTCTCTAGCTGTTTCCCTAACATCTGGACATCTTGCAGGGTTTGCTGGTGTCCCAACACGTGACTATCAGAAGTCAGTCCACACATGGTTTTTAAGTTCAATGGAGGCCTGCCATACAAACGCTCAAAAGGTGACAAGCCTGTCTTTTTGTGAGGGGTACATCGGACCCTCAGGAGGGCTAGAGGTAACGCCATCCTCCAGTTCAATTTAGTCTCTTGGCAAATCTTTGCTAAACAGTTTTTTAAAGTCCGATTGGCTCTTTCTGCCCTGGCAGAAGACTGCGGGTGGTATGCACAATGAAGACGCCACGTGATCCCCAACAATTTGCACAGTCCCTGGACCACGTGGTGCACATACGCTGGCCCGTTATCTGAGCCTATCTGCAAAGGCATGCCGAATCTAGGAATAATGTCTTTCATGAGGCCTTTTACTACCTCAGCTGACTTCTCAGTGCGTGTAGGAAAAGCTTCAATCCAACCCGTGTAAGAATCCACAAAAAGCAGCAAATAGCGAAAGCCTCCACTCATTGGCATTTCTGTAAAGTCTGTCACTAACACTTCAAAGGGCCAACTCCCTTGATACTGTATCCCGGGCGCTTTCAAAGGCCCCTCTCTTGGGTTGTTCTTTGCACATGTCCAGCATCTCTGTGCAGCCAAGGACGTCAGGCTGTGCAATCCGTTGATGTACATCTGTCTTTCTAGGAGCGCTGCCAGGGCGCTTTTCCCTAGGTGTGTATTCTCATGGTAAAACTGTACTATGTGCCACGCTTTTGTCTTAGGAACAAATACGCGGTTGTCTGGCATTTTTATGAAACTTTCTTCCCATTCTCCACCCTCACCCAAAGCCCACTCTTCCTCCTCTCTAGTGTAATTGCATTTCTCCACTTTGGGCTCTGGGTCAGTGAGATTTAACATTACAGGTGTGTATTTCTGCGTAGCTACTTCTTTGGCAGTCAGATCCGCTAGCCTATTTCCCTGCACCACCGGGTCATTACCTTTTTGATGTGATTTACAGTGCATCAAAGCCACTTTACTAGGGAGCCAAACAGCGTCCAACAAATCCAACATAGCATCTGCATATTTGACCGCCTTTCCAGCAGAAGTCAAAAAGCCTCTTTCCCTCCACAATGCACCATGGCAATGAAGCGTTAAAAACGCAAAACGAGAATCAGTATAAATATTAACCCTTTGCCCTTCGGCCAGTTTCAAAGCACGAGTCAGCGCAATTAGCTCAGCCAGTTGGGCCGAAGACCCAGGAGGCAAGGGTTCCGCTTCAAGAACTCCATCCTCCCAGGTGACAACAGCATAGCCGGCATAACGCACTCCCTCTCTTATGAAACTGGATCCATCCGTGTATAGGGTTAAATCTACCTGTTCCCAAGGGAAATCACGCAGATCGGGCCTACTGGAATAAACCAAGTCCATTGTCGCAATGCAGTCATGTTCTGAGGGATCTGAAGGGCTGGGCAAAAGTGTTGCGGGATTTAACATGGGACACATCTCCAAGGTAACGAGGGGGTTATTACACAAGACACCCTCATACTTAGTCAGTCGTTCATTTGTCAGCCAACGCGGACCCTTTGAATCTAGCAGTGCTTTTACATGATGTGGGACCCTCACTGTGAGTGCTTTCCCTAGAGTGAGCTTGGTGGCTTCTCTGATTAAATCCACCGCAGCTGCAACAGCCCTCAAACAAGGGGGAAGCCCCCTGGCTACTGTGTCTAACTGCTTGGACAAATAAGCTACAGGGCGTTGCCATGTACCTAAATACTGTGTCAAAACCCCTATAGCAGTCCCATCTCTTTCTGCAGCAAAGAGATAGAATTGCTTGTCTAAGTCTGGCAGGCCCAGCGCAGGTGGTGAGATTACAGCTTCCTTCAGCATCTGGAAAGCCTGGTCACAATCTTCTGTCCACTCAAAAGGATCTTTATTACTTCCTCTGGTGGCCTGATACAATGGCTTTGCAATGACAGCATAATTAGGAATCCAATGTCTTACATAAGAAGTGGTTCCTAGAAACTCTCTGGTCTGTCTTCTGTCTTTGGGGGTTGGAATGGCACAAATGACTTCCTTCCTCTCAACTTCCAACACTTTACTCCCCTGGGTCAGGCCAAAGCCTAAGTATTTAACTTTCTTTTGACACAACTGTGCTTTCTTCTTAGACACTTTGTACCCTTTCTCCTCCAACACTTTCAACAGTTCTAGAGTGTAATGCTCACACCCTTCTTTAGTCTTTGTACTGACCAACAGGTCATCCACATATTGAAGCCAAACACCTTCAGTCTCTGGAATTTCAAATTCTGACAAGTCCTGAGCTAAGGCCTGACCAAAAATGGTAGGGGAATTCTTATAACCTTGAGGCAATCTCGCCCAAGTTGCCTGACGTCTTCGCCCTCCCTTTGGGGTCTCCCATTGGAAGGCAAAGATGGGTTGTGAGATAGGAGCTAGCCTAATGCAGAAGAATGCATCACGTAGGTCTAATACAGAGAACCAAGCAGCTGTGCTTGGTATTAGACTCATCATTATATATGGATTTTGGACAACAGGGGTTAATGTCACTGTAGCTTGATTGACTGCCCTAAGGTCTTGCACAATGCGATACTTTCCATCTGATTTTCGAACAGGGAGGAGGGCTGAATTCCAAGCTGACTCACAATGGACAATTATCCCATGATGTAATAATCTTTGCAACTCCCCTTGGATTCCTTCCACAGCATCTCTACTTATCGGGTATTGGGCCTTTCTCACGGGAAGCTGACCAGTTCTTATCTCTACCACCACAGGGGCAACATTTATCGCCATTCCTGGTTCATTATCTTCCGCCCAAACCCTGGGAGTTTGTTCCCAGCACCAAACTGTATCTTTCTTTCTAACTTGTTGCAATCTAAACAATCTGTATTCTTCTTGCTGTGGGACTGTGAGCTCCAACTGGCCTGTTTTCAAAAATTCCAACCTTGCCCTTATCTTCGCCAAAATGTCTCTCCCGAGTAGAGGGATGGGACAATCTGGGACATACAGTAACTTATGTATCACCTCTCTTCCAGCAATGTTGCACTTTCTTTGCTGTAACAATGGACATTTCTGTGGCTTTCCTGTCACTCCAACAACCTTGATGTGCTGACCACTAGGGGGCTATTTTCTTGTTCACTACAGACTTGTCCGCGCCGGTATCTACTAGGAACTTTATACGTTGACCTTCCACATCTACGGCAATTAACGGCTCCTCTGGGTCAAGTAACAGAAAAGCCTTGCCAACACTTCAACATTCATCTTCCCACTCAGCTTCCTCCTCTTCTTCTTCTTCCTGCATGGCAGCAGCCACAACAGCCTTCTGATAAGGCCTATAACTTCCTCTGCCTCTTCCTCTAGGCTTCCCTGATCCTCTGGCTGGAATTTTGACCTTTTTGGTACTAGCATCACTTTCTTCTTCATTTTTCCTCCACACATTCTCTTTGCCAGTGGCCCTCTTTCTTACAACGAGCACACTGATTTCGACCCAATTTAAACTGTCCTCCACTGTTTCCTCTTCCTGACCCTCTGCCACGACCATTTCCTCTTCCTCTTCCTGACCTTTCTTCAAACATGCTCACCAAAACTCTATATCCCTCTTTCTTCTTTCTATCCTTCTTCTCCTCCTCCACCTGTTCCCCCTGCCATAAACACTTGATCCGCAATTGCCAACAGTTCAGTTAAATTCTTGCCCAAAAAACCCTGGCTGTTTCTGTATTTTCTTTCTGATGTCTGGGGATGACTGAGAGATGAAGGATTGTGTGAGAGCAACCCTCCCATCATTCTGCTCTAGGTTGTAAGGGCTATATTTTCTGTAAGCTTCCTCCAAACGCTCGAGGAAAGCAGCAGGCGTCTCAACTTTATCCTGTTGGACTCCCTGTATCTTCTGGATACTAGAAGGCCGGGTGGACCCTGTCTGATGGCCTTTAAGAGAATTTGCTGGTAGTCTTTAATTCTGTCTCTCTGATCCACATGATTTGGATCCCATCCTGGATCTTGTTCCACTGGGAACCTAGCACTCCCAAATGCAACAGCTTCTATCTGCCCATGTCCCTCTTGAGCTATCAATCTGGCCTGATTGATGATGCACCTTCTCTCTGCCGCAGTGAACAGGGCATTTAACAGCTGTTTGCAATCCCACCACGTGGGATCATGGGTAGCCATAATTCCTTCAAGGAGATCCCCCATAGCACGAGGTTGCTCAGAATATGGGGGGGGGGGGTATTATGTTTCCAATTAAAAATGTCCGAAGAAGAAAACGGGACTATCTGATAGGCCTGTTGAACCCTGTTATGCACGTCCAGTAGTGGGACCTGCCGGATAGGACATTCTAATGCCCCTCTCTCCACCTCTTCCTCTTCCCTTGCTTCCTGCCCCCTGGTTTTACTTCTGGTCCTCATTGGGGAAGCGACTCGTCTTATGCTGTGCCTTCTGTGTGTAAACCCGGTGAGCGCTCTATCGCTCTTATGGATTCAAAAGAGCTGCTCCGTTGCACTTTTGGGGGTCGCGCAATCAACCTCCCTGCTGCTTCGGGGCACTCATCCTCTTCTCCCTCTCCTTTTTGGGGCTATCATCCATCCTGCCAGCGCCAGGGGGACATCTCACTTCTCTCTCTACCTCTCTTGCTTCCTCCAGGGGGTAATTAATCTTCATGGAGAGAGGGGCCTGATAGGCAGGCGGCTCTTCACAAAACAGGTCCCTTTCTGAAGGGGAAACAGGGAATGTCACTATTGCTGGTGTCTGAAACGGAGGGGCCGGCGCGGGCTGGGACGCTGCTCTGGCAGACGGAAACGTCCCGCTTGAACCCGCATTTGCCTGGCTCCCTAATTCGAATTGGAAAGTCATTGGGAGATTTACTGGAGTTGAAATTGGCGCGATGGGAACAGGAAGAAACTCTGGGCTTGCCGGGAGCGGCGAGGCGGGGACTGACGGGATTGGTGCAGTAGGAACAGCCGGGACCGCCTCAGAATGCGTCACGGCCGTTGACGTCATCTGGACGGCCGAGCCTGTCCCAAGGGTGGGGGACATGGCTGGAGCTCGAACAGGGGCACTCAAACTGGCGTTGAACGGGGCGCAGTGGCGGCTCCCACGCTCCGGTTGGGGCAATGTGTCTCTCTCTCTGTCTTCTCCTTAAGGGGGGAAGGTCTTCTTGTTCCGCCGGCAGCACCGGTGGCTTTCTTTCTACCTTTCTGTTTACAAAGCACCCTTTCTTCTCACGGATCTTTGGGCCAGCCCACCAAACCCCTTGAGCGACCATGCGTTCCCAAGTTGCAGAATAAATCCACTGGTCATTTGGATGGACTGCAAAACAATAATCCTCAAGTTGCTGACACTTATCCCAATCCCAAGTCCCTGTGCTTGGCCATCCGATCTCACGGACGGAAGGCCAAACCTCTGTGCACAGATTACTAAGTTCAAAAGATTTCATCTCTTGGGGGTTTCCTTCTACTGCCAACAGGCAGAACCTGTCCCAGTTATCTAACACACATTGCAAAGGGGTCTCTTTCTTCTGCTTTGATCCTGCACTCCCCATTTCTCTTGCCTAAGATCAAACCCCACTTCAGTGCTCTCCCCAACCCCAATGTGTGTTCCCTCAGTGTTAAAGTGCTTGAAATAGACTATACTTGCCAGCTCCTGAAGACCCCGGGACTCGCGTCTCGCCTCCCGCGTCACCACTCGATTTGCGTCGGCTCTTGGCGAACGGACCTGACGTCGCCTCCGACTCTCTGCGCTTGTGCCGGTATGCAAGCCTACAACGACTGGGCACCTTGTTACTGTGTCCCCGGACTTTACACCTGCCGGCTCTCAAGGGGCTGCTTCCCAGCTGCCCCTCCTTCCTTTGGCTTTGAGTTCACCTATAACTTTAGTTGCAGTCTCTCCCGGGTCCACAGGCTTTTCGTTTGGGACGAGCCAGGCGGCCGGCTCAGTGCAAAAAGTGGTCAAAAACAGGCGGGGCCCCTTCCAGCCCTCCTGGGTCGTCTCACCTTACTTAGCCTGGGAGCGGGGGCTGTCCACAACGGGGACCGTGTTTGTTTTTCCTCACCACAGACCCGTCTAAATACCTTTTTAGATCACGTCGGGGTCACCAACTGAAGCAGCCAAATTAAGGAGTTATGGAACTCCAAGTACCAAGTTTACTTTACCAAGCTACCTGATCGTGCGGGCGCAAGGATGAGGAAGAACACACGGCAACTGTGAAATAGGTGAAAATCAAAAGGATTTATTCTGGCACCAGCTGGTGGGCTTCTGCCAGCAGAACACGGCTGCAGATAGGGGCAAAAGACCCCGTCACTTCTCATACAAAGACATTTATACCTCAATGGAGTCATTTCAGTTAAGCCCACCCCTTCTTCATGGATAAAAACAATCATAATTGGCTGGTGATTACTGTTGCTTTCATGACATTTCATTAATCCAATAAACAGTGCATTTTCATTAGCATCATTACATCACATCTTTAAGTCACACCTCTGAATGAGAACAATAGTCATTTATAAGTTAGTCTTTTCACAGTACAGCTATCAATCTTGAGTCTCTGATGTTCTCTAAATTGAAACATTGACTTCTGGGCTCCGTGCCAGCAACGGAGGGGGGTCCAGACTCTCTGTCATGCGCAGTGCTTTCTTTATTCGCATTAAGCTCTCCCATTAGCACAATCTGTACTGTTTTTCCCATCTAGCCTATGTTATCTCAAGTCAGGCACAGGGTGTATTAGAATGCTTCAATCACAGTGTTATTCTCATTTTGCAAGTGCCTGTCTGATTCTTGGCACAGAAACCCGCATTTCAAAGCTAAACACGCAGGTAGCATCACTCTCTGACTGTACTTTTTGCACGGAAAAGTACCAAACCTGCTCAGTGTATAGTTAGGATTGTGCGAAGACAGCGCTGATGAAAGCATTCGAGGAGTCATAGGTGTTGGTGATAGGTGACCCATGTTTCAGACCCATATAGGAGAATAGATAGTTCTGTACACACTGATTTTGGTGCTTTGCCTCAGGTGCTTGTTGCTCCAGACTCTTTTGTGAAGCCTTCTGAATAGACTTAAGCTCAGTTTACCTATGCTGACGAGGATGGTGTTTTTCCTGGGGTGCGGGCTGGTAGAGAACTTCTGTTTTCTTCAGGCTGACTTCCAGCCCAAACAGCTTTGCAGTTTGGGCTCCTCCTCCTTATTATTGTTACTATTATTTCATTCTCTCTCGGCATTACTTCGCAAACGAAAATTCAGGAAGGACTCATCCCACGCTTTTTACAAGTGTGTTGATGACTAAAAAGGCCAATCTGAGAAAGCGACAAGTCCGGTTGCAGAAAGCACAGCAGAAAGTCTCCTTGGGTGATGTTGTTTCCAAGTTGCGGTTCTTTCTGCGTTGTCGTTTCCCTTCTAGACCCGTTTGGCGTGTCTTCTCGAAAGAGGCCGCAGCATTGTGGATAGTGCATCTCCATGCCTCCCGATGGGAGGCCAGGTTGGACCATTGTTGGTGATCAATCTGGCCGAGCCTGAGATGTTGTTTCAGGGAGTCCTTATATCTCTTTTTGGGAGCGCCTCTCTTGTGCTGACCCGTAGAGTAGTATCTTTGGGAGGAGGTGGTCCTCCATCCTAGAGACGTGCCCTGCCCAGCGCAATTGTGTTTTCAATAGCATGGCTTCAATGCTGGTGATCCCTGCTTGCTCAAGGACAGCAACATTAGTCACATAGTCGGTCCAGTGTATAGTTAGTACAATATACACTGTACAGCTAGTACAATATAAAATACACAATTAAAATCCTATAAATCATTAAAATGCTACATCTATTGATGGCGAGATGCACCTTTAAAATACTACATACTCTATGGACTCACACTTCAATAATTAAAAACCAGGTAAAACCAAATAGATACAGCATTATTAATATTAAAACTACATAAACAGCCACTATTTGTTAAAAGCGTCCCCAGGACAGTCGATTGTCAATGTTGCAATCCCAGGTGACAGCAGAATTGACAACAAGCAACTGGAAAAGCTTATACAATAAGAGGATTTAAAGACAGAACTGCAAAGACTCTGGCACAAGGCAGTAAAGGTGGTCCCAGTGGTGATCGGCACACAGAGTGTAGGGCCTAAAGACCTTGGCCTTTTGGAGTTGAGTGCCATCTCTATGCGGATTACACCCAACTCAGGCATGTAGCCAGGTGGGGGGGCTAAGGGGCTTCAGCCCCCCCCCCATTCTCAGGGTGGTCCGCGAGGAGGCCTTACTGGTACATTATTTAAACTGTTATGTTTATTCATATCATGATCTGATCACCATGCTCATTATATCCCACATTCATGGAGTTATTGGGATAACAATACAAAAGGTTTGCTAGGGTAGACCCTCTTCCACCCCCACCCCCCCAATCAAAATCCTGGCTACGGTCCTGATACTCCTTTCCACCTAATTGGCTGTGATGGTCTGGATGAGGATGAATAAGCTGAAGATCAATCCTGACAAGACAGAGGTCCTCCTGGTCGATCGTAAGCCGGATCAGGGTATTGTAGCAGTAATTTGGAGTCCCAAAACTCCCCAGGCAATACCTCTGACTCCAGGCGACGTCTACGTGCGAGCGCAGGGACGGATAACGCAACAATCCTTACTGCAGTTCAATGAAACCAAGTTTTATTTGAAACACATCAGCTGACGGGGTCTGCCCCCTCTTTACAGAACAAGCTGTTTAAGGACAGAGCCTCGATCCCCTCCAAACCACAGATTTTATACAGGCAATGGCGTCCACCCCAGGTCCCTCCCTTCTTCATGCCCTGTTATTGGCTGGCATTCATGAACCCACATTTTTATCCAATTAAACAAAGCATTCTTTAGCATTACACTCCTATTTGTTAAAAAGTGTTGCGCAGTATTAATTCTGAT